>VZQC01010954.1:349915-700174 GCA_009823505.1 Rhizomys pruinosus | reverse complement strand
AGACACTGTCTACACGGCGTTTTAGGACTTTAAGTATACAAGTAATTATATGTGTAATTACAACCCATTTGGTTACAGACTCTGATTTAAAAATGGTTATTGCATCCGAGCTAAATGAAGATTATAAATCACTGTTGTCCACTTTGTTTTACATAAAATTGTGTAGAGCAATAACTTCGGGATTGGCACATACAATCTGTCTCCATGTTTTCTGTTGTACACTATCACCTCGTAGCATTTCTTCCTTTAACGACGTGATTTAACATAAAAAAATTAGTTTGCTCCCCAAGTTAATCATATAAGTCACCCAAAAAACATGGGTAAATTTGATGAAATATCTGGACCTTGTTTCCACCCTATATGTTATTGTATAATACAACTGTCTTCTGGCAGACTCATGGGTTAACAAAAAAGGGGGGGGTACATATCGACATGAAACCTTCTCTCAAAAAACCTTCAATTCAAATCTTAAAACTAACTAATTGGAAAGATTTGTGTGTTCCAACATAAAAAATGTCACCACATTATGGTGTTGAGAAAAGAAAAGAATACAGCTTTGCATGAGTACTTTGGATTATACCAGAAAGTAGCAAGTGAAGGTTGATCGTCTGAACATCGAGAAGTAAGGAAATAGCCATCCATGACTGCCATAAAACATCCGAACCCCTCGTGGCCCCTATATGAAAAAATAGTTTATAATGAGACCTAATGAAACTTACCTTCTATTGCCACCAAAGGTTTTTGAATAAGAGAGACTTTTTGCCTCCCCCCATAGAACAATGAGAAATATGACGATGATGAGGTCACTCTCCCAACTGTAAATTTGGAGACAACTATTTTAGACGGTTAATCTTTATAAAACTGGTAAGACTGCCTTCTTTAATTGAGCTATAGACATTAAGAATCTGTGAAAAGGATTATCCTCTTGTCGAACACAAACTATAATACTAAAGTCTTTTTTCTATTTAAATCTAGCCTAAAAAATATGTATTAATTCAGGAACTCTGTATCAGTATGATTATTTCATTCCAGGGAGATGTTGGCCAGGTGAGATCCAACGCGCCCCCACCAGGAGACAGGCTTCCTTGGCCCTCTAAACTTGATACCTGCAAGAAGAGATGGGGTGATAAGGCCCTCGTGCTGCTGAAGACCTGACTTTTGTTTAGCATTTGGGACAAGATTGCATTGAGCCATTCAATGTCAGTGTACAGATGGCTCTAAAACCGAGAGTGTTAACAAAGGCATTAAACCACATAAAGCAAATAACGTGCTCCTTGAGTATCAGCAAAGGACTATCAAAGGTCAGCCCAGAGCTACACCTCACTCTGCCTGGAAATATGTGCAGAAGTGGCATGCCATATATGCCTGTATATCCCTAAAAATCTAATTGTATGGCTATTAGTTGGAGGTAACTATCCTATGGTTACTGTTGCCACAAGCTTACATCCTCACAGGTTAGGAGACTGTCTATAAGCCACAGTAAGACCCTGTTACATATTAACAGGGAAACATCATGTAGTTCGTTGATCAACATATCATTTACAATAGTGTCTATATCCTAAAGTAATTAACTCCTTTTTCATAAACTATTACATGTTGTTTAAGTACCTATATATCTTAATTGCTTGGCTTCATTGGCTTCCTTTTTCAGTGTTTCTACTTCCTTTCAGAGTTTGTTTTTTTCTCCCTCTAGTTCTTTGTGGAGTTTGTCGGTCTGTTCCTTTAGTTCTTTCCGAAGTTTGTCATTGTATCCCTCTAGGTCCTTTTTGAGTTTTTCATTCTCTCTCTTTAGTTCTCTGTATTCTTTATTTTTTTCTCCCTCTAGTTCTTTCTGGAGTTTGTCAATCTGTTCCTTTAGTTCTTTTCGATGTTTGTCATTGTATCCCTCTGGGTCCTTTTTGAGTTTTTCATTTTCTTTCTTTAGTTCTCTGAATTCCTCTTTATATTCTTTAATTTCTCTGCGTATGTCTGCAATTATTCCTCTAAGATCTGTTCCTTGGGTCTCCTCCAAGGGGTTCCCATTGTAGCTATCTCCTACTGGTTTGGTAGCGCTTGATGCAGGATTTTCCTGTGCCTTTCCCATGTTGTCCCTTCATCTTGTTCCTGGCATGTGGGCTTCCCTTTTGTGGTTCCAATCACAAATACCTTTTCACTATGTTAGGGGATGGTTTTACTTTCCTCCTTTAGATGTTCCCCCCCTTCCTCCTCCTTGTTTATGGAGTGTTGACTTGTCTAGTTTTCAATTTTGTAAACCACTCTTCTCTTCTTGCTCTGAAGGTTCTCCAAGAAAAGGTCCACTTGGATTCTCACCAATCTCGGGGGGAGGGGGGATATGCGGCAGAGGTGGCAGATGCTTGCCCAGGTAACTATCCCATGGCCCGCACCAAGGTGCAGACCACTAGCCCTGGACCCTCTCGCCTTTTATTTTTTTAATGTGAATATTGAGTATTTAAACATGCTAACATGTTAGTAAGCCCCTGTGACAAACTGGGAAATTTTGTTCCCTGATATTCCTAGATAACAGTGATGTTGTTCTTAAAAGCTACAATTAATCAGAAAACAAACAGTTCCACAAACACTATGAAGAATTTAGTATAACTTGATCAATTTCAGGTATCAGAGAATCATGAAGACTTGTATTAGTATCTCCATTTTACAAGTTAAAACAAAATCTTTGAACATTAATATGTACATCAACTTACCCTAAATCTTATAGATGGTAAATCACATCCTGAGGTCTACTTACTTACCAAACATAAAATAATTAGTGACCATGATGGTTTGTCTGTCCAATATATATATATATATATATGTGTGTGTGTGTGTGTGTGTGTGTGTGTGTGTATTTAGTTATTCACTCAATACATCATGGCAAGACATGCCTGCACTAGGGTTTGCTATGAAAAATACCAAGATAGGTTGTTATGCTTCACATATTTAATAAATGCTAAAAGTCAAAAGCCTAAGACACTTAACAGATAATTTTATAAAGATTCAAAGTATAAATTTTGGAGAAAATTTAATTTTATGTCCAATAAGAGGATACTGAGAATTTAAACAAAAGAAATACCTATGGTTTATGCCATCTACCTGGAACAGCAGAATCTAGGGAGAACCCTGACCTGCAGGGAGCTGTGGTTACCATCAACATTACTTTAGCTATATCTTTGGCTCTCATCTTCTGGCTTCTCTTTGAGGGGGAGAATAGATTACCATATCAAAGACATCTATAAGATATACTAGAAGGCACTTGCAAAAATAGTAAAGTTCTATTTAAATGCAAGATGTCATCTCTAGTCTCAGTCCATTCCACCTCTGTCCTCCTGTCTGCTATTGCACAGTGCATTAATTTTAAAGTAGTTACAATAATTTGTATTTATTTATTTATTTATTTATTTATTTTTCAAATGGAGTCTCATGGAGTCCAGGCTGACCTTGATATTCCTCTATAGCCCACAGTTACCTTCTGCCACTGCCTCCATGTTATGGGATTACTGATAAGGGGAGTCACTCCCTCCAAGGGTTTTATTTTGGAAAAAGAGATTTACCTGTTTGTTTTGAATAGTGGCAGGGACCCAGACCTAGGAACATAGTCAACCACCAAGAGCTATAACGCCAGCCTTCATTTTACTTCTTGTTTTGAGACAGGGTGCCCTGGTTGTCTGTGAAATCATTCTAGTCCAGGCTGCTCTTGAATTTGATTCTCTGGCCTCAGAATCTCGAATAGGTGCAATTACAGACCTGCAGCATGATGCCTGTCGGATGAAGAGCATCTTTATTAGAAGACAGGTCTATTGTCTTTTTTTTTTTAGGTTCAAAAAATATCATGAGTGATGCTTTCAGAGCCTGGAGCAGAAGAAATGAGGAAATAATTGACAACCATGAGAATGACTCCAGAGGCTTGGCTTCCTTTTGTTTAAGTTGTGATGACAAATACTGTGTAGCTCCGGAGTAAAGGACCCACCTCCAGGATGGATCAAAGAGTAAAGGATCCGCCTCCAGGACAGATCAGAGAGCAAAGGACCTGTCTCCAGGATGGATCAGAGAGCAAAGGACCCACTTCCAGGATGGATCAGAGAGTAAAAGACCCGTCTCCAGGATGGATCAGAGAGTAAAGGACCCATCTCCAGGGTAGATCAGAGATAGAAAAACAAAAACAGAATCAATATAATGAATATCTATCTATCTATCTATCTATCTATCTATCATCTATCTATCATCTATCTAGAATCAATAGAATGAGTATCTGTCTACCTATATCTATATCTATATCTAGATAGATAGATAGATTAGATAGATAAAGATAGACAGATCTTTTTATATTATGTATATAAAGAGATCTCTGTCCTGGGTTACCTCCAGAGAGATCTCATGTGGGAGTCCTCTATAGGACTGATAGTGTTTGGTGGAGATTTCTTATTTTCTTTTCCCATGTTGTTGATTCTTCTTTGTGCTTTTGGCATGTGGATTTGATTCCTTTTGTTTGTAATCTCATGTGAAATTCAGCTGTTCCTTCTTGTGAAAAAAAATATTGAGTAGCTCCATAAATCACGTGTTCTGATATTTGACATAATCTGTTTCTTTACTTCCAGGCCACAGCATCCAAGTTGCCTCCACCCAGGCCTGCTATACCAGAGATGAGCTCTCTTAAACTGCTAGGCTTCCTTACCTTTTTCCTTTCAGTTGTTGACTTTCTCTGTCATTTTCATGTACTCCAATTACAAATGATTACTGTTGCACCATCAAATGTCATGCATAGAACTTCTTATTGAAAATTTGGCTACTTAATGGAAATTCCCGAAACTGACTCCTTTATTTTTTGTCTTTTAGAGACAGGGTCTCCCTGTAACCCCATCTGTCCTGGAACTCACTCTGTAGACCAGGCTGGCCTTGAACAAAGATCTGCCTGCCTCTGCCTCCCAAATGCTAGGATTAAAGGCTTGCACCATCACGCCTGACTGTGAAATTGACTCTTGACTCCCATATTTCATAGCTGTGTGAGATTCTTTGGATGACTTACTTAAAATTTATCAAATTTTTGTCCAACGTGGAAATTTAACTAATATTAAGTACATCGATATTTACATACTTTTGGCAAACTTCTTTAGCATAATGCTTGGTGTGTAACATGTGACTGAGCTATATCAACTAGTTATATTTCCAATAACAAAAGTCTTTAATAAACTCAATTCTCAAATTATAAATATTCCAACTTTTGTCTGTGTTTTCTGAATGGTTATTGGCATACATTTTTCTATCTTTTGCCATTCTTTCCTTGGGATTGGTTTCAGGTATGGCTTTCTAATCCATGAGCTGTTTGTTTTGCCTTTTCTCTCAGATCTTGCAAGATGAAGTCATTAATGGGTTCTCAGCAATATTTGTTGTATGAATAGGTAAATAAACAGCTCATTTGACTTTTAATATATGGCCTCTAACTATGCTGCTTCTGAATATTTTACTTGTTTGCTTTTCTACTCCCTCAAGAGTCTGATATTTACATTAGCTCCCAGCCTGTGGACAGCTCCTTCCTTTATCATATTCTGCTATATGCACCAGTCAAGCAGAATTCATCTTTACATACCACTGTGACCCATTAAGAAAGGCCAAAATTCACACTGGTAGTGCTGAAGGCACTTGGACTCTAGGACACATATGTAGGAACAGGAATCTGGATATGGGGATGATCGACAAGAAAAACCATTAAAATTTCAAGAGCAGCTTTGAGGTCAACTGTGCAAATATGTGCTCACCCAACATTTAAGTTATTCTTTCTAGAAATTACAGAAGAAAATACACACCCTAGCCTCTCTATATAAGACATAGAAATATCACTAGGATAACTGGTCTAAGAGTGGAGGCAGGAAGTACCAGACTCGTTCTCTGAGTTAGCATGACAAAACACTGCTCTAGGAACCTATGTTCCTATCTACAAAGAGAAGAAAATCTTCTGTTCTTTCAGAGATTCACCAAGTTTAGTTATATGAATGTAAACATATCGCACAGAATAGCACATAGTAAAATAGTAGAGTCCAGAAAGAAAAAAAGGGAGTAGTTAAAAACAGCAGAATTCTGATGTCTACTCTAGAATAAATGAATGTCCCATTTTAATGCATCAGTTCAGTCATAATTTGATTCTATCCAAAGTAATCATTTGATTTGGAATCAAACTATGGCAGAAAGGAATTGAAGTTAAATCCTTCATAAAATAGCCAAGGGTCTGTTTCATAACAGGGATTGGCATGAACCAAAAAGCAAAAGTTAGTTTAGTTCATGTTTTAAAATATAATTTTCTGGGATGGGTACGGTGGTACAACATTAATTCCAGCACTTGAGAGCCAGAGATGGTAGATCTCTGTGAGATCAAGGCCAGCCTGGTCTAAATGGTCAGTTCCAGGCCTCCTAGGGCTACAGGAAGGCCCTGTCACAAAATATCAATAATAATAATAATAATAATAATAATAATAGCAATAAAATTGTCCTTAAGGCGCACAATGCTGTTAGGAAAAGAGCACATTTTGTTCAACTGTCTGCTTATTTTCATCTTTTAAAAAGTTTGAGTGAGAGAAATATTAGATGATATGTTGTTATGGGATCCTGGAAAGAACAGTTTATGAAACACACTGGTTTCCCTTCTTTTTTGTCCCATGCATTTTAAATTTTAAATAGAGGGGACTAAATTTAGTGCATTCCTTTGTTCACACATGTAGAAAGCCACTTCCATACATGAACACACACACACACACACACATACACCCACACACATCAAATGCATACACACATATCTCAAGTCAGTGTCTGTCCCAGAGGAGATGCTATGGAGAGAAGAGGTGAGCAGAAGGTGGAGAGTGGGGCTCTGTGCCATTTTTAACTATTTCCCAATAACCTACAAATGTTCAAAGTCACTTGGCAGCATACTACACGTAAAATTTAATCTGAAGTGTTAATTTGGCATAAGTTTTTATTCATAGCATCAGTTCTCAACATTAATTCTGACATGTTCTTTTTTTAAGACTTCCAATTAGAACTGAAAAATGACTTGGTGCAGCAGCATTTGATGAAGAACACGATGGAGGCCCTGCTTCTGGGTGAAGGAAAGCAGTGTTCCTCGACGCTTGTTGGTAGGTGAGAGCTATGTGCTCATTAGATATGGCAATCAGATCTTATTCCAACTTTCTGTCATCAGCATTGGGGAACTGACAAATGACACTTATTTTTGTTCATGACTTAGTTTGTAAACTCATAAATCACCGAAAACTCCATGAAGCCATTTGTTTGAGCTTCCTCTTGATAAACCATGAACCTACCAGAAGTCAGAGGTCCAGTTGTGGCATTTATGTTCTACTTGTAGCTTATCAACTAGTCCTTGACCACTCTTTCTGACATGGTGTCCAAGTCTTAAAAATATCTATAAGAGTTTAGAGCCTGGAGAGGTTTCTCAGTGGTTAAAAGCACTGGCCACTCTTTCAAAAGACCCAAGATCGATCCCCAGCACCGACATGGTGCCTAACAACACTCCTTAACTCCAGTTCCAGGGGATCCAATGTCTTCTTCTAACTTCCATGGTCATTGCATGACATGGGTGTACTTACATACATTCAAGTAATACACTCATGCACATAAAATTAAGAAAATAAAATATTTGACTCATCCACTGCTGGTGAGAATGTAAACTCGTACAACCACTATGGAAAACAGTGTGGAGAACATTTAAGAGACTCAAAGTGAGCTTGCCACCTGACCCAGTCATACCACTCCTCGGCATTTACCCACAAGACTCATCCTACCACAGAGATACATGCACAGCCATGTTTATTGCAGCTCTCTTCACAATAGTGAAGAGCTGGAACCAACCCAAGTGTCCCTAGAGGAAATGTAGTACATCTACACAATGGAGTTCTATGCAGCAGTAAAGAAAGATGACATCATGAACTTTGTAGGCAAATATATGGAAATAGAAGATATCATGTTGAGTGAAGTTATCACAGTCCCAGAAAAACAAACAACAGATGGTATCCCTCATTTGTGGATGTTAACACCAAGTACCTAGTTGTAAGGCAAACTAAGCAATGTTAAAGTTATGTTCCTGGTGGATCTGAAAACAACTGTGCTCTTATACTGTGAGTCCTTTAACAGGTTCTAGAATTAAGCTACCATTTATTTTCAAACTTAGGCAGTTTTGGTATATGGGTGGAGGGTATGTATGCACAAAATCAAAAGAATGAGGGGAAAAAATAGTTTGTCATGACATTGTGTCTAACCACAGTATTTATCTTATGTGAGTGCTTCTTAGTATTTCTTATACAAGGCTGCTTGAGATTTTGTACAAGCCTTTTCTAAAATATTATACAGTAGTTAAAAGTATCAGGCTAGTATAACTTAGCCTTTCTGGATGCTTAACAACCATACTTAAGGCCCATACCAATTTGGCCAAGGGACTTAAGGGATAACTTTGTTTCTTGCCCTCAGAGGTCAACTAAGTCCCAGGGGACTATGAATGGGGGAGGGCATCCTTTGAAATGTCCTGAACATGTGAGTCACCAGTCTCCTTACACAGGGAGGTCTTGGAGATCCACTAATGAGATTTCAGCCAGTGTCCAGTCTAAAAGAGGAAAGTCTGTTCATGCTTCAAAAAGGGAAGCCTGGTCCATCAGGACCTGACTTTGTCCTCCAGGGGATGGAGCTGGTAAATGAAAAGCCAAAAGGAGCCAGGGTCTCCCCCGTCCAAAAAAAAAAAATCCTGAGAACCAGATCCTCAACTGACCTTGAGAAAACAAAAACCTTGGTTAATCTGGGCTAACTGTGTGGCCTTAAGCATCTAAAAGGAAAGTATAACCAGAAATAGATAATTAATTAGCACAGCCTGAGCAATTGTACTTCAAGTAAAAAACAAAACAAAACTCAAGATCTTAGTAAAAAGACAAAAAGTTGAGAGAGAGAGAGAGAGAGAGAGAGAGAGAGAGAGAGAGAGAGAGAGAAACAGTTGTTTTGCCTGTCTTACTGGCAAGTACAGCTACCCAGAGGCTGCCACTGCTTTTGTCATCCTTCAAAGACATGAGACACAGCTTTTCAACCTTCCAATATGGACTGAAGACTCATATCTCTCCAAGAATCCTCCAAATCTTCAGTGACAGATGGGGACTGCTGAGACATCCAGCTTGTGGACTGAGCTACTACTGGGGTTTCAGCCTCTTCAGTGTATAGACTTCCATTGTTGCACTACCCGGGCTATATCTTGGAGACCAGTATAGGAAGATCAAGACAGGACATGGTGCTTATTGAACCTCATTCGGTGACCATGGGAAGGGAAAACCCCAGTGTGGAGCACAAGGGCAGGACTGATGATTTTTGGGCTTGCCAAGGAGGAGCCTTCAAACATGACATCTTTTAGCCTATTAAAAAGAAAAAGAAATCATAAGCTAAAGATGCTAAAAGATATATATGGCATGCATATATGCATATTTTGGAGTGATTCAAATTGGAAGGAACAACAACAAGACTGGGTCAAAGAACTGAGTGAAATGGTGAACTTCTGCTCAAAACAGTAAACTTCTGCTTTGAAAATTTTAAAAGAGACTGAGAAAAAGATAAATAGCATGTTTGGCAGAATGCATGAGCTCTGGTGGTGGTTTTGGCAGAATGCATGAGCTCTGGTGGGGTGGGAGGGGCAAGGAAGGGGGAGTGGGTCTAGAATTGATTGGAGATTTTGTATGAAATGTACAAAACTTCAATAAAAAATTGGCTTTGAAAAAAAAAAGAAAACATGTGTAAGAAAAAAATAAAATAAAATATTATAAGCTTTATATTTTGCTAATATACACACTAAAATAGAATTGCTTGAACATTTTTAAGTCTACCTGTGTGTCATTTGAAACAGTTTATTTATCACTAACAAATATACCATGCAGTACTACTTTGTAAGGTTTATCACAAGTGATGCTAAAGGTTAGTGAACCTGTGTAAAACATTACAAGATATTTTTAAGGGAAGTTGAAGTTTATTGAGAACTAAGTATAATATAAATTTAAGCATAGGCAATAAAGAAGAAACAGATACTTGAGAAAATTATACTACATACCCAAAGGTGGTAGCTTTTCAACAAAGAACCACTAAGGAGATTGTCTTGATAGGGTTGCCACTGTACATTATATGGACCAAGGACTGATATGGTGCACTGCAAAGTTCAGACTTGTTAAATGACTGCTAGGAGTTTAAATGCCAGCTAGTCAAGGGCATCACTATACAAGAAACACAGATTGTTATATTTAGTTAATTGAAAAGGAAATCATTTATGAGCAGGAAATGAGCACACCACAACAGACCATCTGTCAACCGGTTCCAGTGGTGCCCAGCTTTTTGACATCGTAAACAACATTGTCATCTCCCACTATGCCAGCTCATATTCATAGCTATCCTGGGACACATGCAGCCTGTGGACTACAGAGTGGACAAACTTGGGACTTCAGAGTCTTCAGCTGAAAACATTTTCCTCCCAGAAGTAGAGAGGCCAAAAGTTAGCAAAAATATTACAGACATATCTTGGATCAAAAGTTGGTCGGGGAGGAATTTCTGCTGAATCATTCTGCACAGACTTTGTTTGAGTGTCAGGACTTGTCACTCAGCTGTTCCATGCTTTGGCCTACTGACACAAGGTTTCCTCAGAATTAAACACAGAGCAGCAAACATGGAAGCAAAACATCTCTGACATATGTTTTGCTAAGGTTTTTTTTTTAATTTTTTTTTATTATTTATTTTTTGTATGTGTATGAATGTATTGTCTGCATGCAAGCCTGTGCACCCGTGTCATGCAATGCTGCGGAGGTCAGAAGAGGGTCTTGGATTCCCCTGGAACTGGAGTTCTCCTGGAATTGGAGTTACAGATGGTTCTTAGCTGCCATGTGGGTGCTGGGGATCGAACCCGGGTCCTCTGCAAGAGTGTCGGTGCTCTTAACTGCTAGGCTATCTCTCCAGCCCCAGGTTTTTTTTTTTTTTTGGTTTGTTTGGTTTTGATTTCTTCAAATCAACTTTTATAATTTAAAATTTATTCAAATATGTAACATATATGTGAAATAAAACACACCAATATAAGAATATGGTTAGACTAATCAGAGTTATACAAGTCTAACAATTTTTATACATATATAAATGACCAAGATCAAGGCCATTTCTCCCATGGCCTAGGGAGGTGCCTCAGTTAGTAAAGTGCTTGCAACAAAACCTGGAGGACCTGAGTTCAATTGCCAGTTAAAAAGCTTGGTGTGGTGACATGCATAGAACCCTAGACCATTGGGGGCCATGATAAGAGGGTCCCTTGGACATGCTGGCCAGTCAGTCTAGCTGAATCAGCAAGCTCCAGGTTCAGTGACTCAAAAACTAAGATAGACCTAGGAATGGTAGTGCCTGCTTTTAATCTGAGGACTTGGGGGGCTGAAGCGGGTGGGTCTCTGTGAGATGGAAATCACCTTGGTCTATGTTCGTAAGCTCCCAGCCAGATGTGGCTTCCAGAAGACCTTGTCTCAAAAAAATTCAGGAAAGAATACGATCGGTTATTCCTGTAACATTCGTCCCATTATTGTAGCAGAGAGCATATCTTGCCAGGCCACCTGTTGAAATGCTCAGGATTCACAGCTCATTAAGGTTAACGATTGAAGTTTTTCTGGTAGGAAGAGCCCTTTCCAGCACTATGAATGTTATGTAGTAGAAATAAAGCTTTGAAGCTAGTATCAGCTTGAATGTTTCTTGTTTGTTCTATGGACCATATATGTGGTGTCTTCAACAAGAGGGTCTACACTGTCAAATTCTGGTGGGTAACCAAGAACATAGGGAATGACCAGTGTTGTTTGAGAGTCTATGGGACCCCTAACCAACAATTTTTAAAAATATTTTTATTGAAGATTTGTGCATTTCCTTTTTTAAATTATTTATTTATTATTTTCATGTGTATGAGTGTACTGTCTGCATGTAGGTTTGTGCACCAGTGTTGTGCAATGTTGCAGAGGTCAGAAGAGGGTGCCGGATTTCCCTGGAACTGGAGACAAAAATGGTTCTCAGCCACCATGTGGGTGCTAGGAATCCAACTCAGGTCCTCGGTAAGAGTAGTCGGTGCTCTTAATTGCTGAGCCATCGCTCCAGCACTTTTATTGAAGTTTTGTGCACTTCACACAACATTTCTCAATCCAGTTTAGACCCAGTCCTCCCTCCATGCCCCCACTCCACTGGAGCTCATTCATTCTGCCATACATGTCTCACATCTTTTTCTCAGTTTTTTAAAGTTTTTTTTCTTTGCAGAGGTTTACTGTTTGGGGAAGAAGTTTACTCTTTCAGTCAGTTCTTTGACCCAGTCCTTTTGTTGTTATTGCTGTTTCCTCCAATTTGTTTTGCTCTAAAATATGCATATATGTCACACATATATCAAAATTATGCTGTCTGAAAATATCCTATAAGTTAATTCCAAAACATGTTTAGGAATTCACATGTTGGCTTTAATTTTATGACTACACAATATGCATACATACCCTCCACCCACATACCAAAATTACAAAGTCTGAAAATAAGTGGGAGGTTAATTCTAGAGCCCATTAAGGGATTCACATTTTAATTGTACAGTTGCTTTCAGATTAAAAGAAATATAACATTAACTTTGCTCTGTTTGCTTTATAACTCGGTATGTGGTGCTAGCATCCACAAATGAGGGATACCATTTGTAGTTGTTATTGTTGTTGTTGTTGCTGTTGTTTTCTGGGACTGTGTTACTTCACTTAGCATAATATCTTTTAGTTCCATCCATTTACCTGCAAATTTCATGATATTGTCTTTTGTTACCACTACATAGAACTCAATTGTGTAGATGTACCACATTTTCTTTATCTACTCATTGGTTGAGGGGCACTTGGGTTGCTTCCAGCTCTTCACTATTGTGAAGTGAACCACAATAAACACAGTTTTGCATGTTTGGAACAAACCTAACCAGAGACACCAAATATCTTTACAATGAAAATTTTAAATCCCTGAAGAAGGAGATTGAAGATACCAGAAGATGGAAATACCTCCCATGCTCATGGATAGGAAGAACATAGTAAAAAACGTCCATCCTACCCAAACTAATATACAGATTCAACGCAATCCCAATAAAACTCCCCATGAGTTTCTTCTCAGACTTAGAAAAAAAAATCCTTAAATTCATATGGAAAAACAAAAGACCCTGGATAGACAAAGCAACCCTAAGCAACAAGAGCAACACAGGGGGGATAACCATACCAGATTTCAAACTATATTACAGGGTTATAGTCATAAAAATAGCCTGATACTGGCACGAATCTGACCCATAGATCGATGGAACAAAATTGAAGATCCAATCCTGAGCACATGAAATTTCAGCCACCTCATATTTGACAATGGGGGGCAAGAAGACTCAGTGGAGGAAAGACAGCATCTTGGGCAAATGATGCTAGCAAAACTGGATTGCCACTTGTAGAAAGATGAAGCTGAACCCCTACCTTTCACCATGTACAAAAATCAACTCCAAATGGATCAAAGAACTCAGTGTGAAACCAGAAACCCTGAAAATGCTAAAAAAAGGTCTGTAATAACCTACAAAATATGGGCAAAGGAAAAGACTTTCTAAATCAGACAGCAGCTGCTTTGGAAACAAGGTCAACAATAGACAAGTGGGACCTCATTAAACGCAAAAGCTTCTGTACAGTGAAAGAAAAAATCAAAGAAGTGAAGAGAAAACCCACAGAGTTGGAGGAAATCTTTACCAGTGATACATCTGACAGAGGGTTAACGTCTAGAATATATAAATTACTCAAAAACAAAGGAGCAAGAAAACAAATGACTCAATCAAAAGATGGAGTAAGAGCTGAACAGAGAATTTACAAACGAAGTGAAAATGGCTGAGAAACATCTCAAAGTGTTCAATGTCGCTAATAATTAAGGAGATGCAAATTAAAACCAGGTTAATATTTCACCTTACCCCCAGTTAAGACTGGCTAAGATTACAAAAACAAATGACACCAAATGCTGGAGAGGTTGTGGGGAAAGAGAAATACTCATTCACTGCTGGTAGGAATGCAAACTCATGCAACCCATATGGAAAATGGTATGGAGAATACTTAAAAGACTCAAATTAAACTTAACACTTGACTCAGTCATACCACTCATAGGTATATACCCACAAGACTCAACCTGACCAACAATTTCATAATAGAGAATCAATCCCTGACATTAGGCTCTTTGCAAGCCTATGGTATCTAGCAGGGGAAATGTCTTCCCTGTAATAAAGTAACTATTTTATCTTTTTCATAATGTATATGTACATGCATTAAGAAGCTTCTAAAGTGGTAGTCCTTAGTAGTTGATGGTGTGTGTGTGTGTGTGTGTGTGTTACATGTATGTCTGTGCCCATGTATGCTTATGAAGAGGTAAGAGGAGAATAGGTGTCATCTTCAGTCACTCCCAGCCTTAGTCCTTGGAGATTAATCTCTCACTGCATCTGAAGCTTTTTGTGTGGGTAGCTGGGCTAGCCAACAATCTTCCAACAATATGATTGTCTCTGCCCCCAAATGTTGGGGTTACGGGTACACAGGAGGTTGTAACTTTTTTTTAAATTTGTGTTCTAGTTGTTCAAACTTAAGTCCTCAAGCTCGGCCAGCAGGAGGTCTTTTCTGCTGAGGTCTCATCCCAGCACCTGCAAGTTTATTTATTCATCTACTTCTCTCATAGATTTTTCATTGTCACAGAATTTTATACATAGAATTATAACATACTTTTCATTAGATTTCAAAATATAAGTGCATCATATTTTCAAATATTTGTCTATGCCTGCATATTTGTTCCCTCAGGTGAATTAAGTGTACATGTCCAATTCATGCTCTTCCATAGGTCACCAGAGCAATGCCTTTCTTCATTTAATCCTTTATTCTGTCATTATGCTTCAATTTTTATTAATGGTGGTGTTCCATGTGTGAATTTTATTATATTTTCTTCTAATGCTGTAAAACTTGACTTGTGAACTTTTTTATGTTTTTCATTGAAGTTTTCTGCAATTCATACAACATTTCTCAGTCCAATTTATACTCATTCCCCTTTCCATGCCCCCCACCCCACCTGAGTTAATGCATTTTTGCCAGACATGTCTTGCATATTTTCTTCAGTCCTTTTAAAGATTTTCTGCGCAAAGGTTTATTGTGTGGGGCTGAAGTGTACTGTTTCAGTCAGTTCTTTGACTTGTGTTGTTCCTTCCAATTTGTATTGCTCCAAAATATGCATATATGTTCATCACACACACACACACACATATATATATATGTTATAGATAGGTATTATGTTGTCTGATAAAGTAGGACTGATTGTCAATTCACACCTTTTAAAAAACATGTATAGGAATTCACATGGGCCCCCATTTTGAGTTATGAACTCGAAGCATTGATATAATGACTGCTCCCCCCATTATATACAATGAAAAGGTCTATGAAAAATAATGGGGTCGTAATTCTGGATCCCTCGAAGGTTGGCACATTATCCCGTGCTTTCAGGGCATAATATATATACTTATATACTATATATATAAATATTAATATATAACCTTGATGCAGTTTGCCTTACTACTTGGTATTTGTTGTATAGCATTCTACAATGAGGATATCATTCATTGCCTTTGTTTTTCTGTGGACTGTGTTTACTTCACTTACCATAAGCTTTTCTAGTTCCATCCATTTACCTGACAAAATTCATGCATGGTCATCTTTCTTTACCACTTGCATACGAATTCCGTCGTGTGTAGAAGTCCCACATTTTCTCTATCCACTCATTGGTGAGGGCACTCATGTGGTGTTGGTTCTAGCTCTCACTATTGTGAAGAGAGTTATCAATACTATGGCTGTGCTGTATTCTCGCCATAGGATGTCTCTTATGAGTATATTACCCAGGAAGTGGTATGACTGGGTAGGTCGGTAGGTCATTTTGGTCTTTTTAAGGTGCTCACAGAGCTTTCCCATAGTGGTTCCAAAGTTTCCTTCCTGCCAGAGCGCAGTGGATGAGAGTCCCCCTTTCCCCACACAACTTCTCCCGCATTTGGTATCATTTGTTTTCTTGATTCTAGCCAGTTTTATTGGGTTGAACAAAAACAGCCTCTAGACCAAGGAACAAACGACGACTAAATTAGCACATACATTTAGACCACCTCATATTTGACCAAAGGGGCCAAGAAGATCCATGGAAGGGAAGACAGCATCTCAGCAAATGGTGTGATGGCCAACATTGGATCACCACTTTTGTAGAAAAGTAAAAAACTAAAGCCGGGCGGTGCCTTAAAAAATCCTAGCACTTGGGAGGCAGAGGCAGGCTGGATCTTTGTGCTGTTCAAGGCCAGCCTGGTCTAAGAGTGAGTTCGACAAAAAAAGCTGGGGTACAGGGAGACCCTGTCTCAACACAAAAAAAAAACAAAAAAACAAAAAAAAAAAAAAAAAAAAAAAAAGAAGTATAAAACTAAACCCCCACCTCGTACCCCTGTACAAAAACATCATTCCCAAATGGATTGGGGTGAAAGGCCTCATCATGAAACCACAAACTCTGAAGGTGATAGAAGAAGAACAACATTGGCAGCACCCCTACAATAAAATAGGTTAGGGCGAATACTTTTAAATAAGTCAGAGCTGCACAGGAAAATAAGGGGACTATTGACAATTGGGACCTCATTAACTCAAAATCTTCTTGTACAGTGAAGGAAGTAAAACAATCAGTGACGTGAAGAGGAAAACCCACAGATGTGAGGAAATGGAAACCTTACCAGCTATATATTTGACAGAGCATTACTTCCAGAATATTATAAACTACTCAAAAAAAAAAAAAAAAAAAAAAAAAACAAAGAAAACAAATGACTCTATCAAAAGATGGAGTAAAGAGCTGAACAGATTTCACAAGTGAGGAATTAGGTTGGCTGAGAAACATCTTAAAAAGTGTTCAACATTGCTAATAATTAAGGAAATGCAAATTAAAATCACTTTTGAACTTTTAAATTTATGCATTTTACTTTTAATACCTATAAGTTCCATTGTTTCTCTTGCACATTTTTCTTTCTTTGATAATCTTTAAGAACTTTTACAGTCCTAAAAGCTGCCTTAATGTCTCCCTGGGATTGTTCTGTTATGTCTACCTCCCTGGCTCTTCTGCGTTAAGTTTCATCTTTCTACCACTTAAGGAATACAACTTCTTGTCCTATCTGGCAGTACTGTGAATGTTACATTGTGGAATTGCTGCCAAATGTTTCTGGTTTTCCTTAAAGAGCCCCAGGCTTTGCTCTGTCAAGCAGTTATTTGCAGATTAATGCAACCCTCTTCTGGGGTGTTTTAAAGGCTTTGCTTGTTGAGTCTATAGCTAGGGTAGGTTTCATTTAAGAAGAGTTCAAGCTTACTCCTGAAACGTGTACTTTCTTGGGAGTGTATCTATTGGTCTTCCAGATCCTAGAAAATTCCACTGTGGCTGACTATTGTGCATGCAGCTTTAATCTTTATGTCCCAGTCACTTTATTACCCTGCAATCTATGTCTGTATGTTGTCTCTGAAGTTTTGCCTATCATGATTCTTATGATGATTTCTAATGCTCATTTTATATCTTGTTCTTCTTTCTTATCCTGAGCTCTGCCACACACTTCTTCATGCTCTTGAATTTGATTTTTCTTTCATTTAGCAAGATTACCAGGCCTTGTTTGTCTTTCTCTTCACTGGACCAAATGGTTCCAAAATATTCCTGCCTGTGGAAGTTCTAATCACTCCCTCATTTATTTCTCTTCTCTCAGACATCTAATTCTAATATTTCCTAGGGCTCAAGGTCTAAAAGCAGTTAGTTGTCACTTAATACTTTTCTCACTTTGATAGTTATTTATGGTCACTCCTTGTATTCCATTTTGTCTGAGAATGGAAGAAAGCCTCATGCCTGCCATATGTGTTTTGAATTTTTGTAAAGTCTACTGTGGTTCACGATTCAGTATTTTCATAAAAAAATTTGAGTTTTAACTCTGAGTTTCTTATAAAGCACTGAGTTTTATATTTATGAAATGCCAAATAGCTCATAAGACTGAGTTATTTTTCCTTTTTGTAAAGCTATTGAAAAAATATATTTTTTGAATAGTAAGGGAACATGTGTGTGAATCCCTGCATTATGTTTGAAAGACCTAAAATGTGTATTCCTTTATTAGCAGCTTATATTTTAATGCCTACAACGGTGTTTAGCGAACTCCTCTGAGAGACATCTCATCTTATGATATGTTAACTATGTTCTGAGGACTTTCTTAAGTTGACCTAAATTCTTTTTTCTTGTGCTTGTTAATGTGTGATCTTTAAACTTAACCACAAGTGATTTATTTTTTAATTTATTATTATTATTTTTTATGTGTATGAGTGCACTGTCTGCATGTAGGTTGGTGCACCCATGTCATGCAATGCCGCAGAGGTCAGAAGAGGGCATCGGATTCCCCTGGAACTGGAGTCAAAGACGGTTCTTAGCCGCCATGTGGGTGCTGGGAATTGAACCCGGGTCCTCTGCAAGAGCAGTCGGCACTCTTAACTGCTGAGCCATCTCTACAGCCCCATGATTTATTTTTAAACAATCTGAAAATTAGATTCAAAGGGTCCTATGCAGAAATATGCATGTGAGCTATTTGACTGAGTAGTACACCTCTCAAGTCCCTCAAGGCATACTCAAACGAGGCATTTTTCGCGTTACCTAAGGAGGTGTACTCTAGATACTGTGCTTGCTTGTTTTTCAGACATGCACTGTGGGAGATACAAATATATAGATGCTAAGGGGAAAAAAATCTATAGCCACTTCTTAGAAAGCCAACAGCATGTCTTTCTATATGTGCAAATTCGGTATGTGTTTTATTCTTTACCTGATAAGTGATATGAAGAGCCCCATTCAAGTTAGCTTCACACAACTGTGACATGAGCCATACCACCCACAGGTTTTCAAGACTTTGGTGTCCTTGCATATTACAAGGGTGATGGAGATTTTTATCAGACTATGCAAACTCCAAACTCCAGAAGACATAGCATAGTTCATAACATAGCTGGAATTTTTTCTTTTTGGTGAGAAATTAGTGGTATAGCATTTAAAGAGTGATGCTTCCTTGAGTTCCTGCCCTGATCACACATCATAGGGACCAAGCTAGTAAGACTTCCCTTCAAGGTTCCTGCTTCTACTACTGCCTGAGTTCTTGCCCTCACTTTTATCAATGACAGCTTGTGTCCTGGACTTACACAATTAAATAAACTCTTTCTGCCTCAAGTGTGTTTTGGGCAGTGTTTGGACCCAGCAACATTAAGCAAAGTTGAAAAGAATTGGTACTGAGTGGGGATGCTGCTGAAAATACAGATCCGACCATATTGGCTCGGTGGAAGATTATGGGTGATTTTAGAGCTTTGGGCTAGTAAAGTCCTGAGTGCTCATAGCTTTATGGGATGCTCTGTGGTAGTTGGGCATAAAAGAATACTAAAAATGTAGACAATGGACTCCTGGCTTGGCATATAAGAATACTAAAACATGCAGAAAATGGACTTCTGGCTTGTGAAGATTCAGAGCAAACCAGAGTCTTTATTAGGCCTTTTNTTTTGAGACAGGGTTTCCCCAGCTGGCCTGGAACTCACTATGTAGATCAGGCTAGCCTTGAACTCTGAAAGCTACACCTGCCTCTGCTTCCCAAGTGCTGGGATTCAAGGCACGCATCACCACGTGTTTAACATTTGATTTGGTCTTTTCAAGACAGGGTCTCCCTGTAGCCCCAGCTGTCCTGGAACTCACTCTGTGGACCAGGCTAGCTTTGAACTCACAAAGATCCACCTGCCTCTGCTTCCCAAGTGCTAGGATTAAAGGTGTGCACCACCATGCCTGGCTATTAGGCCCATTTTTATGAGACTTTGAATTAAGAGTCTGTGAAAGTTGGGCTGCAGAGATATATCAATAGTTAAGATCATTGGCTGCTCTTGCAGAGACCCTAGCAACCACATGGCAGTTAACAAACATCCATAACTCCAGTTCCAGGGGATTCTACGCATTCTTATAGTCTCTGCAGGCACTACATGCATGTAGTGTAGCTACATTAATGCAGGCAAACTCTCAAAAACATAAAATAAAAACAACTAAATTAAAAAATATATAATCTATGGAAATGAAACATTTTGCGCTTTATTGGGACCTTGGATGCTAGTCAGTTAAGGATAAAGAATCAGCTGTGATTAAGAAAAGATTAATATCATTGAAGTTAAAACTTGGAAGTGTTTTCTCAGGGTCTGCACGTAGTAAATCTACTCCGAAGGTGTGAAGGCTGCACATCACGATGGCAGTAAAGTTTGATAAATAATATATAGGACATATTTGTTTTGAAGGCATGAAAAAATAAAGGTGAACAGCTGAGGCTTGGCACCATGTGATAGAACTGGAGTTCTTAATAGAGGCCAGTTCAGGCCATTGTTAAGAGTGTGGAGATCTCAGCTTATTGGAGATGAAAATGCCCACCAGACTGTGAGACATCCACCAGTGACGATGGCAAGCTTAGGGTGGAGCCAGCCTAAGCCTATGAGACAAGCTAAATGTGTTATGGATGGCAGAGCCAGAGAGGCAGGACTGTGCTTGCTGTTTTGAGTGTAGAAGTACATGGGAGAGAGTCAGAAAGCAGTATACCTCCACGATTTCTCTTGAAGTGTTCTGACTTGATTTTCTTCCTAGACCTAGAAGGCAAGAAATTGTGACCTAGAAGTACAAGATGAAATAAACCCTTTTTTCCCCAAGCTGGTTTTGATCAGTGTATTATTATAGTAAGAAACCTACAATTCGAACTTACTCCTTGAAACAAAAGATGCAAGTTGAAATTGGTAGTGCATTTGTAGAAAACATAGGTGCACTCAAGCCGCAGTGCATCTGTGACCACAGGAGAATGGTTTTGGCTGCTGCCTTCTCTCAGTTCTGTGTATTTCTTTCAAGCCCTGTGTCTAAACAAGCCTCAGGTGCCACCGAACCTTGAATACCTTTGCCCCATTTGGCTCTCCTTTTTAGCCAAACCTTAAGAACATTCATGAACATTTTAATTACCTTATATTTCATTGAGAAATTCTTACCTTCTTCTTCCCTTGAAGATCTTATAAAAATATATATTGGGGGCTGGAGAGATGGCCTAGTGGTTAAGAGTGCCAACTGCTCTTGCAGAGGATCCGGGTTCGATCCCCAGCACCCACATGGCGGCTGAGAACCATCTGTAACTCCAATTTCAGGGGAATCCGACACCCTCTTTTGACCTCCGCAGCATTGCACGACACGGGTGCACAGACCTACATGCAGACAGTACATTCACAAACATAAATAACTAAAAAAAATTTAAAAATTAAAAAAATATTTATTGTTTTTATTTTATGTTTACGAATGTATTTCCTGCTTGTGTATAAATGCATCTGTGTCATTTAATGCTCACAAAGTCCAGAAGAAAGCATTGTATTTCCCTGGAACTGGACTTACGGACAGTTGTTAGACACCATGTAGATGTTGGGAACTGAACCAGAGTGCATAAGCATCCAATGCTCTTAAAAACTGAGCCTTCTCTCCATCCCCTGAAGACATTTTAAAAAATTCATTTTAGTTTCTGCAGCAAAATGATGCAGAAGAATTAGCTGGCTGATTTGGAAGTGTTAAAAGGCAGAAGAACAAGATGTAATGTTAATAATCAATGAGATGGCTGACCTCTGCGCTGAGGCTAAGGTTAATGGTAGAACACTTGACTTGAATGCAAGAAACTGTGGGATTGAGCCACGGAAGAGTGAGCAGGAGAGAAAGAAAAAGAAAGAGAATATGAGTGAGAACTCCCAATAAGCACATGAAAAGATCTCTAATCAGGTGAGAAACCAAACCAAAGGTGCAGTGAAGCATCTCATCTCCATTTTAGATGACCTCCATTAAAATCAACATACTAAAAGAAATGTTTGCATGATAATGTGGAAAAATTACTATTGTCTTGTTGCTAAGAATGTAATGTTGTGCAGTTGCTGTGGAAAATGGAATGAATGTTTCTTCAAAAACAATGAACAAAAAAGAATTTTTATGTGATCTAATAATATTACTCCTGGTTATATCCACATAAAGATTGGAAAACAATATCTCAAAGAGATTTTAGCATGCCCATTGATATGTATTATATACCTCCAAATTCATATGCTGAAGCTTTAAGTCTCAAAATGATATTATTTCGACATCGTGTATTTGAGAGACAATGAGGTTTAGAATAGCCTCCATGTTTAGATGAGTGTTCTTAGAAGAAAATATTCTCAAATGTTCTCTCTCTCTCTTTCTTTCTCTTTCTCTCTCTCTTTCTCTCTCCCTCGCCCTCTCCTCTCTGTCATATAAGGATATCTAGATGGAAGGTATCTTCATGGAGTGAGGGATCTTCCAGAAGAACCTGATGATATGGAACCCTGATCTTGGGCTTCAGCATTCAGAACTGTGAAAAATATTTCTATTATTTAGCCACTGAGTCTATGTTACTTTTTTTTTTTTTTTTTGGTCTTTTCAAGACAGGGTCTCCCTGTAGCCCCAGCTGTCCTGGAACTCACTCTGTAGACCAGGCTGGCCTTGAACTCACAAAGATCCGCCTGCCTCTGCCTCCCGAGTGCTAGGATTAAAGGCGTGCGCCACCACGCCCTATGTTACCTTTTTTAATGGAAGCCCAGGTTCACTAATTCATTCACGCTGCAGCATAATTTTGAATAGATAAGTGGTGGAAGCAACCTAGCTATACATAAATGTTTAATGAAAATATGTTGTATGCATACAATTCAGGATTATTCAGACTTGGTGATATATAAAGAGATCATTGGTTAGTTGTATAAACAATCGTCAAAACAACATTTCTTCACTGTTTCCATTTATGTGAGTTACCTAAAGCCATCCAAGTTTTAGAACCAGAAATTACAGTTGTCCTTGGTGAGGCAGTAAGAATCAAGAAAATGGGTATGTTTGATGAATATGATATTGCACTTTTGCAAAAAAAAATGTATTTGAGATTTTTGGTCAATATTGTGCAAATAATAAATCACCATTATTATACTATTCACTTAAAATGTCTGACATGGTAATTTTCATAGTATCTATTTAATAAAAGCAGTTGAAACAATAAGAAAAAATGTAAATTTTGTTCAGGAGTTATGAGGAAATTTTCATTGTGGTGTTACCAGTGCTAGCTTTTCCCATCAACAAACATATTTTCGGTCTATCTGGTTTTCAAAACTGTGCTGAGTGAGAGACAATAACTAGTGATGATAGAAACAAGAGAGGACTAAAGTCAAGCTCTAGAAATGAGCCCGTAATTTAGCTGTCATACTGAAACTTCTAAGTCTGAAGAACCAAAACTATAAATTATTCTTTTGCCACAGTAGTGCCTGGGAATTTAGGCAATTGCACACGGGTTTGAAATCATCACCTTGACTTGAACTTGGAAGCTAACCAAGAGCCAGTGTAAATTAAAATGTTAATGCCTTGAGCTGGAAGTCAGCCAACTCTCTCCAGAAGAAACTGCACACTAGACTCAGAAAAAAATTGTTTCATGTCATCTGCAAAGCAATCATGTATTGTAATGCTAGCATTGCTGTCACAGGTCTAAAGGTCACTAAATGTGACTACTACATAGCAAGCATCATGGTTTTATAATCGTTGATGACTCTCCTCTGCATGCCCATGCAGAATGCATTTTTCTCTTACCTAGTTAGAGATTTTTATTTCCATTTTAGGTAATTACCAAATCTAATCCATTACCAAGTCTAGTCTAGTCTGGTCTAGGTGAGATGGTGCTGACATGCCTAAACACTGATGTAGGTAAATAACCTACGCCTTATCAGTCAGCTAATTTATTCCTCAAGGACATCAAGAAAGATTCAATAATTTTGCATAACCCAAGATGGTACTAATAGACACATATTCTGGAAGTGCTAGCTACTAAGAGGAAAGAAGCTACTGATAAGGTTCCAGAAGCTATACTAGATATGCAAGTGTGACTGGAACAAGAGATGGAGGTAGTGGGCAAGTTCTGAAATCTCATATTTTAATGTGATAATATATGTTCTTGTGCTTAAACTGGCTTGACTGACATTCTATAACATAAATCAGATAGTCATGTAAAACTAATACTCTCCATATATATATATGCACACACAAAAATGTGCATATGTGTTCGCGTGTGTGTGTGTGTGTACTCTATATAATGCCATTTCTTTTATGCTACATGTCTGTATCAAGTTGTCTGGTTGGCAAATTCCTGGAGAGAATTTTCTTTGTTTCCTTTCGGCACTCTGGAAATATATATATATATATCTATATATATATATTATTAGTATATATATATATTTTTTTTTTTTTTTTTAATTCTGTTGTTTTTCTTTTCTTTTTTTTTTTTTTCTTTTTTGGTCTTTTTGAGACAGGGTCTCCCTGTAGCCCTAGCTTTCCTGGAACTCGCTCTGCAGACCAGGCGACCTTTGAACTCACAAAGATCCCCCTACCTCTGCCTCCCAAGTGCTAGGATTAAAGGCGTGCGCCACCACGCCCGGCTGTTGTTTTTCTTTTAAAAAACATCACCTCTGGTGCCAGAGGGCTGCCTCTGTGGTTAAGAGCACTTGCTGCTCTTGCAACTGACCTGTTCCCAGCACCCAAAAGTTGGTTCACAACATCTGTGACTGCACTTCCAAGGAATCTGACACTTTCTGTCCTCCAATCTACTGCATGCATGTGGTGCATTTAAGATATATTCATGCAAAGCACTGATGCATGGAAAATAAAAATGCATTTTTTTTAAAGGACAGACAAACAAAAATGCGACCTCCTTTTTCAGGCTAAAGAAATTGACTAATAGTGAAAAAAAACAGACCAATAGTTAAAGTCATTGTCATCAGGTCTGACAACCTGAGTGTAACCTGAAGACCCACAGGTGGAAGGAGAGAACGGAATCCTGTAAGTTGTTCTCTGACTGCCACAAGTGTATTACAGCATGTCTTTCCTTCATGTACATCAATAAATAAATAAATAAGTAACTGTAATTTTTAAATACTTCATGAATGGCTCAGTGGTCACAAGCTCATACTGCTGTTATAGAAGACCAGAGTTCAGTTCTCAGCATCCATGTCAGGCAACTGACAACTGCCTGTAACTCCAGCATCAGGGAAATCTAATGCTTCTGGCTGTCAGACAAAACTGTACTCATGTGCACATACTCAGGCACAGTCATACACACACATAAGCATAATTTTAAAAACAGTAGAATCTCACAAACAACTCCTATTCAAAACAACTTTATGAGGTATATTTTTACCTTGCCATATATTCTTTCATCACAAAACTTCAGACCTTCAGTACCAGACTATTGATTGCACACATAATTTAAACACCATCTTCTGTATTAGAGATTCAAAGAATGCTGGTGTAAATATTCTAGGAATATTTGGCTTCAAATATGTCAAATATTTCCATGAAATGCTTTGATTATTTTCAGATGAGTACACTTGGTTGATCTGCATCTCTGGGAATGAGCAGGAAATGATAGTCTGCTCTTTTATCATTCAGAATAAAGAATGCCAAGAGCAGGCTGATCGCATAGGTCAGACATTAATTTTATTTATTAAGACCAGCAGGATTTTCTCAGAACAAAGAAATGTGGCCATCTTCTTAGAGATAAATGGTTTAAACAATATTACTAGAGTTGAAGGTGGGATTTGTGGACATATCTGGTCTTTTTCTGGTCCAGCGTGGTAATTCAAAGTATTTGATTGCAAGGTGCTAGGGATGGTCTGTGTCACCACTTACTTAGCTATGTGACCTTCAATAAAATATCATACCTCCTTGTGACTTCATTTCCCATGTGAAAAACAGATTCATAATAGAACTGGTTTCATCAAGTAACTGTGGGCATACAGTAATCCACTATACATTAAATATTTAAAATGCCTCACAGAGAAAACTTTAAATGCCAGCATTATATTACTGGGCTATATGAGTGAATAAAGATTTTTTACATAGGGCAAGAAAGACTCCTCAAATGATAGATGGCTTAAACAAAATAAAATAACCATTGAAAATATATTCATTTCCGGGCTGGAGAGATAGCCTAGCAGTTAAAAGCACTGACTGCTCTTGCAGAGGACCTGGATTCAATCCCCAGCATCCACATGGCGGCTGAGAAACTTCTGTAACTCCAATTCCAGGAGAACTCCAATTCCAGGGGAATTCGACACCCTCTTCTGACCTCCGCGGCATTGCAGGACACGAGTGCACAAACCTGCATGCAGACAGTACATTCATACACATAGAGAAATAAATAAAATTTTAAAAAATTTAAAAAATATATATATATATTCATTTCCTTTGAAGTATCCCTCTTTCTCTTCATCCCTTCATTTTTTTCTTCTTCCCTTCCCTCTGCCCTCCCTCCCTTCTCCTCTCCCTCACTCAAATCAAGGCAATTCTAAGGCAAAAAAAAAAAAAAAAAAGAGAGAGAGAGAAATACTTCCATACCTTCTATATGCATGGTCCCTGGTTGCTAATAAACAAATGCTTATATCCAGGGTAGGTAATATATTTTCATGTCTATCCTCATATATTATGTTTCTTTTTTCCAATAATTACTCAAAAGAAATGAGAAAACCATTCTTGAATTTCCTTTCTTTCCCTTCCTGTGGCTAAGTCAAGTAAAGAAATAAGTGGTACTTTGGGTCAAGGTTACTTCTCTTTTAGTGGCTCCTCTGTCTTTGCCAGTGGTTAGGAAGGATCTTCACTCCTTCAGTCACAGGCACTTGTGAATACTTAACTGAAGTAGGCTTTTGTTCATGCTCTAACCAATTCACCACAATGAAATTCATGCTTGCTTTGTCCGAAGTTGAACATCGCTGTTACAGATTGCAAGTGAGACCCTGATAGGCTCCCGTGTGTGAATTCTTGGACTAGCAGCAGTTTCTAGCAGCAGTTTGGGAAGATTATAGAGCCTTTTTGTACATGTTTCTTCCCTGAAAGTCATAGATGACTGATGGTGTGATTTGAGGGTTACAGCAGTGCTTTGCTTCAGGTCTTGTCTCTGCCTCGTGGTCAGCGTCCAACAGCTCCATACTTCCATTTCCTCATTGCTGCCACAAAAGAGCAATGTCTTAAACTGTAAGCCAAAGCCAAACATCCTCTATTCTAGGTGCTTCTGTTAAATATTTTGTCAGAGCAATGAGGAAAGTAACTAGCATAACCATTTTGCCTCTTTATGCTGCTTTCAAATTTGTTCCTGCTTCTTGTCTATCCTATTTATTTTCGAGGCCAACAACTGCATCTATTTCAGAACTACTCACCATTTTCTGTTTAAATAGGGGATAAACCATTTTTAAAAATAGAAATATGGGCTGGAGATATGGCTCAGCGGTTAAGAGCGCCGACTGCTCTTGCAGAGGACCTGGGTTCAATTCCCAAACCCACATGGCGGCTAAGAACTATCTTTAACTCCAGTTCCGGGGTAATCCAAAGCCCTCTTTTGACCTCCGTGGCATTGCACGACACAGGTGCACCAACCTACATGCAGACAGTACACTCATACACATAAAAGATAAAAAAATAAAAAACTTTTAAATAAAAAAATAGAAATAGAAGTATTGGTCTTTCCAACAGAAAATATAAAGGAAAGCAGGCGCATTAAATTTAAAACAGAAGAGCTCCACAGCTTAATGCTCTGTGTTCACATTTTAATTATTTTTAATATTTATTTTTCTTTAAATGTATGTCTGTGTGTAGATATACACATGTGAGTGCAAATGTCTAAAGAGGTCAGAAGCATCAGATCCCTTTGAACTGGAGTCACAGGTGGTTGTAATCAACAGACTTGGGTTCTGTGACTTAAACTTGAGTCATCTGAAAGAGCAGTATGCACTCTTAACTGTCAAGCATCGGCCACATGGTTTTTAAAAGATCCCAGGAGACGTCTGGCAAATATATAAGGAAACACCTCACATACTAATATGGAAGACATTGATAAAGGAGAGGAACTAGGGACACAGAAGTTCAACTGACAACTGTGCTCATTGTTTGACCTGCATCTTCTAAGAATTTTGTATATAAATGCTGATTTACATAATTTCTACAACTTCCTTTCATACCTCCAACTCTTCCCACGTCCTCAACTTCCTCTTAATTTCATGACCTCTTTCTTAATTAATATTGTTACATTTATATATATATGTGTGTCTATCTATCTATCTATCTATCTATCTATCTATCTATCTATCTATGACTGTTTGAGTCCACTTAGTGTTAGTTGTATGTACATGTCTTTGGGGCTGGCCCCTTGGGATTGGATGACCTATCCAGAATTCATCCTACCTCTAGGTAAAGAGCTATGGGCAGTGAACGGCCTCTTCTAGTGACAGGTTTTTTAATCCTCAAATCCTGATTTCCAAACTTAGTGTGGGCTAGAACCCCCGAGAGGATGGTTTTGGTGACCAATGTACTGATATGTAAAGGACTTATGACTTGATGGGCCTCCAACAATGCCCCTTTATTTTCTGTCTTCATTCCTACTTTCTCATTAGTAAAATAGATAATTTATCAAAGGATAAATTTAATTAACTTTACATTCTGAATTTCATCCTAGGAATCTCCTAAACTGTTAAATGGGTTATTTTAAATTTGCACACATCATTTCACTTTTTCTGCTATAAAGTTCAATGGGATTTTTAAAATGAGTAATGTTATATATGCATAATTACAGTATCACAGAACGGCTTCACTGCCTGTTCAACTTTCCCTCCCTTTCCTCAGCAGCCCTTGCGACCAATTTTTGATGAAAATGAAATAAGCTACTACAAACAATTTTGTGCAGGTTTCAACTCATAATTAAATGCCTTAAGGGTATAATTGTTGGACATATGGTAAGAGTCCACCAAACTGTCTTCCAAATGTTATGTGAGCTACTGCATCCTCTAGGGAATATTTGATTACATGGGATTCTGAGCCTTTGTGCAATTTTCTATTGCAGGCAGACTCTAATATATCCCTCTACAGTCCACACCTCGGATATACATGCTCTTAACCCCTTCTCCTTGAGTTGTGATTGGATCTCTGCCTTGTTTCTAACCAATAGAATAGGACACTGGTGGAATATTATTTTCCTAATTATATTATATAGCATATCTCTGGCTTGCTAATATATTTTACCTACTTGATGCAATAGAGATTATATTTTTGAAATCCACATGACAAGGACAGAAACTAGAGGTAGCCTATGCAGTCTGGTGACAATCTCTAGGTAACAGCAAGAAGAAGCCAAGGTCTTCAGGTCTACAACTGAAGGAAAATATTCCTGCCAAAAGTCTGAACATAGGTGGTGGATTCTTCACCAGTTTACAGTCTAGCCCCAGACAATAATCTAATTATAGGCTGGTAATACATAAAACAGAAGACCCAATTAAGCTGTATCCAGAATCCTGACCCACCCACAAAAAACTTAAGTGCAATTTTTATTAGAATTTGGCATTACATCTTGTTGGTCTACTCATTAATTAATGAGTTAAAGAAAATATTTGCCACTTGCTAACTTGCTGCTCTATTAGGATTTTCCAATGACTCGGAATCAACAGAACACATAGAGAAGATTCATTATAAGATGTATAATTGCCATCTCTTCCAAAATGGGCAGCGTGGACCAGCAGCAGGGGACATGGGAAAGTGAACAGTGTACTTCCATCTGAAGGAAGTCTGCTAGAAAAGTCATTCCCTCCTGCTCACAAAGGATTTCTTTATATTCCACTCAGAAGATCCACTCATTGAACGAAGCCTGTCAACATTTCCTGGACCATCTATGTATCCGCTCAGCTTCACTGAGTCAAGTGTGAATCTTACCCACGTTGTTACATCAAATTATCCGTGGTGACAGAAGTATATGTAATACTGGGGATTTTTAGTGAATCATCTCAAAACAGGAAGGATCAGAAGAGCTTGCAGCTATGTGTGGTGTACATTCAGAAGGTTTTGCTGAAATCAAGGAGAGGTCAAGCCCTGGAGAAAACAAGGGATATCCAGTGAAGAGGCATCCTGAGAACAAGGCCCTGGGTGGACACGAACCCTTCTCAGAGTCAGGAAGGTGGCAGTTGGAGGCTGTACAGTGGGAGCAGTGGTGGAAAGCTCTGCAGCTAGGGCACTATAGTGTGGGGACTCGATTGTCAGACAGGTGCAAAGCTACTGGATAAAATAATTTATTGCTTCTTTGAGAAGTCAGGGTATTTTGATCATATTCGGACCCTCACTCCATCTCTTCTCAGATCCACCCTCAACTAACAACTGTCCCAACTTCATGTCTCCTATTACTTTTTAAAGTCTAATTTGTGTTCTACAAATGCTCTTGATATGGTTCCACCTCCTGATGCCTGGTCAGTTTACCTAGAATCACATTGTTAAAGACAGTTGTAATTCTAATTGCCAATAGCTCCTCAGCTAGGACTGGGTTTCCTGCCCCCACCCCCCATGCTAGGCTTTTGTCTGGCCTGGACTAGCTCAGGTCTCAGACAAAGAAGCTGTGATTTTAACCCAAGTACAATGACAAAGTGGTCCATGGGATGACAGAAATAACATGAAATAAACTGCAGTATTCTTTTATTGATATTATTTCAATGAAAATAGTTCTGAAAGTAAGAAAGCAAGAATGATTCAGCTATGTCTGAGGTGCCATTTAAACTTATCCAAAATATTTCTGTGCATTGTCCATGGTTATGCAAGGTAGAAACAAAAAATATTGCAAGAGTGTACTGACCCTTTTTCATGGCCACTTTCAGTCAGGTGATTGTGTCCCTTCCTGTAACCTAGGACAAGCCAGCCTATTATTTGATCATCATAATTATGATTGCAAAAATATAACCTTGAATTAATTCTCAGCAATAGAAATCACATTCATCTATATAAGAAAAGACCCATTCCTCCTTTCCCTTTTAGAAAGTTCAAGACTAGGATTTACATGCCCTGGTGGAAACCACTTCCTCTTCTCACTAATTTCCCTTTCCTTAAAAATGTCAGCTTGCTTATTCTCCCAGACTTCAATCTGCCCAGTGACATAAAGGAACACGTTTTGTTTTGTTTTGTTTTTCTTTTCTCTGTCCTTAAGTCAGGAAGGTAAGAAGTATTTCCCTAGATGATGCTATTACAATATCTAACAGGAGTTCCCTGTGGAGAAAGGATAATTCAAAATCTTAAATAAGATATTCAATTTGAGATTAGTTAAGTGGTTATTTTGCTGAAAGGGATTTGACAAACAAGAAACACATATTTTCAGGTAAAGGAAATATTCCATTGGATTTAATTAGCAATGGGATTTGTTCTGGAACTTTTACATTATGAACCTTCAAGCATTGAAAGGATAATTAAAATATCTGCAGGTTAATAATCACAGTAAGGTTTAGTTTTTAAGGACAGAAAATAGTTCTTTGCTCAAGTAGAAAAAACTGTTGTGTTAATCCCAAATGTACCTCATCAGAGATCATAGTTAATATACAGACTGTAGTCATGCATTTTATTAACAGTTGTGGCCTTGATCAATTTGCTTTAAAAGCACACAGCTTTCAAGTCTGGTAATTTTAGGCTTGGAAGAACACACATCATGAATAAATGTTGGCACCGACTTTTTCAAAACTCCTTAGTTAGCACATTGTCTTCTAGCTCAGAAAAATGAATTACAAGCTAGAAGATAGCTCCTGTATTTCAGTTGTCTTTACAGGGATTCTTTGTGAGAGGGGATGGCTCAGTACACAGAACAGCACTCAGCATAGGTGGGGAAATGTAACAGGAATCTATCAGGGGTAGGCATTGAGAAACTTGGTGCAAGTTTTATTATACTATATAACATTATTTTACTATAAATTTAACTTACATATTGGAAGTGAGTATGGAAAGAAAAGATTCTCTGCCTATCATTACTGGTTTTTAATAATATTTTTATTAACTCTTTGAGAATTTTACATTGTCTTTTAATCATATTCTCATACCCTCCCCAACTTCTCCCAGATCCATCCTTCCTTTTCTACCCAACCAGCTTTGTTTCCTCACTTTTTAACCCATTGAATTTAGTTTTGTTGCCCATGTGCTTTGGATGTGTGGACATCCACTGGAGTACGGTCAACCTACCAGGGCCCACACACTTAAAGAAACTCTCTCTCTCAAACCAGCTCTCAGTTGCCAATAGCTCCTCAGTGAGGGATAGAACTTCTTCCTCAACTGTTCCCTTCATGCTGGGACTTGTCTGTATTGAGCTTGCACAGGTCTTCTAGGTTCATATGTGCAACTGCCCTGAAGTGTCCAGAAAATGCACTTTCCTTGTATTCATCTACCTCAGGCTCTTACAATCTTTCCACCTCCTCTACCATGATCCCTGCGCCTTTGGAGGAAAGGGTGTGATACAGGTGTCCCATTTGGGCTGAGCATTCTGCAGTCTCTTCATCTCATCATGTTGACCAGTCATTGGTCACTGTGTTAATCGCCATCAGCTGCATTCATTTGCAATACCCACAGAAGTCAGGAAATTACTAAAGGTCCTTGAGGGGGGGAGAGAGGACATTTCAAAGGCAGGGAGAAATAATGTAGTGATATAAATGGGGAAAGGGAATAATGGAGCCCAAAGAGTTAAACAGGATGTGTGGTCAGGGTAGAGAGGGAAATAAGGGGACCTATTACTAGTGCTGAATGCCTATTAAAAAGGCATAAGGGGGGCTGGAGAGATGGCCTAGCAGTTAAGAGCGCCGACTGCTCTTTCAGAGGACCCGGATTCAATCCCCAGCACCCACATGGTCGCTGAGAACCATCTTTAACTCCAGTTCCAGGGGAATCCGACACCCTCTTCTGAACTTCTGCAGCATTGCATGACATGGGTGCACAAACCTACATGCAGACGGTACATTCATACACATAAAAAATAAAAATTTTTAAAAAGGCATAAGGACACATTCTGTAGAAACTTCCAAAAATATATACATACACACATATAATAAGTTTAAATCTGGATACTCTATAGTGGGGTTAAAATATTCCTACTAGATACCACAGACTAACAAATAAAAAACCCAAATGCCCGGATGAGTTACCTTTTTTGTAATTGTTGCCCATTGAGGTCCCATAGATCTGTAAACATCATAGGCTTGTCCTAGACTGCTTTCTATTGTCTTGGGAAAAAAACACACTGACCAAAACCAAAGTAAGGAAGAAAGGGTTTATTTCATCTTCAGTTTACAGCTCCTCGTGGAGGGCAGCCAAGTTACCGAAGTCTGGACTGTGTAAGAATGCTATTTGCTGGCTTGCATTCTTATATAATACAGAACTTCCTGCCCAGGAGTGGCAGCACCCACAGTGGGATAGGACCACCCACATTACTCAGTGATCAAGAGATGCCCCACAGGGCAATCCAATGGAGGAAATTCCTCATTTGAGGAATGTCAAGTTGATAACGCAAGCTGTCCAGCATAAGGCTATTGTGATTAATCTTGGTTTTCAGTATTTTGAATGCCGGATTAGAGGAAGGCTTTAAATATTAATCAGAACATAGAAAAATGCTACTATGTGACATGGTAGATACTAAAATATAAGAACTTTGGTTTATTTTGAGATATTTCATCATGAAGAATGTATAATTTTAATGAAAATAATTCATACTGGAAAGGTTGATCCTCTGACCTGAACTGGAGGGAAAGTGAACCCTAGGTGCCTGTGTGTCCAAGTGGCATAAGATACCAAAGGGAGGGGCTCCCAAGGCCCCACACATAGCTGAGGTGCTATGGCATTGGCAGTTTCTGGAAAATGGAGAGTCACTCTCCTTTTAGGTATGGCAACTGGTAGGGTGCGGCATCCACCTGCGCGTCTGCCACACCCACTCCAGTGTCGCTTGTGTAAAGTAATATGAGAAATCATATTCAAAACAGGCGGGGGAGATGTGCCCTGCGGGACTGGACCCCCTGGAGGTCCCTGGCAGAATACCCGGCTAAGATCACCCCGAGATTGAGATGCTCTCCTAGGATATTACGTTTTTCTGGTGTTGGACTTAGCATAACACTGAGCACATAAAGATCTTTTCTTAAAGCCAGCTTATAGATACAAAATAAACCTTTTGAATATGTCAAGAACTGGCAAATTAAAATGCCTCTCTTGGGCACAGGGCTTTTTCCTGGCAGCAAGAATTTTCTGCAGATCCAAAGTAAAAAGCAGACCTTTCTCCTTAACAAACAATGTAATGTAGGCTGTTAATGTATATGGCAAGGTTAAAACTTGCTTCAGATCAAGAAAACAAAATAATTGCATGACAGTAATGTTCTTGCCTTACATGAATGTCCTTAAAGAAAACAGATTCCAGTGNCTATGTGACATGGTAGATACTAAAATATAAGAACTTTGGTTTATTTTGAGATATTTCATCATGAAGAATGTATAACTTTAATGAAAATAATTCATACTGGAAAGGTTGATCCTCTGACCTGAACTGGAGGGAAAGTGAACCCTAGGTGCCTGTGTGTCCAAGTGGCATAAGATACCAAAGGGAGGGGCTCCCAAGGCCCCACACATAGCTGAGGTGCTACTGGCATTGGCAGTTTCTGGAAGATGGAGAGTCACTCTCCTTTTGGGTATGGCAACTGGTAGGGTACCCCTGCCCCCATGGATAATGCCCCACCATTGCCCACATAGCCAACACTAACTGGAGTTGGGAAGTAATCTGGAAAATTAGAAAGAACTCTTAACTGCTGGGCCATTTCTCTAGCCTCTTTGTTCAAGGATAATATAAGGCAGTTAATGGCTCACTGTTAGCTTAATATAGGCAATGGGGGGAAGAATTTACATCACGAAATCCAGGAAATGTTATTAATGAGAGTGTTAATTCAGTCTTAATGGTCAACTCCATTTACCATGTAGTCTTTCCTCATTTCCAATCTCACTTAAGTTTCCTAAATGCAATTGCTCTCACAGTCTACATCCTCCTGATTTCCTACAGTATTGCCTCTGCAAACTGATGCTATCTTCCCTTTCTTTCTACAATAATACTACCTCTACATCCCTTAAGGTCTGAAATATCTTCTTGGTCATTTTTAAAAGTTGTGTCTCTTCAGCCCCTTAAATACAACCATTGCATTTCTCAAGACTACAAAACTATCTTAATACTTTTCTTTTTGGCCTGGTTTAAGCTGTTATTAGTCTGTATTGGTTCTCAGCTCCAGTTTTCTACTTCCATTTATGATTTTGTATTTCAACAACTCTGTAGACATTTGAGCATGGTAGGTAAAATGCTATCACAAATATAATCTTTCTTGGCCGGCCAGATGGCTCAGTGGGTAAAAACGCATAGCACTTGTCAAGCAAGAATGCCAACCTCAGTTTGTCCCAGGGAACCCACATAAAATTGATAATTGATTCCATAGAGTTGTCCTCTGACCTCAACATATACATTACAACATACATACACACATAAATACACAAAAAATATACACACAGCCATATACACAGAACTAAATAAAATTTGTGGAATTAATTATAGAAATACATAATCTTTCCTAAAGCAAATACATTACTGCTTTGTCCCTTCTCATCTTATCTTGACTTCCTTATTTATTTATTTATTTTTTAAAGTAAATTTTTTAAAATTTTTATTTATTTATTTTCTATATGTATGAATGTACTGTCTGCATGTAGGTTTGTGCACCCGTGTCATGCAATGCCTCAGGGGTCAGAAGGGTGTCGGATTCCCCTGGAACTGGAGTTCTCCTAGAATTGGAGTTACAGACAGTTCTCAGGCGCCATGTGGGTGCTGGGGATCGAACCCGGGTCCTCTGCAAGAGCAGTTGGCACTCTTAACAGCTAGGCTATCTCTCCAGCCCCTTGACTTCCTTATTTATAACAATAATACCACCTGACTATTCCTACCTGCCACATCTGGTAATTACAGATAATTTAGACATGAAGAATTCTGAATAATCTTTAAAATGATATTTAATAATCATGCTAACACCACCTTTTAAAATTGTATTTATTTTTATGTTATGTGTATTAGTGCTTTGCCTCCATGTATATACATGTATTATCTGTGTGCAATGTCCCTGGAAGCCAGAGGAAGATGTCAGATGTCCTGGAATTAGAGTTACTGATGGTTGTTATCTACCATCTGGGTGCTAGGAATTGAACCTGGATCCTCTTCAAGAGAAACCAGTAATCTTAAGTGCTAAGATCTCTCTATAGCCCCCACTGACATCAAACTTTATAATGTACCTTTTATATTATCACTGATTGACATGCCTCTTATTTCCATAAAGCCCTAAATAAGATCTTGTTTGGCTCTCCTAATCATTGTTCTAGATTTTAATTGTTTTCCTGTCTTAAATATCTGTTGGTATAGAAGGCATATGAGTTAGAACACCCCCAAAATATTCCAAGACAAAGTATGGAAAGATATGATCCTTGTCATTTATTCAATACAGTTTGTATCCCTGGCTTTAAGCAAGACATATCTGACTTGCTTTTAATTTAGCTCCTTAATATCATTGCAGTCTCTTCCTTATAGATATGGATCACATCTATTGTCCTTTCCCTCCATTCTTTTCAGTATGGGCTAGATTTAAGAACTCTCTTGTAATGAATTGGACATAGTAAAACTCTGTGCAAACTCGGACATGAGGTCCTCAAATGCACTAAACTTCCTTCTTATTCACTTTCTCTTGGAACACTCTTGTGGAATCTGGCTGTCATGAAGGTGTTTAAGCAGCTGGGAGAATCCAAAGTGGTGAAGAATAAAGGTTCCTGTGAATGTTGTGACATTGACAAATCCCCCTGCCTTCTCTTATGACTGTATTCCTGGCCAACAGCTAGACTGCAGCCTCATACAAAATCCTGAGTCAGAACTGCCTCTCTCCTTCACGCTTGGATTTTTCCTTTTGAAAATGATATAAAATAAATCATTATTATTCAAAACAGAAATTTAATTGATGTCTTATGAAGCAATAGATAATACATCATCTGTCTAAAATAAATTTTGACAATCAAGTTTAGAGCTTTCTATCTCTATTGCAAACATTCCCCAGAGGAACTGCAATTGCATTTTCTACTCAGAAAGGGCCTATCATTGTAGTCAGGATTCCAGGTTTTATAAAATATATTGCCAACACATCTCTTTAGTTCTATATCCTACAACATTCTCTCCTGCAGCTGTTTTAGCCAATCAGGAAGATTATCTATTTGATCTCTGTTATGCTCTACGTGTCCAGTCTTATTTCTGTTCCTAAAGAAAATGTACTGAGCTTTTTCATGGTGACCATGGAGATTTTTATTTTCAGTGTCATTTCAATTACTCTTCTTTAAAAAAATACTGACACAAATGCTTCTTTTAAGCAGAAAAGGATATCTATGACTTTCATCATATGAAAGTCACATGAATATGAATAAGAATATGATTCCAGTGACCTGACATTTTTGTGATGAGGACACTTGTTTTATCTTCTGTGGCAGGAAAGACTGTCTTGCTTGGGTTGACTTTGGGCCTTGCTCCTTTAGAGTGGTGGCTTGCAGGATCACTTTCTTTGAATGTTCATTGTATTGATTCCTACCTGGCTATGAACCTTATGTCTTAGAATTTTCAACATCTCTAATATTTTTTTTAATTTTTTTATTTATCTGTATGAATGTACTGTCTGCATGTAGGTCTGTGCACCCGTGTCATGCAATGCCATGGAGGTCAGAAGAGGGTGTCAGATTCCCCTGGAACTGGAGTTCTCCTGGAATTGGAGTTACAGATGGTTCTCAGCCGCCATGTGGGTGCTGGGGATCGAACCCGGGTCCTCTGTAAGAGCAGTCGGTGCTCTTAACCGCTAGGCCATCTCTCCATCCCAACATCTCTAATATTTTAAAACTGCTCTGTGTTAGATACCATTTGCTAGAAGAAGTTTGATACTTTCCTTATCGTTCTTCTTTTTCACTTGTGTGGCATTGTTATGCATGGTATAATTATGTGACCCTTAATTAAACTTTTAAGAGTGGGCCTGAACTTGGAGATGTCTCTTGGAACTGCTTCCTGGGACTGTGTCTTGGAACTATGCTACTCAAACTATGTCTTGCAGTCAGCCTGAATGCATAATTTTATTTAAAACTGCTTCTCCAGGTTTTCCCAATATGGGAAAAGTACAAGCTAGAACCTACTCTTAGCTTATTAGATGATCTGGCCTTTGTTGGTGGTGTCTGCCATGGATGGGAACAGAGGAGAATATCACGAAGAAAATAAATGACCACAACTCACAATATGATATAGGAAACAAAATTTCATCTGAGTACGTCTCTGCTCTTCCACAAATTTGATAAAGTTGCTGAACCTTGTTAAATGAATGATTGGCCAAGTCAGTGATTAAGCATGATGCATGGAACATAATCAGTGATCAAGTTCTATGGGTTTGGGAGATGGTTCAGTAGGTAAAGCACTTTGCATGCAAACATGGGGACCTGAATTCTGAGCCCCAGCACCCATGTAAAACTGGGTGAAGGAAGAGGGGGCATTTGTAAATCCTTTGCTGGGGGGGGTGGAGAGAGGGGGATTCCTGGAGATCATTAGCTAGCTCACCCAGCCAAGTGACAAGCTCTGGGTTCATTGAAAAACCTTTTAAAAAAGTGGAGATTGACCAGAGCAAGACACCTGGCACGGCCCTCTGGTTTCCACAAGCACATGGACATGTGTACCCACACACACATGTGCATGCGCTACCCCAGAGAGGTGTGCATATGTACAGGAATACATGTACATATATTCAACATACAGAGAGAGAGAGAGACAGAGAGATATACAGTGAGAATAACTGCTAACTTCCCATTCAATCCATTAAGCTTTACAATTCTCTGAGGCTATGATCCCAACAAAGCAATATGGGTAGGCTTGGCTCTTCATAGCAATATACCTTGATTTCTGAAAGTTTTCCCATGTTAAGATTCTTTCTGCCTCTGCTTCTCAAGCATGGATGAGAGGTGGTCCTAATCTGAAATTATGCAGTAGCGAGGCTACTATAGCTGACTTTATAAACCATATTGGTTATTCATGCTGTAGTGCATGGTCAGACACCCAGGCATAGATGTGCAGCACTAATTGGACTCCAAGGATTTAAAACATGAAGTTGGGAGAGAACATGGTGGGGGAGGTATGGGAGGAGTTGGAAGGAGAGAATGGAAGATGGATATCATTAAATATATTGTATGCTTGTGTGATATGCTCAAAAATAAATAAAAATATATTTTAAACACACATTAAAGAGAACAAACACAAATGACAAGAAAATGTTTCAGCAAAAGTGTTTATATACAACATAGCCGCAAGGTTTCATCTGAGCTCTTAGAAGAAATTTTCTACTCTATGGGCAAAGGTGGTAAAGGAAAGTTTTGTCCTGCAATGAGATCATGGAAAAAAAAAACCTCCTGTATGTACATGAAACTTGGACCAAGAGACCCAACTGCTAATAGGTTAACACACAGCAGTATGGCAGTATGTAAATATATAATATCTATGGTTTACTTAGGCTGTATGATCTTCTAGGTGTCAAATTACTTAAGGTAAGAGCAAATATGAATTCTTTTCTTCAGGGGAGCATAGATGGTCTACTTCCCCTGTGTATCATATCAAGGAAGATCATAAGGAATGAGTCTTTATTTGTGCAACTCAACAGCAAGGCCTAACAAAGGAGTTTTTTCATGCTTTCAAAAGAATAAGTCTTTTCAAAAGAACTAAATTTTGCAAAAACTCTCTACCATATTTGCAACAGATATTTCAGTGAACAGTCAGGGTTTTTTGCTTGAACCGGTTCTTATCCATCACTTCCCCATAGGATGGTTGGAGGGGAGGGGAGAAAGAGGAGTGAGCATGTCCATTAGTCATTCCACGTTGAAATTTTCACTTGATTACTTCAAAGACTGTATGACCTTTGATGTATGAATTAACTTTCCAGACTTGTTTTCCACATTATTAAATGAACATATTTATCATAATATCTGCACATTTAAACCATACACACCATGTACCGAGAAACAGAGCAAATAACTCCCACACTAGCACACTGGTCCCTGGTTTTAGTCGAACTTTCACAATTTCTTGTATTGGATTTTATGGGTATCTCTCCACCACACAAAGATTACAAGGAAAAGGGAAAATGCAAGACAGCCACCAGCGGCTGTCCTAAACTGCAGGGCCAAAGGCTGACAACCTTTCCACTGCCCGCTTGTCTAATCTAACACTATACCAGGCAAGGCCCTAATGGCACTCCTGGATCCTCCAGACTGCTGCCTGCTTGGCACTCGACAGTCTAATGCCAGGCTGCTGCCTGATGGGCATTCTATAGCGAAATTCTTCTCCCCCCCTCGCCCCCTGGCTCTCACCTCACTGCACAGCTTGTGACCTGATGAGTCTCTTTCCAGCCCCATGCCCCCGATTTGGGGTTGGTGATCTGCTTGACTCACTGGTAACAACTACACAAACCTCAAGGGCTAAGAATACAACAACTGCCAGTAGTCCCTGTCAGATGGTAAGAAGTACTCGTCTTTTTATTCACAGCATTCTGTTTTTATACCTAGAGTGACATTGTATCTCAGGGCCTGGTTTCAGACCCCCTGCCTCAGGTTCCATAACATCAGGAGCACTAGCATCGCAAACACAAGAACTCCTGAGTGCCTTTGGTCTCAAGGTGTCACAGGCTTGCTAATGCAGATGCAAATCCTGCCTTAGGCCAGGTTTCAGTGTAAACAGACAAGCAGGTAATTTACCACAGGTGGCTTCCTTTTTTCCCTACAGGATTTTAGCACACTGTGGATTTTCTTCCCTTTTTTGTTGTCTTTTTGAGACAGGGTCTCCCTGAGGTTCCAGCTGGCCTGGAACTCCCTGTGTAAGGCAGGCTGGCCTCAATCTTATAGAGTTTGCCTGTCTCTGCCTCCACCCAGCTCTTTGAATGACTTTTAAATAAATTCAAGAATCTGAAATGGAAGAATAATATTTATAGCACCTTTGGAAATACACATGGAATTTAAAGATGATGTACTAGATTGCTCTCTGAGTTATGAAAAATTAATAAATATTATCCCTGTTTCTTGATTTTCTGGAGGCATTTTTAGTTAGTTTTATGGGAAAAACACATCTCATGCCAATTATTTCCATTGTTCTTAGTGGCATATTTAAGAGAAAAAAAAGGAGAGAGACTGAGATCCATGGAGGAGAGACAGAGACAGAGATGCCCAGAGACAGACACAAAGAGAGACTGATGTCTCCCTCCCTCCTTTCTGGATGCCCAGAGGATTTGAATTCTTAAGTTCCTGTGGATGTCTATTAAATTTCAAGCAGAAGACAAACTCTGAAGAGCAAGAAGGAAGAACTGAATCTTTACTGGGCATTTTTCCAGACAGAAACTTGGCCGCACATGTTGCTGAGGACATCTGTGTCTGCTTTGCTTTTGAGCCATGTGAAATACTGGGCACTGAAGAAGTTGGAAAACAACCCCCAGGATTTTGACCAGCTCCTGTTTAAGCTGCCACACAGCCTTGAAAGGACAGGGTCCTTTGAGATGTCAAAGCAGTGTGACTAAACTCTTTCTTTGAGCTCCACTTTTACTTAATATAAAAGAAAATCATCTTTCCTTCAGACCTCGTATGGATTAAATAAAATAACAGGCATAAAATGGGGTAGAGTTGAAAAATTTGTTGGTTGCTCTACTATTTCTGTTACCATGACTATATTCTCCATTCAAAATTTCTTTCTTCATTTCACCTCTTACCTAATTTCTTTTATTTTCAGGTCAATCATAACTTTTGTCTGTAACTAAAATTTTCACAGTGTGTGGGCCTTAGTGTTCTAGCACGTTCTCATGTATGGTTTTACTATCAGCACTGCCTCTGTACATTGGCATTGGCTAATGAGAACTTCCTGCCTTTAGTATTCACTTGGCTAGGTCAGACCCAGCCACTTTTCAGATGTGTATGAGGTGTTGTACACATTAGAACCACTCCTATGTAAGGCTGGCAGCCCTTTTAGTGGCTAAAACAGGATAAGGAAGAAGACAACTGCTGACTAGGAAATTACAAAGAAAACTAAGCAAATTAAACTGGAGAGGCTCCTCAGCAGTTTTCATAACCTATCTAAGAATAAATTTTCTGGTTACATCTCCCCTCATTACCTCACACATGCATTGAAGAAGAACAGTCTTCAGAAAGCAGTGGTTACTATAGACATATCAGTCATAGCATATCTTCTTGAATGATTATAACCCATAACTAACTTCTGTTACTTTCTTTCATGTATACATCTGCATTTACTTCTCTGTATATGTGCATCTATTTAAATAATATATATGTATACATGTATATTTTCCTATACATGTATACATATATGTATACATGTATATTTTCCTATACATGTATACATATATGTATACATGTATATTTTTCCTATTGACTTTATTTAATCTATGTACCATATCTTTCTGTTATAAAATTTGTTATTCATATATAAATGAGAATATATGCTTGTGCATATATGAATGTTTATGTATATATGTGCAAGGTCAGTAAACTTATTAATTTAAAAAAACTTTAAGCCCTTGAAAGCTCAGGATAGTAGGGAAGGGGGAAAATCATAACAAAATACAATGACACATGGAAATGACAAAATGCAACTCAATACCAGCTATCGTAACCTGGAAATTTAATTAAAAATGGGTGAATTGTATTTAGAAAGTTCATGAATTAGATTGCAGATATTAAACAGTGTAGTATTACTTTTATCTCAGGATCTCAGGATGTATTAAAATTGATAAAGCGACATACCACAGTTTCATTTCTTTCATTTTAAAGGAGCATAATAAATATATAGTTTCAATAACTGCATTTTCCTATGGATTCCATATACAGTTGATAATTAATAATTAATTTAAGAGGCAAATATATTTACTTAAAAGCATTTCTTTTATAGTTTATTTAAAGTAGCTTTTGCCTTAATGTGAAAGAACTACATGTTCATTTCAGAAAATCTTACAAACTGTGTCAAACAAAGATGAAAAGAGTAAAGAATGCATAGTTTTAGAAGTTAGAAGTAGCCAATTTTTTTTTACTTAGTTGTTTAGCTAGTATTAGAATTGAATCCAGGCCACCTATATCATCTGTCATAGAACCTCACAAATGTGTGTTTCACACCATTTTATTCTTTCACAAGGAGTTCTGACAGTGAGTTACCATTCTTCAGGCCAGAATTATGTTTCCCAAAATGAATAGCTGAGGAATGGGGGAACTATGTGCTTGCTGCTCTGGCTCTGGGGAAGTGGCTGTGCCTGCAGGAGCTCCATCAAGAGGCCTCAGGCTGCAGTGATGATAGTGTCTTGTTCTTCCCCTTTCCCTCTCCTGGGGAAGAGTAGTGCTTCCTTCTCCCATGGTGTACATAGGATTGTGTTTTGTTTTGTTTTGTTTTGTTTTTTTTTTGCTTTTGTGGGTTTCCTTGTGTAACCCAGGCATCAGGCAGTGTTCCTGCCTCTGCCTCCTGGGAGATGTGATTAAAAGCACGCTAACACACCCAGTTCATCGTTCTTTTTAGTCGTTGACTAAAGATTACATAGACAAACCATTTGAAATGTCATCCAATTCTTTTCTAATGCATCAGTTGTATGAAAACAAATTTGCATTTCCAAAAAAAAAATTTGTAGCAATAAACAATAATGCGCTTGATAGTTTAAAAGTACTGAAATATTTTGGAAAACCCATAACATGCAAGTAACAGTCAACAACACATTTTTCTGTTTTAAAAAACAAATAATGAATTTATTTATTTATTCATTCATTTATTTATTTAGCGTGTGTGTGTGTGTGTGTGTGTGTGTGCGTGCGCATGGATGTGCATGCTCTGTGTGTGTGTGTGTGTGTGTGTGTGTGTGTGTGTGCGCGCGCGCGCGCGCGCGCGCGCGCACGCGCAGGGATGTGCATGCCATGGAAAGCATGTAGGGGTCACAGGATAGCTCTTAAGAGTCAGTTCTCTTCTGCCACCTTGTGGGGTCTGTGGATTAAATTCAGGTCTGTGGGTTCTGAGCAAGCACTTCTATTGTCTAAGTCATCTTGCTACTCCCAACATGAATCCTTCAAACATGAATTTCTGTTAGTTCCTTAGGAAAGAAGCAAATTACACGATGATTCAGAAACCAAATTTAGTCTTTTGATTTTTATTCCACTTTCTAGTAGTTTTTTTGTTCCCTTCCTTTTTTTCTAAACTACAATTATTTTACTTAAATTAGTATCTGAGAATAGCTCCCCGAATACAGCAGCTTTAGTGGAACAGAAGAGAAGGGCAGGGAGGTGTTGATTCCTGACAAACAGCAATTGGACATGTAATTAGAAGTGATGGCTGGGTTAGGCTTGACCCGTGAAACCGCCTCAGAGATCAGCACTAAATAAAATGGACTTTCTCACAATGCAAAGCTGAGAATTAAGGATTGCATTTCATCAAACATTTATCTAGTGCCCCCTAATGGCTATGACCAGTGTTAGATGCTGAATGAAAAGCCTTTACCTAAAGGAGCACATCCAGAAGGAAAGTATGAAGTACCACACATACACACAGTGCCAAGTCTGTGAGATGAGTCCGAGACAGGCACTTCCATTCAACCAGTGCCTGAGGGCCAGACACCCTTGTCAGTTTGACGTAGTCTGAACTGGAAAGCAGTGCTGTGCCAGTAACTGGCCCGGGTTCTCTCACACTCATGCTCTGTCTGCCCTGCTCTGCTCACCTGCTCCCAGAACGGCATTTCACAGGCTCCAGTGCCTGTTGGTTTGTGGCCAGTGAAGAGACAGGCTCAGAATAAAAGAAAGACTGATCTCTTCCTGCCTCTTCTGCATGCTAAGCATTGCTGGGCAGGCTTGGAGTCCCCCCACGCTCCCCAGGACTCCAGCTCCGTTCATACCTGCTTTGACTTCAGCTCCCACCTAGTAGTCTTGGCTCAAACACTCTAGCAATACCTGTGTCCCTTCAGCTCTAGGAAATTGGAGGATTCCTCAGGTGGCTTATCTGCTCCTAGCATGCTGGCTCTTCTTTTATTTAAGGATCAAATTTCCTGTATTAAATCACCTCTGTGTAAAACATCCCAGGGCATTTTTTTTCTTTGCCTGACTCTACTCTGACTGCTTCTGATGGGACAGAGTACTTTATCTGGATTGAAGGGAATGAGGAATCAGAGGGCTTAATTTTCAGGGCTAAAGGCAGTCTAAAAGTAGCCAGAACTCTTAGGCTTGCTGAAACTGGGTTAATTAGCGGCAACATTTTGGCCCTGGTGCACCTTTGGAAACGTGGTGGAGAGTTTAGTGTCTGCAGAACCAATATAAGGATCAACAGGTGCCCAAGTGAAACACCATTCATGAAGCCAAACCCTGTGGCTGGACATACTTGGACCTAGTCCATGTCTTTATTTTCCACTAAATTTAAGTAATCACTTTGGGACTCCTGGGATTGACTGGATCACTGGAACACCACAATTGCACAGGGTCGATGTCCCTCTTATTATATGAATGAAGACACTGCAGCTCATGATGTGAGAGCATTTTGCTCAAGGTCACACAGCTGGCACAGTCAGAAGCAAAAGTCCTTTTTGCAGTTCCAAGTCCAAAGCTGCTTTGACCCACCCCCTCTTACCCGCCCCCCCACCCCCCACAGGAGCCTTTAGCCATCGCCAAGCTCCAGCCCACTCATTCATTGCATCCAAGCTCGGTCCCTTGGTAACGAGGAGGATTTGAACAAATTTGAATAACTTGTTCCTTATTAATACTGTATAATTTAAAAGGAGCGAAAATGTACACATTACTCATTACAAAGTTGAAAGTTTAGAGTGCTTTATAAGCAGAATACTGTACTTTAATAAAGTGACAGGTGTTGTATAAGACCTGGAATTCAGGTAAGAAAACACAGTCTAATTCATGCGTAAAAAATTTCAGCCTGGGCTACAGAGATGGCTCAGAGGTTAAGAGCACTGGCTGTTTTTGCAGAAGACTCGGGTTTGATTCCTAGCACTCACAAGGCAGCTAACAACCATCTTTCTGGAACTCCAATTCCCCTGGGATGCCCTCTTCTGACTTCCATGGCATTCCACAACATGGGCGCACTTATGTACATGCTGGCAATACACTCATACACAGAAAATAAAAATAAACTTAGAAAATTTAAAAAACTTAAGACCATAGAGTTAAGTGTATTCTTACACAATTAGCCTTTTATAAAATCTTAAAAATTGGTCATGTTTAACAATATTGACCATATGTTTTAGGATTAAATAAACATACTGAGACAAAGACTTTAGAGACATTATCTGTTTAATAAATATGATTGTAAAAGCAATAAACAAGAGCAATTATCCATTACACTACATAGTATTTAACAAAAAATACATCAAAAAAGTCATTTTAAAATTAGAAGTAGTTCCAATACTATAAGAAAACTTTCTTTTTTTTAAATTGGCTTCCTATAAAAATAAGTTGGCAAATGAGGGGTTTCAATGCTCAGTTGGAATCCTGGAAAACACAGAAGAGCTGCCAAGCACCCCAATGCTCTCAAAGTTGCTGTTTGGAACTTGTGATCAAAAGCAAAGCAGATCTCTGCATTTTGGACAATGGATCCAATTCAGAATAAGGCAAGGGAGAAAAGATTGGTTGGGTAGTTCTGGGTAGAGCATGCACAGTTTTCTTTCGGAATTTTAGGAAATGATGCGTTATCTGGTTTTCAGCTTTGCCTGAATCTTATCATATCCCTCCCCACACTCTGGCCTTAAGCCCACCAAACTCCCCATTGTGTTCGCACCTGCTGTTAGGAGAGGTAGGCACTTGGGTCCCTCCCATTTATAGGTTCTGTTTATTGCCTTCTCTTTGGGATTCAGCTGAATGGCCTTGCATGGTAATTATTAAACTTGAATACATGTGGTAATTGCCAGATTGGCTTGCTGAAACAGATTTTAGGGTCCACTCTTACCCAGCAAAAGGAAACAACACTATTGATTTCCTAGAGTTTACAAAACAGTGGGTCTAGGGTATGGACCAAAAATCTGAATTGCAAATGAGTCTACGTCACATTGATGCTGTTGTCTTGGGTACCAGACTTTGAGAGCCACTGACCAAGATTGCAGGAACTATGAGGTCTTCTGTGAGCAGTACCTTGCCTCCATAATCACATACAGGTGGGAGGGAGCTTTGAGGAGAGGCACATGAGGACACTAGAGATGCTGAATCTAAAGCTGGCCCTTTGACCAGGCATCTCATGTCCATGTCAGTTTTCAATGAAGACTCGCAGCCCATCTTCCCTGTGTCCCTTCATTCACTTTTTTCATTGACAAATGATTTTCACAATACTACACTAGACGAGGCACTGTGCTAGGCCAAGAGTGTTCTTCCTTTTTAAAATAATAATTTCTAATCATAGTGAATTGAACTGCAACTCTGAGAATTTCCTGTGCTCCTTTAAAGGGACTTCTTTTGGTTTCTAAATACTTTTCTTCCAGATTAAATTTGGAAGACTCCAACTGAAGAGAATCAATGAGAATGTTTCCTATGAGATAGGAAGCCTGGCACGTTGGGGATCGATTGATTATATCCCCAGGCATAATTTTCTGCCCAAATTGAAATAGGACATCCTCTAACTTACAGCTTTCTGTTTGACTAACTCCTAAAAGTACAGCTTTTCTAATCTTCCCTTTCATGAGTCACACAAGGACAGAGACCATCCTGGTCATTAGTATAACCACCAGTACCCCCTGTGGTTGGTAGACTGGGATCTACAGGTGGTTTGTCAGAACAGCTTTCATCCCAATTTGAGAGTTGGCATTGTCTAATCCCAGGTAGTAAAGGGGCTTCAGATACACTGAAGGGGTACCAGCAGGGGACAGGTTGTGTTCCTTTCTCAGTGCCCTTTCTCATGACTGCCCTGGGGGAACTGATTTCTTTGTTTGGAGGATCTGAGGATTGTGAGCCTTACTTTGCTGCAATCAGCTAGCTCTTCCTCTTTATACTGGTTTACTATGCTTTTCCTTACTGATACCATGATACTCAAAGATCAGAGAACACACGTGAAATCGTTGAGGTTGTCTTAAATGGTCAAAATCTTATCCAAATACAAAAGAAGGCCTATTTCATCATGTTTTCCAATAATCTTACACATTAAGTCCATTCACCTGTTTTTCCTTCTGGTTAAAAATAAGTTTTATTTTACAAATATTGTTATCCTAGAGAGGAAATATCAGGTAATGACAACTATAATAGAATATATTACCCTGCAGTACAGTCACACATTCAAAACATTTCTCTCAAGAATCTTCTACAATTTGACCACACCAGAGCTGGTTTTCTAAGTGTTCAAACACCGCTATTTCATCTGTATGCTTTCTTTTCTGAAAAGTACATGGCCAGCTTTGGATTGCTTTGCATATATCAACGCAACACACATTACCTGTTTCCAGGTGGGAAAACACAGGGGTTTGGCAAAGGAAGGTTCTAGAGGGAGAGATGGGGGGCAGAATGGACTTGAAGTCCACTGGGCAGGATGAAGCCTGGCCAGTGTGCATGGAAGCTGGCATGCTTGGGGTTGTACAAACCTGATAGGGATGAAGACTCATGAATAACGATTTCAGGGTTGGCAGAGCCTAGGCCAGTTTTAGGAAATATCAGGTTTAATGTCCAAAATAGCAATGCATTTCAAGAGAAAAAGTGAGAGCCATCGAAGAATAAGGGGAATTAGAGGGAACAGAAACCAAAGGACGGTCTGAGAATATGGCTGCACACACATGGTAAACAAATGGGAGGGCAGGAAGATGGAAACTACTGGGATTTCTCACAGCAGGTGGAGCAGAAGTAGGGAAAGCTGCAAGGAGAAGTTGAACAGGAAACAAAGGTCCTTGTGTCAATGCCTCCCTTGTTTTCCTTCCAGACCTGCATTCATGTATCTTTAACTTGCATCTTTGTCCCTGTGGCCACACAAAATGGAGGGAAAGCAGCCCATGGTAACTGCTGACCAACAGAGCCACTAACTCTAACTTAGAAGGGAAAAATGACAGTAAGAAAAATAGAACAGGGAAACAGCTCAGAGTTTCAAACTCCTGTGCATGTCTTTGTGTCTTATGAAAAGGCTTCGGATGGCTAATCCACCCATCAGCCCATAGAGCTAAAATAGCTTTAAATCTAGAGCCAAGAATATTTCCAAAAATACATGCAGATTTCCTTGGCCTATATATGTTATGAATTTTCTACAAACATGACTGATCAGAAAAAAAGAGAAGGAAGGGGGAGGAGAGTGTTTTCCATTAAAATAGAGCACCTGTACACTGCCCCTCCAAACATGTTCTCCAGTTATTGTCCACATGCACAGGCTTAAAGCTAAAAACCCTTGTTGACTGTGTCTGAAGAATTTAAAAGTCCCGATGCAGTGAGTGTTTGTTTGTTTGGATTTTGATTGTTTTTATTTTATTTTGTTTTGTTTTGTTTTACTGGCGTCCTCCATTCAAACATTTACATAGGTAGGGATTTCTTTTGTGCTTTGATTCTCAGCAACTATGGAAATACTTCCTGGCAAAATAGGAAACAGAACAACAGAAGAAAGAAAAAAAAGTTAGTGGTCATGAAGGATGATGCACTTGACAAGAGGAAAATTCTTTCCTGATCAGCAGGTCTCCTGTAGACTTTGGGGGTTTTCCTTAAATTGCAAACTGTGCCCCAGCAGATCCCCGCTTTGGCGTTGAAGGTGGAGTGGCTTGTCTTGGTCTTTGCAATCGGAGAGATGAGTCACCAGGTTGAGTAGAAGGGGAGGGAGGGGAGGGTAAAGCTACTCTCCTAAGAGAAAACGTGTGACACTTACTCAATTAATGACACAGGAAATAGAAAGGTGTCAGAGACGTTGCAATGTGCTATGAGCTGTTCTTAGCGACAGAGGAATTGCTACTATAATAAACAGCCACTGTGTTTTATACCGCGTAGAAATGGACCAAGAACCTAAAGACCCCCTAAGTAATGCAGCACTTTTGATGCTTTAGAAGTGAATGTACAAGAATGCACATTTCTCTGGACAGAAGACAGAAATGCTTCTATCCTTTTTAACCCAAGGCTGTTGTATCTTTTTATCACCTGTCTCTACCAAAGGAAAGAAAATGCAAAGTGAAAATTGAACACCAGATGTGTCTGCAGTTGTTACCATTATCTCTGATTCATGCTACTCCTTGCATTTAAATGTCCCCTAATATAGCCACAGACCTTTCTCATAACCAATTAAAGAGAAGATCCTGTTTCCATCTGAAAACTTATATCTTTCCAAATAACAGATTGAAAAGCTCGTCTAAAGGCCTTCTAGGTGATCTGGCATATAGCATTAGGGGGAGCATGAAGTGCTATGGAATTTCTCCATCATAGCCATGCAGGACTAACATGGCACCATCTACAGCTTCAACTCCTGAGGCCACAGGCAGGCAGACCCAAGGAGAAAAATGGATCAGCGATGTGGACTCCATGGGTTTGTCTAAATTCCTGGAAAAATTCTTCTGCACTAAATAGTGGGATTTAGCAAACTAGCTTTAGACCCCTGTACCATGTTCTTTCATGCCCAGTAAACATACAGACAGAGCTGTACTAAAGGATGATGCCAAAAGTTTTTGTTAAGAAAGAGAAAGATGTGTGTCACCTGTCTGCTCCTTCCTAGCCCAGCTCTGCTATTGCTCTAGGCAGTCATGTCTTAGATGCTCTGCTAACTTTGTGCCCTTGACCTCAACTTTTCAGTTTCCAGATTTCTTCAGGGGATGGTGAGAGGTTAGATTCTAGATATCCACTAGATTTAAACAATAACAATGACAACAACAAAAAACAAATTCCCCCAGTGGTCAGGCTAGCCAGTCTCATTATGCCCCACTCTTCAGGTCTTCCAGAGCAATTTGTTCTCCTTTGAGTTGTCTGTAGTAGAAAGTCATGTTTTGTTCAAGTGAGTACATACCTTGTGTATTGTATGACTGTCCACCCACCACCCCCAGTCTCTGAGGTTTCCCATCCTTAAATATTATTAGTGAAAATTCTATGCTCGTTGCTCATAAACATTTGAAGCTTAGTGGGTTTTTTTTTTGCAAAAAGGGGGAAAATTAATGAGAGACAAAAATGCTAGGAAAAAGCAAGGAAGAGACATCTTAACTATTTCTCTCAGCCATGTTAGAGCAGAAGAAAGTGGTTATATGAAGCCAGAAAGGGGTTAGAAGGGGAATCAGCTACTGACTACTCAGTCCATGGCTGCTGGCATCATTTACCTATGAGCTGGGATTCCACCTTCTCATCTATAAGCTGGCCAGGCCTCCTGAGTTCAGGGTGAGGGATACTGGGCCTGCTTTCAGTGTGACTGACTGGACTGATCATCTCTTGTTCTTTCTCATTCTGCATCTGGGCATAAACATTAATCCCCGGGATCTTCCTAAAATATTAATAGAAACCATCACTGCTCTGTACCTGAGATGTACATCACTGTGATATATGCTTCTGAACCTGTCAGAAAGAGAAAAGGGATAAGGGAGAAGTGGCAGGAAGAGCACGCACCTTTTAAACTTGTAGATGACGAACACAGCCAACCCCACAAACACCACCGAGAGCAACATCAGCATGGCGGATCCACTGTGGGCTGGAGTAAGGTCCACCAGTGTAGCTGGGAGGAGAAACAGTACAGAAATGAGCGGGACCTTGGGCAGGGCCACGGGAGACTCATGTGGTGAGGACCCAGGTTTAGTCAGCCCCAGAATGGGGACTCAATGTATGGGGAATGTACATGCATTGCAAGATACGTGTAGGACAGTTGATGGACACATCTGAGTGTGTCATAGTCTGGAGAGGTACAGCTGGCAAGTCCAAGCACTATAGCAGGATCACGAAAAAAGAAACAGGCCACGAGCCAGATTTTTAGACTCTGTCTTACATGACTTATATAAGATAATAATGTTACAGTCCTCACTGGATAGCTGTGAGGACTAATGTATCTTCTTACTAAGCCCTTTGTATGAATTTGCTTTCATTCTACTGTTGGTGATCTCATTATTAATTAACTAATAACGATTACAGATGGGCTTATATCCTGATAAAGACATTATAAGTTAAAAATATCAAATGTGTAACTTACCAAACACAGCTCAGTGTATCCCACATCCCACCTTCAATGTGATCAAAGCACTCACATTAGCTTACAGTCAGATAAAAATATTCCAGCCAAAGCCGACTTTATAATAAAATACTGAAAGTTTTATGTAATCTGGCAACTAAGGTACTGAAGGTGAGACACAGAATGTCTGGATAGGTTTTCATACCATTGTAAGGTGGAAACAACCTAACCCCGAACATTCTAAGTCAGAGATGGTCTATAATGGTCATAATGAACTATTAGTTATTAGAAGTTCGTATAGGGGCTGGAGAGATGGCCTACTGGTTAAGAGCACTGATGCTCTTGCAGAGGATCCGGGTTCGATCCCCAGCACCCACATGGCAGCTGAGAACCGTCTGTAACTCCAATTCCAGGGGAACTCCAATTCCAGGGGAATCCAACACCCTCTTCTGACCTCCACGGCATTGCATGACACGGGTGCACAAACCTACATGCAGACAGTACATTCATACACATAAAAATAATAAATAAATAAATAAAATTTATAAAAATAAAAAAGAAGTTCGTATATACTGTGTATAAGCTTTTCCCAGTAAATACAGAGGATGACCATTAAAACTATAAATAGGCATTTTTGTTATGATTTAGCTAACCACTCTCACCTCTTCCTTGGCATTTTTAAGGGACAGAACCAGAAAGCCATGGGGTGTGCTTACATATTTTACACCCAGGGAACTGATGTTTAAATGAATGTTTGGGAAGATCAAGCAATCTGATGCTGGTGGGGCTGATCTACCATCCACTGGACACTATATTTTTGAAATTCATGGCTGCTCACTCCTTATCCCCAGCCCTTCAAATGCATGAACTTCTTCTCAGACAGTGGTGTCAATGAGGCTCACTCTCTGAGTTCACCTTACAGTACAATTCAACATAATATCTCCCTGCATCTTGAAATTTCCTTCTACCTCAAGGTCAAGCCTTGTGTACTTGTAATAAGGGTTTGCAATTAATTTCTACCATGTTAAGAACTGACATTTTGCAAATGTGCCATAGCTCAAATCTCAAAACAACCCACATGTACCTTGTAGAACCCTGGATAGTGACCTTTACCTTCCATCAATTTAAGCAAAGTCTCATACCCAGAAATGCAGGCGACCTTTAAACACCCTTTCTATGACTTTTCTCCGAGAGCCAAGAGGCTGATGTTTTGGTCATCAAAGTAGAAAAGTTCAGGAGTAAACGACTGCAATATTGATGGTCTCAGACAAGACTCTTGGCTGCTTCTGACCTGTCTGATTTTTGCGAGATTATATCTAGGCTAGAACTAGAAAATGTATTTCATATGACCACATACTTTGAGTGAAAGTAAAAGCCAGAGATTCTTTTTCAGGAAGTAGGCTTAATAGAGGTAGGAGAATCAGCTTTTAGCAGCACTGAATATTTGCTCTGCCCTGTATGCCTAGCATCACTGTGGAGTAGGAGTGTATTCTTGCATGAGAGGTGGTAGTGTGGCCTCATTGTAGTAGAACATATGGCAAAGGTGATTTACATTTCAACTAAGAAAATGAAGCAGAGCCCGGACTCACATCAGAACTCACAGTGCTATTGGGAGGCTGTAGCAGAAGAAACAGTTTCCATTTGCTAGAGATTTTAACTCAGATGGTTTTGATGAATAGAAGGCAGGGATTATCAAACCCAATCACACAAACAAGAACAGTAGAGTTTTCGGTGTTGAATGTCATCAGACAGTGTAATGGAAACAAGAAGGCTCAAGTTCAAGTCACACACGCACACACACACACACACACACACACACACACACACACACACACACACACACACGCACATTTCTTAATGCACAACCTGTGTGAAGTTTTAAAAAAACATAATAAAGACATTTGTCATGAGAGTATTGAGGCTAAGATGATGGATAGCACAAGAAGAAAACATGCAGGGACATGAGTTAAACATTGTTTTAAAGGGAAAAGTGAGAATCCTAGATCATACACCCCTAAACATAAATGACATATACATGTGAATGTGAAGAGATAATCGTAGTTAGATAATGGATGATAGAGAATGGTGAGAGAGGCAGACTGGGGTGTATTGATGACAGATAGATAGTACAAGCTTCACATGACTGCCCATCCTGTTCTATCTCAACTTTAATACAGTCCCTATAACCTCAGCCACTGCATCGCAGATTGTTTTATAATTTTATTATTTGCAACTCTAAAAGATAAAATCCCTCACCCTCAGTTTCTATTATCACAATACCACTACCACAGGAAGGGAATAAGAAGAAAATTTAAAAGTAGTCTAATGCAAAATATTAATTAGTCAATGAACAAATGGAAGCCCAGAGGGGCCACAGATGGTTAGGACTGTCAGAGGCAGGAATGAATTTAAACTTCCCATCCCTTGCTGAACTTTCCTTTAGTACAAGCAGAATAGAAGTGTTATAGTGCAACCAAGAAAAATACAGAACTTACCTGAAAGGGTGGCACTTGAAATAGAAAATAATGAGGAAAAATTACCTTGACATCGATCTCACTGATACAAAGAAAACACACAGATGTATGTGCATGTATCAATGTGAAACACAGACACATGGACACAGATTCACTTATCTTTGTTTCTACCTCCCATCTCTTTTCCCTTTTTATGACTGAATTCTTCAATCCTAAATCCTTCATTGTTTTTTAATTATCACATTATTTGGAGAAAAATTAGCTTCTGTACTTGGAGCTCTAGAATGCACACCACACATTCCACCTTGACGTTCTGCATCACTTAGTCTCAGAGGCAGCCAGGCGGTACACAGCACACAGCAGTGGGGAGACTGAGTGGCACTGCCCTCACTGTTTCGTGGTTGGCTTCTGCTTGCTCATCTGTCCTTGACTATGACTGCAGCTGTGTGTCTCAGTTTTCCCAATACTTAAGTTGGTTTGTATATTTTGCTGAGGAATGGAAACGGGTAATAAATGGACTTTGGCTTGTTGTGTGGAATTAGCATAAATTAATTCATCTCCAGTTTCAATCTTAACAAGGTAGACGTGTAGGAGAAAAATGCTGAGAAGTTTTTTTTTATTGCCATTATAAATGCACAAAGTAAAACATGGATACAAACAGTACTCCAGGCAATTCTACATCCCCCAATCTCTGTGCTCTCTCACCCACACCATTGGTAAAATCCCGTAGAAACTTTGGCATGCTTTGAATTACTAAATTCTATTCACAAGGATGTTCACTGATTACAATAATAGAAATACTAACATGAGTAACCACATCTTGTGAAAAGTGACTGGCATATAGGACAAATAAATAGTCATAAATATGTGTGTGAGAGTAAAATCAAAACTCTATTTTGGATTATATACATGACATGCCTTTTAATATTTATTTTAATTATGAGCGTATTGCCTCAATGTATGTGTGTAAGTGCACCTGTATCCTTCTGACCCTCAGAGGTCAGAAGAAGGCATAGGATCCCCTGGAACTGGCACTATAGACAGTTGTTAGCTTCCATGTGTGTGCTGGTAACCAAACCCAAGTCCTGTGCAAGAGAATTCAATGTTCTTAACCACTGCACCAACTCTCCAGCCCCGATGATATGCTTTGCTTTTAAAGCCAGATCCTAGATAAATTAAATTAGTGGAAACAGCTTCTTCATCTGAAAAAAATGCAGATGAGAATAAGTTTAGTTTAGCAAGTTGTGAGAGTCAAACAAGATGGAACTGATGGTCCTAATGTCTGGCACATAGTACATGGCCAATAATTCAATATTATTGCCACCATATTTCTGAAAGTCATTCTGCAGAAAGATTTCTGAAAGATGCAGGAAGTTTCCCTGTGAAACAGTACCCTTGGCATTATAGATCTGGAGACTCTTAGTGCATGTCAGCATACCAGAGGTGCACAGTCCTGTGGGAGGGAAACTCATTTAGCTTTACCACAACCTTTCACAAACTCATTTGACCACAGATCCTTCACAGACGTAGGTCTTATTCAACAAGGGACTTTCTTAGAGAACTTCAACCTGCACTATGACCCTAAAACTCTGAACTCTAACACATTTCTCATCCAACATTACTGCTGTCAAATTTTGCAGAACCGAGCATACTTTTTTTTTCATTTTTGTTTTTATTTTCCAGCTTGGCTCTGAAGTGGACCCAAGACTTTATGTTCTACAATTTAGATCTAAAATTCTGTGTGGTGTAAATATTTAGAAGAATTTATTCTTGGGTGTATTGGGTATTTTACACATTGCTAGGACAAAATACCAGAACAAAGCCATTTAAGAGAGGGTTTATCCCATCTTCCAATTCAAGGGAAAGCCCATGATATGGGGACTGGATGGTGGTGGGAATGGGAGGTTGTTCCTCACATTGTGTCCACAGTCAGACAGCAGAGCAGTGCTCATGACCACCTTTTTTTTTTTTTTTTTTTTTTTTTTTTTTTTTTGAGACAGGGTCTCCCTGTAGCCCCAGCTGTCCTGGAGCTTGCTCTGTAGACCAGGCTGGCCTTGAACTCACAAAGATCCGCCTTCCTCTGCCTCCCAAGTGCTACGATTAAAGGCGCGCGCCACCATGCCCGGCCAATGACCTTGTTTTTAAAAAATACTTTATGTGTATGAGTGTATTGCCTGCATGTATGTAAATACACCCATCTCGTGTAATGGCCTGTGGAGGTCCGAAGAGGGTGTCAGATTCCCAGGAACCAGAGTTACTGATGGCTGTTAGTTGACAGGTGGATGCTAGGAAGCAAACCCAAGTCCTCTGCATGAGCAGCTAGTGTTCTTAACTGCTGAGCCATCTCTCCACCCCCATAAATGGTCATATTCTGGGCAAACAAAACTTAAACTTAACCAATCAGAAACTGCTGATGAATCTCTAACTAAGGACTTTCTCCTGAAAGGATCTAGTACAGCTATGGCTTCCCGTAGCTAGTCACGTATTTTCTCTGTGCTTGTTCCACACTCAGTAGACAAAAGTCATTCCCCTGAGCAGGAAGTTCTGAACTGTGGGCAGTCCAATGCTTCTACCTTCATCTCCAGAGTCCCAGAATTACTGATGTTTCCCACACCTGGCTTATGTGGCACTAGGGATCAAACTCAGGGACTTGTGCATGCTAGGATAGCACACTACCAATTGAGCTATATCCCCAGCTCCTCAGGGTGTCTTTTTATAAAACTGATGCAGAGTCTATAACAAGCTTCCGGACGTTAGTAAATATATGAAGGTGTGAGAGTGTTTAATCACACTGGGAGGAGAGATATATTTAGATCTGCTGGCACCTGTTATTACTTATCATAGAACCATAATGACTTAATGACTGTCAAAAGCTACTTTGAACCACCTGATTATTTGAAGAGGAAATATATATTTAATTTTAGGAAAAATGGAAGAAATTAAAAATATCACTATCATGGCTTAGCCATAAATGGCTTGCTTGTAAATAATAACTGGGCAATCAGAAACTAAAGAGGCAAATAAATTTATTGACTGTGGAAGAATTTCACTTGTGCTAATTTCATCTCTAAATGGAAACTATTATTGAGACAATTTATTTCACTTTGCAGTGAGAGCTCCTTAGCAACTATTTGGCATCCACAGCTATTATGTTGTGGCTTAGATTATATTGTAGTTTCTAAAGTCCCTTTTTTAATGCTTATGCTTCCTCACATGCAAAGTGTCTTTCTCAATACAGAGCTGGAGGTGCTTATCTAGGGTGCAAGCTGTACCACCTCCCCGACCCCTTACCCATAACATAGGCAGTGGTGGCAACTGAAGTCTGGAAATATTAATCCTCTAATATGTCTCTGATAACATCTTTTTATGACACCTGGAAAATAAATTCAATAGCCAGAAACAACATGGAGTCCAAAATAACACAAAATAACAGTTTTATTTACTAAACCCACCCATGCCCTTGACAAAGGACAATCTTCCTAAATGGAGCTGCTTGAACAAGGCAACTGAAAGACAGGAAGGGTCAAGAGCAATATTATTACTGTGTTTTTATTTATGTGTTTATTTAATCTGAGCTTTGGGATCTTCCATTGAGAAATGGTAACTTTTCACCTTTTATTTCTGCCATATATGCCCCAAACTCCAGGAAAACTGGATCCACTGGATAGCTAAGCACACAACCTCCTAACCTGAAATATAGGTGGAAATAACAAGAAATGAGTGCATCATTTTCTGGTCTTATTAACACATGAATCACATGTAAATAATATCATTTGTTTAATGATTTATCGTTTAGCTCAGAACACTCGACTCTATTCAATGCCTCTACCACTTAGATTCTAGCTCACACTTGAATTATTTTCAACAGCTTCCCAGAAATTCCTCTTGGCTGGCCTTTGCCACTCATCTTCACTATGGCTAGGGTGTATCTGGGATTTGGAGCCATGTTTCATGTTTTACCTCCATCCTCTCAGGTTAATCTGCCCATTCTGCCAATTACACTGTCTCTGCCTATGCCAAGAAATTAGATTAAAATTTATTTTGTTATTTCTTAGCATTGTAAGCCCTTCTCTGTTTTAGTGAATTCTCTGAGTAGTAAAATTGATTTATTGCTGGAGGTAGTCCTTTCCTTTGTTATGCTGTTATACTTCTGTCCATGGAATGCCTTCTACAATGCTGTGAGCACTGGTGAAGGACCTGGATGTATCAATATCATTTGGGGACTATGCTCACAAAATAGGATCCTGGATACTATTCCCCTGGGGTCCTCCACAGAGGCCCACAAAGCTCTGTTTTTGTGAGGTTTCTTCCAATGTGCAATGTGGTCAGGTTTGAAAACTGGTGCTGTGTGGCACAGATCTACAGTGGGTGGGAACAGTTTCTCCAAACACAGAAAAGGGCTTTGCTTATTTTAATTATTTAATTTTTAATTAGTTTTTAAACTTTTTATAATGTCATATATGAATACTATATTTACATCATTTCCGTTGCTCTAGCTATCTCATGCCCCCCCCCCATTCCTTTTCAAGTTCAAGACCTCTTCTTCTATGAAGTTTCCCTGGAGAAAACTGATTGCCCCTCTCTCAGTTGCCATTGATTGCCTGTTGCTCTTCGTCTCAAGATGAAGCCTTGTGCAGTCTCTCCTACCCACATTATGATGTCAGTTGGAGCTTTCCTTATGCAAGTTTTGTTTATGCAATAATATTGTTGGAATTTCATTGGTGCCACATTCTTGTCATGTCTGGGAGAAGCTGTCTCCCAGCAGGCATCCTGTTCCTTTGGCTCTTAGAATCTTTCTGTCCCCTCTTTCACAATTGTTCCTAAGCTTTAGGTGTAGGTAGGGGTTGTTTTGTACACCTACTAATTGTAGATGCCCATGGCCAATTGCTGTCTGCATTTTGACCAGTTGTGGTGTCTGCTGCAGCCTCCACTTTGTAAGAAAAAAAAAAAAAAAAACCCAAGAAAATAATAACAAAAATAGCCCAGTTCTTCCAGGGCCTCTGTACAGAAGTCTAACTATTAAAATTTCAATTTATTTACTCAATAAATTGTTATAGTGAAATGTGAACAACTCTGCAAAGTAGATATTTGTCTTCTAGTACGGATTAATCCAGTCAAGTATCTGTGTCCTCAAATGGAATGCCAATATAAACCTCACTTGCTCTGCCTTATCCCTGATTCTCATGGAGAGCCTTGTCATTTTACCATAGGGCAATCAATAGTACATTGCTTCCTGCTGTCCCATGACAGCCAAATGCTAGGACTAAATTTAATTCTGAATATGAATGCTCATAGGATCAAAGACAAAGCATTGGACGGAGCCTGAGAGATTTGTTCCAGCAATAAGAACTTTATGACCTGTCAGTGAACACGCACTTAAGAATCTGACAAGAAGAGGGAAATTAAAGCTCATGGTTTACTGACTAATATGTCCCTAGTCTTCTCACTTAGCTCTACCACAATTTCCAGCTTCCTGACACTTTTTTTCAATGGCATAAAACTCAATATGAGCTACTAAAGTTATATTCTTTGATAAATAAGCATGAGACTCCTCTACCTAGGCCTTCATCTTCTCCAAAGAAATCACCATTTCTTGCCACAAAAGTTAAAGTTCTATGTTGTAAAGAGAATGGATTATGGACTCTTACCCAAAATCATTACTTAAAAATTATTTCAGTAGGTGGTTCCTCTCTTTTCACCCTGCCCATTGTGTTCTCTCAGAATGTTATTAAACAAACTCCTTTATTGCAACAATACATTTCTGTTCATCTGATACTTTCCGCTTTTCTCCTGTTTACCATGCTCTACCATCTCAGACCTACATTACTGAAAGTTTCCTTAGTATCACACATTGAAGATGGATAGCAAAATTCATGATATACTGTTGCGCTTGTTTGCCTTGAAACTTATTCATTGTCCCTTTCTAACTTATTAGCACTCAGTGAATATAGACATTATGAATAGTTGAAGATATATACCTAGATGACTCAAACCATGCCAACCATTCACCATTGTATGCAGTGTCCACACAATACTAATCTGCTACAACTCTGCACCATCTGGCCACTCAATTAGCATCCTTGTTTCATTTTCTTTTGGTAAACTCTTCATTTTCAAGATTCATCTTTCTTGACCTTTCTGCATGTAATAGCTTCATTCTCTTTCTTTTGAGTTAGCAAATGTTCACATACTAGCATTTGTGGTTCAGATCTAGGCATTGTGGAGAGAGTAAGTGTCCTGTTTTCTCTTATATTCTCCTCAAGAGCCATAAGTATAAAGGAATTACTGCCAAATGAGGCAGAGAAGCATTGGAGGCATAAGATGCTAAATCTGAAATGACTACTGCCTTTGAGTATACACTAGGTTAGGAAGAGCACTGAATAAAACAACGTTGTGTTTTAAAGATATTTAGTTAATGGACCAGGTGTATTCTTTCATAATGACTTTTAGAAATTAAACAACTTGGCAGGAAAACACTCCTTAGAATTACCATCTGACTCTTTTTAACTGTATGCCATAGAAGGGTAAGTACATTCACATGTATGAGAGAGAAGGGTAAGAGGAGTAATACCACAAAAGATTCAGATGAGATCTATTGTTTAGGTAAGCTGTAGATGAAGGAAACTAAAGTGTATAATGTGGAGTACATTATGACTTGCTACAGCTTTCTGATTTGGAAATGCTCCTTAGGAGCAAAGCACAAAAACAGCAACAATGACAGACTTGATTCAGACTTATTTCTGAGCTGCAGCCTCTTGCCAGCCCCTTTCCCATCCTTTCTTGATTCTCTTATTCTTAGAGACAGAGGGCCAAGGAGCAGGAGTCTGAAGAGGGTGTCAGATTCCTCTGAAACTGGAGTTAAAGATAGTTCTTGGGGATGGAGAGATGGCCTAGCAGTTAAGAGCTCCGACTGCTCTTGCAGAGGACCCGGGTTCGATCCCCAGCACCCACATGGTGACTGAGAACCGTCTGTAACTCCAATTCCAGGAGAACTCCAGTTCCAGGGGAATCTGACACCCTCTTCTGACCTCCGCGGCATTGCACGACATGGGTGCACAAACCTACATGCAGACAGTACATTCATAAGCATGCAAATAAATAAAATAAAATATTAAAAAATGGTTCTCAGCTGCCATGTGGGTGTTGGGAATTGAACCCAGGTTCTCTGCAAGAGCAGTCGGCGCTTCTAACCACTAGGCCATCTCTCCAGCCCTGAGTCTGATTTTCTATGTGCCATTACCATCCTCAGTGCACAAATATTCAATATCATACCCACCATAGAAGACAGAGTTTGTTTTCCCATATGTGCTTATTGGATAAAAGAATGGAAGGTTCCACCCCCAGGTATGTGACTAGAATACTCATGGAGATTGGTGCATGAATTAAAAAAAAAAATGGATCAGGACTTTTACTGAGGGAAGAAGGTTTTGCATATGTTTCCACATTATGCACTATGCAGCTGATTATTTGTAAAAGCAAAGCTTGTTGAACATCTGATATGCATAAGTTCTCTTCTAGGTTCAGTAATGGAGGCAGTATAAAAACATAATGACCTTTACCCATAAGAAATTAAAAGGAATGGAGAAATCATGACAATGATGAGAATAATTACAATTGTCAGAAATTGATTTAAAAATGCATATGATTTCAGATAGTAGAAGGTGATGGTGAGGTCAATGCATCTAGGAAAATATGCACATGTTGGCATTGAGTTGAGCCTTAAACCACAAATGGAAGTATGTTACGTAGAGAGCTGAGGCAGTGAGGAGAAGAGTCCATGCAAAATTACACCTTGTCCAGACCCTAGTACTTCCATCTCCATTCTCTGCACAGCTGATTTCTGCTCCCTTTTCAAACTCTCTGGCTTCCTCTGCAATAGCACAGCCTCTGTCTGCTACCCAGAGCTCCCAACGGTAACAGCAGCTTCTTCAACTATGATCTTACCTCCTCCTTCTTGATAACGTGCTCTGCACTTTCTCCCTTTCCTTATACAATGTTAAATCTCTTGTTTCTGAAAAGAGAATTTCAGAAACATTATCTGTTAGAGGTATCTAGGTCCTCGAGAGAAATTATATGGTTTCCTTGAAATGCAGGATGGACTAAGAATAAAATAAGGACTGCATTCCAAGTTTAGCATAGCTTAGCTGTCAAAATTAATGAATTCCCAAACAGAACATACAAGGGGCAAACAAGCAAAATTTAGTCTCTAGTGATATGCAGGTATCTGCAAACTCTTACCTTGTGTTCCCATAAAAGCAAATAGGGAACTGAATTTGAAAGCCAAAACAAGGCTAGTAAATTCCTGAAAAGAGACAGTTCTTTTCCCATGGAGACTAACCAAATTATGCATTGCCTCTCTCCATCAACCTACTCTGGCTTGAACATTTTTAAAAGAAGGCTGCTGAACATCTGCTGAGCAATTAATGGAATGCAGCAGTGTGTGATAATGGTCCCTGGGAAAGTTTCAACAGTCCTGATGATGAAATATGAAATGCTGCAAATGGTAGTCCTTTAAAAAATATTTTCAATTTCTATAGGAAGGATGAAATGAGAATGGAAATTACTGGGAAAATTGCATCAAATACACTTCCCCACCCACCTACGAATGTGTTCAGATAGATTTAGAAGATATCACAGCAAGCATCTCAGTCTACTTGCCCTTCACCTAAAGTCTCAAGTTTTCTATGCATGAAAAGTAAGCACTCTCTACTCCTTTTGATAGATATACCTTCCAACCTACTGATGGTCAGATTGTTTTGTTTTGTTCACCTAAATAAAATAACTAGAACAAATCAAAGATGGATTTCTATAAACTGATGTCATCTACTTTATTTCATCATCATAATTATTAAAAATGTAATTTGCTGTTCTTGGTGTTATTAAAGTCCAGAATGACTGTACTAGGGGATATAGCCAGTTTTCATACTGTTATGATCAATGTGAAAAACTCAATCCAGCAACAGTTACAGAGATTCAAGTTATTCAGTCAGCCTTAGGCATTCTCATCCTTTGCTGTAGCTAATGATCCACCTATAAGTCTATGTCAATATAGTTGCTTAACCAGACATAACACAAGATTCCATAAAACTTGATCAATTTAGAATTTGACCAACAGAAGATACTATTATTAAATCTAATAAGAAAGAAACCTAAATAGCTACAATATATTGAAGACAAGGTATTTCCTCTCTCCCCAGTTTTGCCCAGTGTAAGGATGATCTTTTGCCTGGAGCTTCATCTTTCTTTTTGTTGTCTTGGCAACTCTGAGTCATACAGTCATACGTATCTAAGATACAGAGGTCTGACTTTCAAGTCTTAGTATGCTTATGTGAATTCCCAATGACTTGTTGCCCTTCTTCCCAGCAAACTGACTCCTACTCCCAAATGTTCTGCTGTGAAATCTCTGTGAACATGAAATGAATTATCATGTCTTCACACTTTGCATTAGTTCTTGTCATCTAGAATTTTCTTCAGGTGAATGAATTTCTCACAGCTATCAAGAATGGAACTTCCACATGAGCTTTGGATCCATCTGTATCTCAGGATTGTCTTTGTTGCATCAGTTTCTCTTTGCAGAGTCATGGGCTAACAGTCTCAAATGACTAGTTATCCATTTTTTTTGTTTTTTAAATTTTATTTATATTTATTTTATGTGCAGGAGTCTTTTGTTTGCATGAATATAAGTGCATCTATGTTGTGCAGTGCCCTTGGAGTCTGGAAGAGTATCAGATTCTCTGGAACTGTAGCTACTGATAGTTGTTAATCATCATGTGGGTGTTGGGAACTGAATCTAGTTCCTTTACAAGAAAAGCCAATGATCTTAACCACTGAGCCATCTTAACCCTCCTGACTCTAGCTCCTAACTTTTAGCATTGCAGAGTTTGAAATAAAATGTCAGATTTTCAGAGCTAATGTGAGACACAGGTTAAATGAAAAGCAGGGACAAATGATAGCTAATAGAGGAAAGAAGAGGGCAAACATGGTTGGCTTTAAGAATAGATGAAGTATCAGCCAGGCATGGTGGTGCACGCCTTTAATCCTAGCACTTGGGAGGCAGAGGCAGGCAGATCTTTGTAGTTCAAGGCCAGTCTGGTCTACAGAGTGAGTTCTAGGCCAGCTGGGGCTACATAGAGACGCTGTCATGAAAAGACCAAAAATAAAAAAGTACAGAGGAAGTGGATGAATATCCCTAGTTCTCTGCTTAGCTTGCCTTGGGATTCTCCCCCTTTCCAATGCTAACTGCAGGTAAATAGTGAAAGGAGTGTTTTCTGATAAATTAAGCTGCATTCGAGAATAATTTGCTCTCTGAATTCATTCAGAAGCTCAGAATGCTATAAAGCAAATTTTAAATTAAATGTGATGACATAGTTGGCAATATTCCTTTCAATGCAGAATTTTGTAAAGAATATCAGGCCCTCTTGTGTTCATCCCTAAATACAAATGTGAACAAGTACCTCTACCTCCCATGGGAGGTAGGATCTGCTTTTTTAATTTCCTCCACTACTTCGATTGTTAATAATACAAAGAAATCAAAGGAAAACAAGAGCTGTTCATGTGCTAATCATTGGTCTAAGTGTATACCCAAACAAATCTAATTTTCACACAATCCCTTTAACTTCTGTTCTAAACTCGGAGGAACCTAGAATTTAAATCTATTTTCTAGTATGTGTAGTGAGTACACATTGATGGAAAACAATAACCTGGCTGAGAAAAATGAAACCAAACCAAACCTCACATACCTAAATATGCTGTGTTGTCTCTCTATATGAGCTCTTACACACTTTACTCTTTAAGATACCCCCACTGTCCAACCATTCTGCCTGTCCCACAGGGCCACTCCCAATGCTATCGCCAAGCTCTCTCACACCTTAAGCAGATTTTAAGTTTCATTAGCATAAAATGATTGCTAGCTGGTGCTTGTACTCCATGAAGCATTAGAACAGTACTCTGAAAAACAAATAATTGATAAACATTGTCCATGTAGTTCATTATCAATATTCATATCAATATCTGCAGGGATATCTATTTATGAGATTATTTGTTTTGTACTTGAAGCTTTCTAGTACCTTAGAAGGAGACTTTTTCTCCCTGCTCTGGACAGATGAAGAGCCCAAAATCTCAATATTGTTTCTTTACAAAATCATGAATGAATCAAGTTTGGTCCCATACAACTCCAAAATCTATGAAATTTACCCTGATATCCTAAAATACAAAGAAAGCAAATTCTGTGTAATAGGAGCGATTTCAAACTGTCATTGTAGAAAGATTTGATGAAATTTACTTATAATTTTAACGTACTTTTGAAGAGTTATGTTGAGAAAAAGAATGCTGTTACATAGCTTCATGCATCTAAGTGATTTATTAAAAGGATTTTCCAGTGACCAATTAGAAACAACATCTTATTTTCTTGCTTAACTGGCTCTCCATTAATTGAGGAACATTAATCAAGGAAAGTTTGAGGCACTAGTGCCTGAGTTATGTTTACTCTCCATTCTTCATTATGGTGAAGGGAACACAAAATAGGAGTTCCCTTTCTTTTTTTATTATTTTTTTAAATTTTATTTATTTTTGCATGTGTATGAATGTACTGTCTGCATGTAGGTTTGTGCACCTGTGTTGTGCAATGTCATGGAGGTCAGAAGACGGTATTAGATTCCCCTGGAACTGGAGTTCTCCTGGAATTGGAGTTTCAGACGGTTCTTAGCCGCCATGTGGGTGCTGGGGATCGAACCCGGGTCCTCTGAAAGAGCAGTCGGTGCTCTTAACCGCTAGGCTATCTCTCCAGCCCCAGGAGTTCCCTTTCTAGAGATGCTGGAATATGGAAACTCACCTGCTGTTAGATGAGCTGCATGAACAAGAACTTGGACACCAGGCTTCAGCTCGAAGTGCACCAAATTTTGGTTGAGTTTGTGGATTAGTATTTCAGATATCTGAAAGAAGTATCATAGTTAGTGAGATCAAAACTGTCATATTGACTATGAACAATTATCCTGACAAATAGTTAATGTTGACCAGTTCATGCTAATATTATACCATTAAATATGTAGATGTAGTCGTTACACATTATTATCACACACCAGTGAGATTTCTATATATTTATTGCTCTTCCTTCCTCTAAACCATCCCTATGCCTTTCAATGGGTAAGTACTTTATGACTATTAAATTATAAATGTTGTTAAAATATTAATATGGTTAAACAAAATATAGTCATGATCTATATAATGAGTTGGTTAATGTTTGTTTCATACACATTAGCCTGAACTGGTACATGTTTCCACTGGATGTGGAATTCTTGATCATGGGATACACAACTTAAGCAGGGATTTTGTGCAGAAATTTTATAAGGTAAGGTATTATAGATATGGCAAATGTTCTTTTTTCTAAGAACAGAACTTTTTTTCACTGTTTACAGTATTTGAGGACTTTCTGAATAGTGCTGAGGAATACTCACACTCCTGCTTAATTTTTTCTGATATTCTTGCTTGTTTTTAACATTCTATTTTAAGCATCAAGTTCGTATCTTATTTAATGTGCTAGTTAATCCTAATTGGATGGATTCTGACCATTGCTCTTCTAGTTAAATACTTTTCTGTTTTTTTTTTTCCTTCAATTTGTTGAGTTTCATTTTCCCTATTATGTTGCCAAAATGGCGCTGCTGAGCCTTAATAATTAAGCAGTTCCTGATGATAGTTTGAAAGTAGATTCCCTTATATAAATCCCTAGTTGGTAATCGAACTGAACTAACTGCCCTGAACATGAACTTCTTTGCAGAATAAGAAAAGCAAGAGATGATCTTCTGTGCCCCGTGGATGAGCACCTGGAATCCACAACCAGCCATTTCTCTCAAATGCTCTCATTTGGCAAAGAATACAGAAAAGCAAGGATGTGTTAAAACCATGCTTGGGACAACTGCATTCTCTCTATTAAGACACTCCATGTATCATTAGCCAGAGATGGCCCCAGAAGCTAGGAGAGCATATTGCCCTTGCAGAAAACCCAAATTAGGTTCCCAGCACCCACATTAGGTGATTCACAACCACCTGTAATGGAAGCTCCTGGAATATCCTATGATTCTAGACTCACTGGGAACCTGCACACACATGCACATGCACACACATGCTCATACACACACACACACGCACACACACACCACTTGCAAATTAAAACCACCTTAAAATTTCATTTTACTCCAGTAAGACTATCTATTATCCAGAAAACAAAGGATACCAAATGCTGGAGAGGTTGTGGGGAAATGGGAACACTCATTCACTGCTGGTAGGAATGCAAACTCATGCAAACCCTATGGAAAGCAGTGTGGAGAACTCTAAAGAAACTGAAAATGGCCTACCACCTGACCCAGTCATACCACTCCTGGGTATATATACCCACAAGACTCATACTATCACAGAGATACATGCACATCTATGTTTATTGCAGCTCTCTTCACAATAGCAAAGAGCTGGAAGCAACCCAAGTGTCCCTCAACTGATGAGTGGATAGAGAAACTGTGGTACATCTACACAATGGAATTCTATGCATCGATAAAGAAAGATGACACCATGAACTTTTCAGGCAAATGGATGGAACTTGAAGCCATTATGCTAAGTGAAGTAACACAGTCCCAGAAAAACAAATGGGGAATGGAATCCCTCATTTGTGGATGCTAGCACCAAATCCCTAGTTGAAAGGCAAGCTGAGAAAAGTTAATGTCATATTTCTTTTTTTTTTTCTTCTTATCTGAAGGCAGCTATGCTGTTATAATGTGAATTCCTTAATGGGCTCTAGAATTAACTGACCACTTATTTAAAAAAATTATGTTTGAAACATAAAAATTTCAATAAAAAGATTTTTAAAAAATAAAATAAAATATAGACAAAACTAAACTGTGTATTTGTAACAAGAACTTCCCACCTTCTACTAGGTGAAGTGATGTGTATTTCTTATTCCAGAAAATGCTTATCCTCAAGTGAGAGATATAAATAACTAAACCAGAAAATATAATTTATCAGAACAACGTACTTCTAATTTTTAATCTCCAGGAGAGTCCCTTGTGAAAATAATTAACTTCTTAGATGTGCTTTGGTTTATAGCATTGCTTCACTGGAATTATCTGTATCAATTACAAAACTAAGCTGGATATGCGAAATTAATCTTGTAACAGAAAGCGTGTTTCATGTATTTAACTTGTATTGAAAGACATTTGATAAAGAATATATACACTGTAGGAAAGAAATTATACATAAGAAACATAACTAAATGGAATTTACATTCTATACAAAAACAATTTCAATTAGAACCAGGCATTTTTCTACTCAAATAAATAATAATGATGCAGTTCACTAATTTTGACAATATTTTAAATCGTTTCACCATGTTACTCATAGTGCTTGCCCTCTCCTATGTTTATCAGATCACAAACTGCTAGATATCCATTGAAGTACATGATATAGGCATTGAACACTTTATTTGTAATATTGCTTAGGCCTGGCTATGTTTCTTAATACTGCATATTTTATGTGCTAGGACTGGGAAAACCATTAATACCACAGAAGAACACAGAGCTTAAAAGACATGCTTAAATTAACCCAGTTAATATTTGAGGATTTGAGACTAGACTTCAGCTTTGTTTGACTCCTAATCCTAGAGCAGTTCCATTTAAAACATATGTTCCTTAAACCACCTGACAAAGAGGGAGAGACAGATATCTAGAGAGAGAGTCAGGTGAATGGATTGAGGGGATGGAAACTATGTAGCATTTTATTAATTACACTGCCATTTCTGGTCCATCTCTGACACACAGACTAATACACTGATCACAGTGCACCATAGGAATGAGTAATTCCCAGCACTGTTCTCAAGAGAGCCACATCCCACCAATCTATGTAGATTATAATATCTGAAGGAGTTTTGACTATGGGCAGAGTAGAATAAATGACAGTATTCAGAAAAGCAAGGTAGAAGTCTAAATGAGAGAGACAAACACTTGCCTGATAAAGGCTCAAGTGAAATAATAAGTGATTTCTGAGAAATGAGACCTGCTGGAGGGAGATGAATTTATTTCTTTTGCTGCCCAGTGAAAAGTGTGCTTCTTTAGTAAGCTTCATTTGTTCTTTCTACTGCATCCCTCTTCTGCTGCTCTCCTACCCAGGCCATTTCCTATTCTACTTCAGCAAAACAATCATGGCCAAAGAAACAACCTATTATTCTTGGTATCTGCCTTTTCAGCCAAAGATGTCTATGATTCAGATGCAGCCCACACTTCATTTAGATTGTCACTTTAAAAGGCAGTCTGGACTCAATACAAACACTAGAAAAGCTACCATTAAAAGGATGCCATGGGAGGGACTCATTATAGGAAAAACACCAATTTGATTCTTCTCCTTATCTTTATCACAAAAGCTGAAGATTTGACTGCAACAGTAGGAGCTCTGCTAGACTACAGTAACAATGGAAAAGTCTCAGGGACTTGAACACAAAAAGGACATTGTATTTTATTTTTTTCCTCACATATTATATCCACGGCAAGTGTGCACCTGCTTTCTCTCATTTGTGGGGAACCAGGCTGGCTGGGCATGAAGCCATCTCTAACAGTTCCGTTCGCTACAGTGCATGTGGGATGGGAGAGAGCTTCTCAGGGTTTCCAAGTACTTGAATTCTTTATATTGCATGTGATATATGATACTTCTCCTAGATCATTGGCCTGAGAAAAATCCTGTGACTACCCAGCCCAGAAAGACCCCTAAGTACAATCCTGTCCTATACTCAAAAGGAAGTGGACTAGAAACATTTATCAGCAGCAGTGATGATAAGCACACAAGGGGCTGACACAGCATCTAGAATTTGTTTAATAAAATCACTTGGGAGAATGCACAGTCTCAATTATTGGGATGAAAATGTTAATCATTGAAAATGAATAAAAGGTATGTTTAAGATTAACAGGGATGTTAGTAAACTTATGAATCATAACCTAAAGAAGCAGTAGAGTAAAGGGAAGACAGATTCAATGAAGAGGAGATGAAGTGGGAAAGGAGATGGACATGTCAGGGGTGTGGAGGGAGTTGCGTGGAGGGAGTGGAGCATGGTGATGGTGGAAATGCATTTTGTAGGTTTATAGAATTTTCAAAGAATAAATAAAAATTTATTTAAAAAGAATAAAATATTCAATTGTTTTCTTCATTTCATTCAATTTTTTCTGCTTTGGTGGTCTTCTTTTCGTCACTAGTCCGTGTCCTTTAGAATTCCTTGGATATACTTGCAATTGCCATTTTGAAGTCATTTTCTTGTGTGCCATCTAAATTGAAGGCCTCAGGTAACATTACCATGAGAGTACCAAGCTTTGAGTAGAGATATCACGTCTTGGTTTTTCATGCTGTTCGTGTTTTTGTGATGGAAGCTGGGGGGTTAGAGTTAAGTCATTAGTCATGTCTTGGTGTGAATATCTGCCCACCTTTGTCGGATAGGCATTTGGATCTCTATTTGCCATTACTCGTCAGGTTTGGGATCAACTGAGTGGTTCTTGTGGTTCAATGTTGGGGCCACATCAGTGTTGATGCGCAAATGAAGTATTAGAGTGGTCCTAGCTCAGCTAAGGTGAAGTGCAGCTTCTGAGCACAGGAACTAACCCTCCATAGAGTTAGCAATTTCTCACTGCAGATCATCACATGTATGTGAAAGGCACGTACTGTTCTCTGGGTGGTCTGCAGGTTGTGGTGGCACTGGATTGTGCTTTATATGCATGTGTGAAATTCTTTATCAATAACAAGGCTACTCTGGACCAAAAAAGTACCACTCATCCATGAAACTGATCTGAGGAATGTTGCTGCTGTTGAATATAAGTAGCACTCTGGTGGCATCTTTAGAGGGAACCTGTACAGGGAAAGCTATGGAGAATCTCCAGTTGATAAAAGTTCATCTCATCACTTTGTTATGCCCCCTTCAAATAGCAACTGATGAAGCATCTTGTTGTCCACAGAGGAAACTTTTTCTACACCCATACAATGTAATTTGTGCATTAAATTGTGGGGGGCAATAGATCCTATTTTAAATTCTATCTAATGCTTGCTCACACAGTTCTGTTCTTTCCTTTGGATGATTCATCACCAATTTTGGCTTCTCTGGCATGTCTTCCAGGTATCTTTGGATCACTTCTTATGAGCTGTATTTCAACTATAGCTTTCCTATTTCATCGTCCTTCCTTGCCAAAACCAGATTATCTTTATAGACCAAATCTCCATGTTACAAATTCAGAACTGACAGGGGAGCATATGGAAAACACAGAAAAGTATGTGGTTTTTAATTTCATTTAATACTGAATCTTACTTAAATTCCTTTACATGTCACCAGGATATTTTTTAATATCTCTTTTATTTTTTCTTAAAATTTAGAATTTGCACCTGTCAAACATGAAGATAGGTTAAAAAGGAAATAATTGTGTTTGATCTTTTTTCTTTAGTTCCTTTTGTGACTTTTAAATGTTCTTTATTGTAGGAGAGATTCTGAATCTCCACTTACATAAGTGCCCTATCACCTCAGCAAGGCGTCACAGCCTGTACAGAGAATGGTAGGCCTTCCTTTTTCCAGGAGTGGCTGATCCACATCTGTTACCTCTGAGGAGTCAGAAAGAAACAAGGGAGAGTTGGGCCCAGAGTGCAGAGCTGGCCCCAAACCTGAGCAGCTGGCCTTAAGATAGCAGGATGCTCTATCCTTGATGAGGCCGATGAGGCCAAGAGAGCCTTTTCTCACTCACTGGCCATCTGAAAGCAAGACCAGTGGAGCTTTCCCGGCCAGAGGGCATTCGATTAACCCCACCATGGCCCCTTGATAACAGGGTCAAGTGCTTCTCACTGTGAAGAATCCTCAATTTATTTCACAGACAAGATAGCTTCATTCAACCAGTATTTCTGCTCCCTTGGGAGTGCTCTGAGAAGCAGCCCAGGGAGGAGACAGGATATATCACTGTACCTTTGCCCTCCCACTCCTCGGGGACCATACACAGGATGCTTGTTTTTATCCTACTGGGGGTTTTGTACCACTTCTTTATAAGAAAAGGGGTACAGCGTGAAGAGAGGAGGTAAAATGGCCTTCCCAAGTTCAGTCCAGAAGGAAGATGCTCACTTCTGTTGCTTGCACTTGCTTTGTGTTGTTCTTTAAAGTTTTCATATTTTATTACGGTGAAAATCAAACATTTTTGTTTCCTAAATTTTCCATCATCGTTACAACTTTGCAGTAAACAACCAGGTCGTTTCAGCTTTAACATAATTTATTTATAGTTCAGGAAAGGATACCCTAACTCCCAATACACAGAGGGACTAACAGCTGACCACTTGACCTACATTGGACTGATGAGAACTGTAAACCTAGGGCTGTTGTTAGTGCTATCAGAGGAGAGGCACTGTCCTTTAGTTGGGATCAGAGTCGCAATAGAAGCTGGGGCTTGCTGTAGCCATCTCTACTTTCCTATGTGCTGGCTTTCTTATTGGACAAGTTTATCATGTTTTAGAAAAGAAACCAGATTATTTAATCATGACTGAGTCAGAAGAAAGTATCAACACACCACACTTAAATAAAAAACTCCAGGTTTCCTGTGGGCAGCCTATTTAATGGAGCCTCAATATACATGCTGTTCTTATCAGGTGATTTTCAGTCAGAGTAGTGATACTTTCCACAACTAAGACACTAATCTCTCAGGGGCTTTGTGTGGTCACTGTGTTTACTTTTGAGTGAATGGGTGTCCGATCTGGGCTAAAGTATAGTCAACATCCTTAATCAGAACTACAATTTCTATCTTGATGTTTTCTTTTCCATTGAAATCACCCAAGTTTCTCCTTCCCTCTTAATCTATATAACTAATATTAGCATATGTCATCAACCATTCATTCTTGCATTTTCTTATTTCTCTTGCTTTCCTCTCTGCTTTATATAATTCATTGGTCATTTTACTTCCTTTGCATCAACATCCTCTCTCCCAACACAACTTTCACTATCACAATCTACTTACAAAGGTATCAACCTACTCTTTGCATTTCCATATCTCTTTCTATCATAAAATGAACATAATTGTAGCTTTTCTCTATTTGCTGTTTGTTGATAACAGATAGGAAATTATAAAACTGGCTTGTATATCTCTCTTTCTTTTTTGACTTTTTGAGTCCTAGCTGGCCTTGAACTCACTCTGTTGACCAAACTTGCTTTGATGTCACAGAGATTGGCTTGCATCTGCCTCTTGAGTACTGGGGATTAAAGGGATGCACCTCCATGCCTTGGTCTTGTATATATCTTTAAACATGTTCTCTTTTCATCAAACTGTAGGACTCCCTATATTTGTGGCAAATTCTGAGTTACACAACCTTCAAAGAAGCCATCTGCTTTCAGATCTCTGATCATTGATGGCTAATATCAGGCTCCAGCCCAGATTCCCTGAGAACCCTCATAATTGCTATGGTGTTTGGATTGATTACCAATGTAGGTTTGAGAGAGTAGGTGTAAATGTCTCTCTGGGGTCTCACCTGCTCCAGATCCTCAGGTGACCTTTTGTTTTCTCCAGTTGAATCTTGATAGGGTAAAACAAAGAGCTCTGCAGCTGTGGGTAAGCCAGGTAACACTGCTACCAAGATGTGCTGACTGGGAATGCCCGTAGCCTGTGGGAGAGACACATAGACTGGGTAAGTCCTATGAGGAGGACTAGTGAAAAGTGGCCAGACTCTGGCGCCAGTAGAGGAAGAATAGAGAGAGAGGAGACTTACGAGCAAAGTCCTGGGTGCTGAAGGCAGGAGGAGATACTCTAGGCATTACTGGGCCACGGGCTAGGTTACAAATTTCGAATGACTGACCCAAGTTCAATTCCAGACCCACCATGGTGACAGCATAACCAGTTGCTTGAGCCCATCCCTACCTTTCCTCAAGTGGAAAAAAGTACAGGAACACCTTTTGCCCTGTTCTGACTTTCTGATCCTCTGTCTAGAAATTATACTGCTAACTACTTTTGCCTTTATTTCTTCTCCACATCTCCCAGGCACCAGTCCAAGAACATGCTTATCTCCTGAAGCTAAAAGTTATGAAATTTGGGGGTCTTTTGATAGACCCATTGGAGGGGTACCCCAATTGCCATACCCTGTTCCCATATTCAGCATAGAAGAAGCCAAAACAGTTGGCACTCTGATTGCCTATTGTCAATGAGGGTAACCGGTTCAGAGGGTGGTGTGATAAGAATAGGGAGTAGAAATCTGCTGGGCAGTGGAGGGTAACAGAAAAGTAAATTTTCCAGTTCCTTTCCTGGCTAAAAGCTAAAATGTCCTTTGGCCTCTCAGCATCCTACTTTGTGCCAAATGCCAAAAATGTCAAAAGTATTTGGGAGCTGTTATCTAACCCCTAAAACAACTTAGGGTTTCCCCCTCTTCAGAAGGGGAAATTTTAGAGCATCAAATAGCCCTAAAAGATTAACTGGTCAAGACTATAAAATCCGTAGTCTATCTGTTGGAATCCCCGCCTTGGCTGGTCAGTCATCTGGTCATAGGACCACCTCTAGAAAGGCAGGTTCACCTTAAGTATTGATGAACAGAGAGGGACAGAATACCTATTATGTTAATGAGTGAACTTTTCCTGACTGGAATCCCACCTCCCAGTGCAGTACTTCTGGACCCAGCCAGAGACATGCAGCAAGTCAACCCACTTTCCTGAATTCTAATGTATCCTTTTCTTCTTCTTATCCCCTTTCTTTAACACTTTGGGATGCCTGAGAATCTTGTATTTCTTTACTTCCCTCTAAAGGGAAGTAAAGCTTCCTTCCACCCCATGTCTGACCTCCATACAAGCTCTAAACATGCATGGCCTCATAGCTTCCTTCTTTCTCAAGGCAGCTGCCAAGATTATCAGCTCGCCTAGTCTGAGGATTTTTTTCTTTAAAATTCTAATAAAATTGTCCTAAAGCTTAATAAAAAAGAATAACCCAACTAGCTAATTTGCAATTTTGGAAAGGAAAGTGAGAATTCCTGTTGGGATTATAGTATTAGCTCTCCTTCCTAGATGGTATGTCTAGAAAGTGGAGCAGACCGGAGAAGTCCCTCACAGACCAGCCTCTATCATCTGTTCCTTATGCCTTGGACTTTACTGAAGCCTCCTCCTTTGTCACACCCCTAAAATTACTCCTGTAAACAAACCTTCTCTCATGCTCCCAAAACCAATCCTCTTGACACTCATTCTGGTTTTAAAGGAGCAAAACAAAACACACAAATAGGAGGACTAGTTGGCAGGGGAAAGGGATCAGTGGAAGTGGAAAGGGGACAGAAGAGGATAAGAGCAATTGAGAGAATCGACGTACCTTATATATACATGTATGAAAAGTCATAATGAAGAAAATCATGTGTAGCTAATATATACAAATAACAAAGCAAAATGCTAAACATTCAGATAGCATTCAAAAGCTTTCCCTGTCTTATCATTTACTTTCCTATTAGCCTATACTCTAGGGGTTATTCTGAGCCCATTCCTTAAATAGTTCTAGAATCAACAGTTGTAGTCCTAAACGTTTCTCTTCATGGACACTCAAAATACCACTTTGGTTATTTCATGAAGACTTTTAAAAATATTATTTTTGGGGGGTGTGCAGAGATGGCTCAGAGGTTAAGAATCCTAGCACTCAGGAGGTAGAGGCAGGTGGAGCTCTGTGAGTTCAAGGCCACCCTGGTCCACAGAGTGAGTTCCAGGACAGCCGGGGCTATAGGGAGACCCTGTCTCAAGAAAAAATTTATATATACATATAATTTTTATTTTATGTGTATGAGTGTATTGCCTTCATATAGGTAAGTGTATCCATCATACAATCAGTCCTCATGAAGGTCAGAAGAGGGCGTTGGATCCCCCTTGGAACCGGAGTTATGGATGGTTGTTAGCCACCATGTGGGTGCTAAGAATCGAATCCAGGTCCTTTGCAAGAACAGCCGGTGCTCTTAACCACAGAGCCATCTCTCCACCCTCTCATATGGACTTTAGTACACATTTTAAAAAGCCTTCTTGTTCTCACTTTCCAAACTTCATTCTGCTTTTAAATGAGTTTACACTTAATAGGCTTTTCACACTTACACTACTTTGACACAATCATCTATTTGCTTCCGGGTGGCTACCAATGGGGGGCAGCCATGGAATCTGATGGTTTACATGGAACTGGCAAAGGACCAGGGGACTGGTGTGGTTTCTTTACTGTTATTTCTCAATCTACACCTGAGTGATAACAGGACAGAGAACTCTGTTTTTATACTCTTACTCATTAGAGTCCCAGCTAAATATTCATAGAACAATGAATAATAATGAAGTGGCTAGAATATAACAATTCAGCACAATAATAATGAGCATACCAACATTATCTCCATGCTATGTCTACTTAGGGGGGTCAACTTGTTTCATGAGAAACTAGAGGGGGAAAATGGCATTCCAGAGGTATTTCCCAGCAAGTATTCCTGTATTAACTTTCTCATGAGATAAAGCTTTCTAGGCTCTCATGCTCAAGTTTCAGCTTAACTTGCTAACCATAGTCTTTGAAGCCATAGGAACCCTATTTCACAGTTCCTTCACCTCTGACAATATGCACTGCTTTCTTCCTGATATACGTGAAAACATGAGTCAACTTCTGCATGAATGATCCTTAGATTACTTCCTGTTGGTATCCATAGAGTGTTGATAGACCAAGTCAAACTGTCTGGTCACGGGCTGGAGAGATGGCCTAGCGGTTAAGAGCGCCAACCGCTCTTACAGAGGACCCAGGTTCGATCCCCAGCACCCACATGATGGCCGAGAACCGTCTGAAACTCCAATTCCAGGAGAACTCCAGATCCGGGGGAATCCGACACCCTCTTCTGACCTCTGCGGCATTGCATGACACGGGTGCACACACTTGCATGCAGATAGTACATTAATACACATACAGAAATAAATAATTAAAAAAAATTAAAAAAAAAAAAACTGGTCACTACCCTTGATATTTGCAATGGTCTCCTCATCTCTAGGAGGTGCACTACTATGTGATTATATCCCTAGAGTCCAATTTATTCCTGCTCTCTTGCCTCAAATGCTGACAATCTCCCATTACTTCTTGCATTAAGTAAATGTTCAAGAGCTTATACAAAATGGCCCCACCCTTCATTTCCAAACTAATAACTCACAACTCACACAGGCCTTTTATGCTCTAGCCAAATAACAATGTACAATTTCTCAACATTTCAGTGTTTCATATCAGTTATTTTGTGCATGCCTAACAGTCTCTCAGAATGCCTTTTCTATATATCTTGCTACTGTAGCACTACTTATCTTTCATGAGTCATCCTAAAGTCCACATTTTGCAGTACATAATTTTCATGATATCCCAGTGAGGTGATTATTTCTCAACTGCCTTGTCCAAAGAGCAATAAATGCCATGTATTAGGCCACTGTGAAATGTCCAGGCATTGTGCTGCATAAGAGCAATGTTATTTCATCGAGTCTCCACAACAACCACTTTAAGAATTATTATGCTCAACTTTGAAGCAGAAGTCATATCACAGGATGCGGTCCTCAGGAAACTGTCTGTGGGTTTCGTGGGCAGAGTGGTTAGGTGGTTAGTAAGAACTGCTCCCTCATTTCCTATGAGAATGAAGGTAACAGAATAGCAACGGCCTGGGGGAGGACTTGGTCTGCCCTGTAGACCAAATGACAACCTCAAGAGATCCCATAAAGAGACAGACTGGCCCTTCAGTGCTGTCTTAAATTGGACTGAGAAAGGACTTTATAAAACCACATTCATTGGATTTGAACTACTCTGGGGACAAATAGGATCTAGAATGAGGCAGCCAAAGCACCACTAGCAGCTGTAGTAAAGCTCTCCCTGAATAGAGATCTAGGTGGGAAATGTGGGAAGGTCATCCCGTGGATCAAAGTCATCTAAGAAGGGATTGGTAATGCTGTGAGCTTTGTTTAGCTAAGAAGCCTATGATGCTAACCTGTGCTCTATGCCTCTGCTATGCTGACCCCACACCCCAACTCCTATTATAGCTATCACACTATTTTATGTGCTTACCAGATTGCAAGCTCAGAGATTAAGTTTACATCACCTGAATTATACAGAAAAATCATCCCCTGCTAGTAATTCACTAGATTTCATTATGATATGTCCATATAAAAGACAATTTGACAAAGAAAAGATAACCAATTTCATATTAAACACTGTCACGTGGCAAATAAAAATAAAACTGTAAATAAGATCAGTCTAACTTGTACTGCTTCCAGGGATTAGTAGAGTACAACTAATGTAGTCCCTTAGAACTTAAGAAAATGAAAAGTTACTGATCTCAAAGATGGGGTGGGGATTATGAGGACAGCAGAACAGATCATTTGCCTCTTGGGTAAACTGAAAGGCACTAATTCCGTCTGGTCTCCACATCATCATCCAGTCCAGAGGGATGTTGATCCAACATGTTTATTCTAAATTTAGCTGACTGTAACGTGCATGGCTCCGGATACACTAAAGAGCAGTGGTTTCCAGATTACTGGGAAGTTGGTGGCAGAGTAGAAGCCTGAGGCATCTGATGCTTAGACAATGAATGTAAAATAAAATCAGCTAGAATGCTGGTTATCACTGAGCTATTGCCTAGTTGGTAAATTACTGGGAGGCAATTAGACAGTTGTCTGGGTCAAAGGTGTTTAGAATACAGAAACTGGGAAAAGATTCATTGAAGGGTGTAATCTGTCTTAGGTGGGTATCAGGGGAAAGTAACCATTTCTGATATCAGGAACAAGCAGCTCTGTGGGCAGAAGTCCTAACTGCAGTCAGGACAGCAGTCTAACAGCTATGTTAATAATGGGGTGGCTGCTAATAGCTATGTGAATAGTGGTAAGATGGCAATCAGTCAGAGGTATCCAAAGAATCCCCTTCAACATCCAAACATTCCATCCATCTTTACTTTTCATCATAAGAAGGAAAAGGCTTCTTCAATCCAGGAGGCAGAGGGAGGCAGATCTCTGTGAGTTCAAGGCCAGCTGTGACTACAGGGAATCTCTCAAAAAAGGGGGTGGGGAGAAGGGGAGGGTAAATGCATATTAGAATGGTATGGAAACCATAAATTTAAGATTTAACTTTGTGGGTCTGATTTCAGAACCAGACTTTAAGTCCCTGATATGTGCCTTTTAGTTGAGCTCCCTGCCTGTAAAGTAGGGGTAAGCACAGTTCTGTACCAGAAGCTTCTTTTGGGGTACTAAATATAGTTAAATCACCAAGTAGAATGCCTGGAATATTTATCATTAATGTTAATACATATCAGTAAATGCACTGGTGTGAAGATGGGGTACAGGGTGCATACCAGATCTTCTCAATCAGAGGCTATTTGAATTTCTCTATTCCCTTATTATTGTGTAACAAGCTGCACCACGTGTTGGGAGCAGGAAAACATGTAAGAGTAATATGTTGATATTTTTTTCTTTGCTTTGCTAAAAACATGCGCTGGTGAAAGCAATTCATCTCTGATTTCCCATGTTTGGAAACTAATTCGGACCAGCACACAAGTAGCCGTCCTCCTCTGCTCACTATGAAAAGTAGAGTAGACAGGAGAAGAAGCACTTAAGAGGGATGGACAACTTCTCTAGTTTTCAGTGATCTGTGCACTAGAAATAATCCACATAGCCTTGGTACTCCCCCAGAAAGATTAGGAAGCTTACAGGCTGTGTTGCCTTACAGACAGAGAAACAGGCCATTTGGTTCAGTTTTGTAGCTTTGTCACCTATTAGCCACGAGTGTCTGAAAAAGTTATCTCCTCTGAACGTCAGTTGGTTCTTCTACAAAATGAGGATACTAATATTCTTCTCTTGGGGCTTGTAGAGGACAGCAATGTCCTTAAAACAAGTGAAACACAGATATAGGGCCAACCATCATGTTCCAAGTACTCTTGGAGTTGCTAGGCTACAGATGTGGAGCTGGGCCTGGGCCTAACTAATTACAATCACCCTTGACGATGCAGACACTGTGCCTCTTAGTGACTATGCACAGTAGCTGAATTTTGCACTATAATCACAAACTCAGCTGTGTAACTCTTATGTCCTTCTCCAAGCAGAATCAGCTTCCTAGAGGGCAAGAACTACATTTCTGAGACTTAACTCTATGGATAATAAAGCCAGGTCTGCATGTGTGGACCCCGAATGCAAAGACTTTCCTTGGGCTCCAGCTCCTCTGCTTCCTTTGAAAAGGGTCTGATGAAGCATCCATGAAACCCTTCATAGAGCAGATCTGGGCCTGAACAAGACAAGTTATAGCTTCCACTCACTTCCACCAGAGACTTTTTGATAACTCGGCTGATGTCCCTCCTCCACTCTGGGATATCAGGGTTGTAGTCATCCAGATTTGGAGAAAAGGCCAGACGGAGAGACCGGAACTCCTCTGTGGATGCAAAAGTAAGTATACAGTGATAACTAAGTAGTTCTATTAAGCATTGTGAACACTATATTTTAGGCAAAGCCTTTCACCCTCACCACAGGTACCCTTATAGAAGACAAGTCCACCATCCTCTTCCTCTTATCTCCCTAATTCTCCATTTGCTCATCTAAAGCCCCTTACTCGGGTCCTTAGCTACTTCAGTAGCCTTTGACAATTGTCTCAAGGGCATTTAAATACCGTGTTCCTCAGCATGGATGCCCATTTGCCTCTCTGCTTTGCTTATAAAAATATTTAAGATCAGTTGAAGCCTTTCCTAACTGACCATTTTTTCCCACCATCATTTTTTAAAATTTATTTTGCAATGATACTATTATGTTATAATACATTATAACATATTATAATTATAGCATGTAATATATAATTATGTTATATTATAACATTATATCGTACATAATGTAGTAGATATAATATATTTTTATCATTTTATCAAAGTAGGGTAATTGTTTTATGGTTACATACTTATATTTGTTATTAAAACTATTCTATTATTGGTTTTTCTTTGCATAGAATTTTCATTGGATGGGATTTCAAGTTCTTGATATCAGGATTATTTTAGTTTCTGCAATAGTGCTCAAGTTACTCCTACTATTTCAGGAAGTAGAATGTTGGTTAAGCCAACAATGGCCTTAGGTAAGTCATCTGGTAGAGGAATCCTTGTATGCCAAGAAAGTGTCAGCTTTCTACCTCTGCAACACTATGACATTAGCTAGTATCCATCTCCAGAAAGTGACCCTGGCACCGTACTTTGGTGGTGAGATTCAGAACACCAAGCCAGGGTACATTTTTACATCCTCAACAACCCTAACCAGTGTTTAGCACAAAGTCCAGTCAGATCATAGTACCCTTTCCACAACACTGCTAGTCATTCCAAATTGTACTTGGACTAGAATGCAGATTCTTACCATTGCCTTCCTCATCTCATATAGCATGGTGCTATCTCCCCACAACCTCATGTCCTTACATACCTTGTACCCCTGGCCCCACCTTTCCCATTGCACCTCCAGTACAATATCCATTTATCATCCTAGCTTGCTTCTACTTTCCCAAGATCACAGTGTTCTTGGTTCTTTGCCTCTGTTTCTCCACAGAGACAGTATTCTGACCATCAACCTCACCAGACACATGCTTGTCCTCTTTACACTTATTGCTATTGATAGTTTTTCATTTCATAGCACTTAAACTGGAATATAAGCTCGGTGATGACAAAGGTCTGTGAGAATAACCATTATATTAGACAATATTCAGCACACTGTGAATAGTTAAGTCATCCATAGATCATGTAATTATCAAATGTACTGAATGCCTAACTGATTGAATTTTATTGAAGGCTTTGTTATTTATGCAGTTACAAATTCAATGAGTATTTCTCATTTCAAGCATGTCCTTGTGTTTCCGCAGGGGCTAAGTGACATCAGCGATGCCAATTATACATTCAGGAAGCATAAAACCCACTTGTACATTTCCTAACAATGCTAATGAGCTATCAAACGCATGCTTTGAAGACTGACATAAGATGTGTATTTATGGCACTTTCCCTCTTCCAAAGATATGTTTTTCAAAGCTGCACTATTTTGTGAGTCACTGGTCACCCATATGAATATCACTGATTCAGTTCTTATGGAGAACAATGAAATTCATACTAATTTTCTGCATGATAAATGGCAGCATCACAGATTCACCCATTGAGTTCTCACTTTCTCCAGCATCTCATCAAAGGGCTGTGACTTCATCTAGAAGAAATGCTGTCTCTTCTAGCAAAGGACACAATGATGAAGCCTCCTCATGATCACTTACCATGTGAAACAGCATGAGAGGAAGGCAGAGTGGCCTGGAAATGCTTTTCCTAAGTATTCAAATACAGGATGTATGTAGGAGGACTGGAAAGGGTAAACACCAATTAAAGTTGGGTTTTTTTTTTTTTCCGCTACTGAAAGAGATGAATTCTATACAACGACTTTTGTTTTAAAAGCAAATCTGTCCCTGAAATCTATTGAGGGAAACAATACAAGCTGGATTGTTTTTGTTTTGGTCTGTTCAGTGGCCTTAGGTACACAGGCCTTCTTCCATCACTTCTCTGGAGTTTGCCTCCTGCAGTGACAGGCCTTCAATTTCCTTTCCCGTGGTCACCTTCAAAGCACCATTCTTTCTTTTTGCTAAGTTCTATGCAGGTGTCTTCTAGGTTTAGCCCCTGACCTCTCTTTCTTTAGAGCATTTACTCTAGTGAATTTCACCTGTTAGTTCTCTTTGTCCCTTCAAAACATAAATGTTGAATAGCACAGAAATGTGTTCCTCAAGGCATATGTATTATATACACAAACATATATATATATATATATATATATATATATATATATCCATAATATATCCATAACCAAGAAAAATAGGGCTACCTCGTTCCTACCCCTGTGGGAGTGAGAGTGTGGGAGACTAACTTCTTTATGTGTCAGTAATCAATGCAGATGACCCAACCACACTAACTACTCCCAATACTCCCTAAGTTCTCCTGGGATAAATGATTTCTTCTTTGAAATGGGCTCATCACCTGGAGAATTTGAGTACTTAATGGGGGGAGCTAAGTCTGCAGCTGAGCAGTGAGTTTCCCCACGATGCTGACATTCATGCAGAAGGTACACAGGACTTTGGAATTCTGGGACTTTGGGAGGTGCTGAGATGTATACAAGGCCCACCACATGAGGCTGGGTCCTCTCTTGCCATGTCATTTCCTGGGGCAGAGGTCACCAAGTCCATGGGAGAACTTTGGATTTATATGGGGGAAGGAAGCTGCTACTTGGTATGTAAATTATTTCCTTTCACTTTGTAGGCAAGCCTGAGTAAATTGGTTAGAATACCCTGAATTGTGGTTCTGAGAGTGTTTCTTTCGGGTCATGGGAACATAGGGGTAGAGGAAGGAGATACACCACATGCATGGGGATCTCCCTAGTGGAATCTTAATTACAATTGCTGTAGTCATGGCAAGATTAAACAGAGTCACAGAAGGGTTTGGGAATAGACAAGCCAAAGACTCAAGAAAAGTGATGGAACTTTCTTGGTTATGGAAAAAGAAACCAGTAGCTGAAGGAAAGGTAGTTGAAGGGAAAGAATGGGAAGAGGTTACTATGGTTACCCATCCCTGCAGGCCTGTAGAGGTGCAATGGCCAGTACAGTGGACAGTGACATGCATAACTAGGGTGAGGCCACCCAAGCAAATGATGGAAATGGGAGGAATCCCAGGATAGAAGTCCACATGTAGGTGGTATGGAGTAGCATAGACCGGTCGGATGTACAATTCATTGAGGATGCCAGAAGATTTAGAACAAACCTGCCAGCCCTGGGAGTATCATACCAGAATCAAAGTGTCAGTGAGCTGCAGCAGAGGCCGCCTGGCTTCTGCTGTGTGTGATAAGGAATGTCTCCCAGGCAGAGGCGATAGCTCAGAGGGAAACTAGAGATGTAAGAGAAGAGTTAGAGCAAGAGAAAATTAAGAGGTTGGCCTCTGACCTCACCAGTAAGTTGCATAAAGGGTGAAAGGAGCTATAGGTGTCAGTCTGTCACTTTTTGCAGCTAGGAGACCCAGGAATAAAGACATCCAATGATAAAAAGAGAATGACACAGTACAAGTGACAGATGCCCCTCAAGTTCAATCTTTGATATAGAGAAAGGAAAAACCCATGTCTCAACATGCTAATGGTGGCTGTAGCTATATGCCTGAGTGGAAGCTAAGGCTGTCTTGGAATACTCAGCACTGGAATTATTGAAATTGGGAAAACATTTCAATCAGGCAGGGAAGGAGCCCCTCACCACCTGGTTTGTAAGGCTGTGGGAACTGGGAGTGGGTGGAAGTATTTAAGTGCTGCAAAAGTAGGAAAGCTAAGTAATATAACTACCCATCCTTCCTTGAAACATATGCTGTATAGCCTGAGACAGCATAAGGGGAATAAATTCCTAATGGATTGGCTAATAAGCAAAAACAGCAGAGGCAAAAGGAGACACATCCCTCCTTGGCCTTGTGCAGGGCTAGGCACCTTTAGCCAAACCCAATGAATCTATCAAAACTAAGGAAATATAGGGAGGCTGTGGGTAAAAACCCCAGGATACTGAATGGACCTGAGAAAATGAATACAGGTGTTGAGGAACTAACTAAATTAATGCCTCTCATTCATGGATATTTTGAGACAACAATTGGCATAAAAAGATAAAATTTTCCCATGTTATGTTGGACCTGGATTATATTTAACTTAATATCTAATGTTAATGTCTGAGTGTTTCACAAATGTGAGACTGGTTGGAGACATACCCCATACACCTGAAGGAACAAAGATAAAAAGTAAATTCAGTAAGGAGGTGTACCAGGGACAGGTAAAACTATGGAAATTTTGGAAGCTTTATGGTTAAATAAGATATTAGCAGAGAAAAGCTTCACTACCAGGCATGGACTGACCTGCTGGGAGCTATTAGCAGGGGATTCTCTGAAAACCTTCAAAACAAAGGTCACTTGGCTCTAACACTCGGTGCACACGAAAACTGGATAATAAGACCCTATTGCTGAAGAAATTATGGGATACGAGTGTAGGAAAGGAAAATTTTCCTAAGACCTTGTACTACAAATGAACAGGGGACCTTCACAGTGCTGAAGAGCACTGTGCAAATTGCTGGAAAGAAATGGTCTCCAAAACTCTATCTATGGACCTCACGTGCTACAATTCTCCAAAAAAGATTTAAATATGGGGCTGGAGAGATGGATCAGCAGTTAAGAGTGCTGACTGCTCTTGCAGAGGATCCGGGTTCGATTCCCAGCACCCACATGGCATCTAAGAACTGTCTTTGACTCCAGTTCCAGGAGAATCCGACGCCCTCTTTTGACCCCCATGGCAATGCACAACACAGGTGCACCAACCTATATGCAGATAGTACACTCATATACATAAAAAATAAATTAATTAATTTAAAGAAAATATTTAAATGCAATAGTGGATGCTAAGGTGTGTGTGTGCAACCCCCCCCCCACAAAAAAAAAGAAAAGAAAAGAAATAAAAATGTCTAATTGGATCTATGCCCTGCTCCTTTGGAGGGCAGAAGGCATTACTGATACTGCACACATAGCATTGCCTAGTGGTGACTTTATAGGACCCATTAAAAAGCTGCAGTGCTGGACTTTGGAATTCTGGGACTTTGGGAGGGCTGAAGACATATAAAAGGCCCACCACATGAGGTTGTGCCCTGTCTCGCCATGTCATCTCCTGGGGCAGAGGTTACCAAGTCTATGTGGGGACTTTGGATTTACATGGGGTAAAGGGATCTGCTACCTGGCATGTATGTTATTTCCTTTCACTTTGTAGGCAAGCTTGAGTAGGCTGGTTAGAAGTCCTTGAACTGTGGTTCAGAGAGTGTTTCTTGCAGTTCTTAGGAACCTAGGGGTGGAGGGAGAGGAGATGCCACTTGCATGGGCATCTCCCAGTTGGATTTTTTTTTTTTTTTGGTCTTTTCAAGACAGGGTCTCCTTGTAGCCCCTGTTGTCCTCGAACTCACTGTGTAGACCAGGCTGTCGTTGAACTCACAAAGATCTGCCTGCCTCTGCCTCCCGAGTGCTAGGATTAAAGGCGTGCATCACCACGCCTGGCCCCAGTTGGAATTTTAATTACACACACCACCTGCCTTTCTTCTTGGATGAGCTTAATCATACCTGTTCACGTCTGGCCTGTGTAGATTCTATTCAATAAGTCATAATTCACTGAAAGTCTCAAATCACAGGCAGAGACTGCAACTCAGTAGAATAGAATAATACTTGCTTCACATGCTTCATTGTGCTTAGTACTATAAGAATTAAAGGTTTGTGCCACAATGCCTGGCTTTTGGATATGTTTTATGAAGGACAATAAGGGAGAGATGGTTGGTAAATCAGAGAATTTGTTAGAAGTAATCCTGGTCCTCTGTTCATTTTAGGCAGAGTGATCCCCCTTGGATGATGGATTGAAGGAGACTATGGGAAGGAATGGAGCATAGCAAGGGGAAGATGGTGTGGAAATGTCCTCTCTGGACAGATTTCTCAGATTTTGTTTATCCTTTATATTTATTCTACTCTCATTTGTAAAACAGGGATAATTATAGGATTTTTTTCACAAGCCTGTTCAGATGATTTAATAAGACAGTTCATATATATCAAGTGCTTGGGACAGATGCTGGTGGTTAGCATACCTTTCATCAATGCTAACCTGTGTCACCACCACCAACATTGTTATTAATGGAACTGTCAGTAAGTAGCAGAATGATTTTTTAAGCCAGTAATTTCCCATGCCTGGATCATAGTTAACTAGAAGTAAAGTGACAGACTGGATCAGAATAGTGTAAAACTTTCCAGATTCATGAATCACTCTACAATGCTAACGTGGTCACCCACCACCTAGCAAAGGGGAAAGCTGTTATTAATGTGCAGTAGTGCAACTTGTGACATTAAGGAAGGAAAGGAATCCATCCAGGAAGGGCTAGCCATCCAGTGCAAAAGAGATGAGTCAAGCTAGCAAGTGTGAATGTGAAATATCCCCCACAGGCTCATGTGTCTGAACACTTAGCTGGTGGGACTTCATGGGAAATTCATGGAAACATTAGGAGGCGGAGGCTTACTGGAGGATGTAGGCCACTGGGAGTGGCCTTGGAGGTTTTATGGCCTGGCCCCATTTCCTGTGTTCTCTGTTTTGCTTCCTGAATGTGGATGCAATGAGATCAGACTGCTTCCAGCTCCTGCTGCCATGCCTTCGCTGCCTGTTGCCAAGTCTTATGGCTTCTATGACGACTTATACCCTTCTTGAACTGTGAAACAAAATAAACCTTTCCTCTCTTATATTGTTTTGGTCAGGGTATTTTATGACAGCAATTGAAAAGAAACTAATGCACAGAGTAATATTAGACCAAGGGCCTTGCCCATGGTCTAATTATATATTTACTATCCAACCAATTACTAGCTGAAGAAAATTATTTACCTCTGTAGAAAAAAAGTTAGTAAGACCACTTGCCTTACTCTAGGGTTTCTATGAAGGTTAAATGTATTCAGAATACATGAAAGTGAGATAAGAAAGGAAGGAGAATTAACAGCTCTCCCCAATCTGCATACCCACAGTATAGGGCCCACCTCACAGCTGCACATTATTAACTCCCTAGTGGTATTTGGCTGGCTCAGGGTAAGAAGAGGCTTCATCAGCCCAAATGCCACTACTGTACAGCCATTTCTTCAAACTGACAGCCAGTCTATGTTTGGCTTCTGGTTGTTACATGCTTTCTTTTGCTTTCAGTCTAGTAAACGGTTTCTTGTGTTTGATTGTGTGGTTAGTTATTTTTTTCTTTTCAAGTACATATTTATGAAATAAAAATTTAAAAATATTCAGATAATGGAAAGTTTCTCTTAAAGTGGAACTTAAAACAAACTCTCTCTAAATTAATGATTTTCTCTGATAAATTATTTTCGCTACTAATATACCAGGAAAATCCAAGTGAAATAAATTAGACGTACTCATGATGAGGCCCAAGCTAGCCTAGCTAAGGTGATTAAGCAAACAGTCTCTCCATATGCCCCAGGTTCACTTCAGGAAGACAAAACAAACCTTGTAGGGACACTCTGATCACCTTTTCACTCGTAAATGACAATTCTATAAAGGATAGGCTCAAGCTGCCTTAAGCTGTTTCCCAAGTACAACCTTCTACTCTTGTACTGGTTAATTTTTATTGTCAGGTTGAACAAAATAAAAGCACCCAGGAAGACTGAACCTCAACTGAGGCATTGCTTCCATAACCTTGGCCTATGGGCATATATGTGGGGGTAGTTTCTTGATTGCTAATTGGAGTGCCCAGTCTACTGTGAACAGCACACCCCTAGGCAGATGAGCCTGGGCTGTATAAGAAAGCTAGCTGAGTATGAGCATGCCCCAGAGAGCAAACCAGCAAGCCATCTTCCTCCATGGATCCTGCCTCAGCTCTGGCCTCGAGTGCCTCCTATGACTTCCCTCAGTGACACAGTCACCTGGAAGCGTAAGTGAAATTGACACACTTTTCTCTTCCAAGTTGCTTTGGGTCGTGGTGTTTATCACAATGAGTGAGAGCAAACTAACACAACTCTTTAGCCAGGAGAGTGTTTAGCATCTAGGGACCAGTCAGCGTCATTGAGCATGAGGATGGAGATCCATCAGCAATGACCAGCACTCACCATACACTGCGATGGTCTTTGTGTCCTGCAGGATGGCATTCCCCGCTGAGACCTGTACTGTGATGGTATTCATTCCTTCAGAAGTGAACTTGAATGAAATGCTTCCCTCCAAAGTAATCAAGGGCTAAGTAAATAAGGGGATAGGGTAAGGGGGGAAAGCTATAGTTACAATAGAAACAGCTTCTATCCCTAAGCATCAATGAGTTCATCTTTTGTTGAAAGGTGGCAGCCTCATCCTGTAGTACCACACTGTATTTTTCTATGCTTCCCCATCGGCTGAAGTCCAGACCATTGCTTGCAATTACTATAAGCAAGCTCACATGTTCCTTGGTAGTGGACGTCTTTTTCCTGGTAGCATCCTGAATCAGAGCTGGGGAAGTCAGTACATCTGACAGGTCTCACCTATTGCCCTAATATCCGTGCCATGGACTATCCAGCAGATCACTTAATCAGATGAATAATTTGAGCAAAATGAGAGTAAGAGGCTTCTGCTAATTCAAATTTACCCATCATCACTGAAAATCCCTAAGCTGTTGGGTATTTATTTCCAGGATAAACTGTACAACATTACACTGGAACACAGCATCCCTGGACACTAAAACTGGACACTAGTTGGGCACTGAGTGCTGACTTTCTCTGAGAAGCCCCAACAGTATAATAGGAAAAGATGCTATGAAAATAGGCATTAGTTAGATTGTGGTTTGAGGACAAAAAAATGAGTATTGGAGGTGTAGTGCTTGTAATTCCAATCAGATACCTGTTTCCTGGAAGAAAATACAATATTAGCCTACTGATCTCCCTTGCTCAGTCCTCACAAATATATCTTTTCTATCTTTCTTAATTCGTTTTAAAATCAAAATTCACTCTGTACTGGGGAGGAAAGGCTAACATCATTCATAAGATTTCTCAACAGAGCCTGCTGAGAATTTGTTTTTAATTTTAATTTCTGAAAATATTTTCCGTATTATTTTTATTCTGGTGTGTGAGTGTTTTGCCCGCATGAATACAAGTGCATCTGTGTCATCCAAAGCCTGCGGAGGTTAGAGGAAGGCATCAGATCCCCTGGAACTGGAGTTAAGAACAATTGTTAGCCACCATCTGGGGGTTGGTGTTTGAACCCGGGACCTCTGCAAAAATAGCCGGGCTCTTAACTGGTGAGCCATCTCTCACGCCCCAAAGTTGGTTTCTTTATAAAGTGTGAGGAGAAAGTTTTTGGTCCTTTCATTTTCTAGTAGTAGCTGTTACGCAAATAGCATCTCCACCCTGGCACTCTGAGGAGGGAAGGCCTGGCCTGGTGAGTGAGATTTGATTCTGGGATTTTCCCCATAACTTTTGAGAAACGGATAAGCTACCTTTGCTATGGGTTACACAATGAAAAGTCCAACTGAGAAGAACACAAATATTGAGGACAGTAGAGATATAGGGGTGGCAAAAGAGAGAAATTAACAGAAGTAGAGAAAAGGGAATGAACTGATGAGATCCTGGACCATCTCATTCTGTTTTGCTCTTGCCATATGAGTTGCGCCTCCATGACTAGACACTATGTGGAAGGGGGGACTCACCTCTGTGTTGTTTCCATACCACCACACGTAAGTGAGGGTACCCACTTGTCTGGGCCAAAGCACTGCAGTTGCATTGACTTCCTTGTTCTTTGTCGTGACAAAAGGAAGAGACAGGTGCACATGTTCTAGGGGACCTGAGAAAGAAGAGAAAGTGGGAAGTACAGAGAGAAGGCCTTTCTCAGCTCCATCTTCTCTGGGAGGACACAAATTCACTTCCAACATTATAGGCACATTCTCTGTGAGAACTGCACATTGTTCTCTCTGCTTGGACCAAAGAGTGTATTTTGAACAATTGCATCTCACAATTCTATTTACAGATTTCTCTACTAGGTTTAAAACCTAAGTACATATGTAGAAACATTTTTGAAAAAGTAATTTATGAAGTCAAAAATTCATTAGCCATAACATAAGATATCACAGGGACACAAACCCCTTTCTAGTGGCTATATCCACATAAATAAACCAAGATCATGGCGATTTCATGAAATCCATGTTAGGGTAAGGATACACATAGCCACAAAGCATTTTTTTTATTTTATTTATTTATTTTTATGTGTATGAATGTACTGTCTGCATGCAGGTTTGTGCACCCGTGTCATGCAATGCTGTGGAGGTCAGAAGAGGGTGTTGGATTCCCCTGGAACTGGAGTTCTCCTGGAATTGGAGTTACAAATGGTTCTCAGCCGCCATGTAGGTGCTGGGGATCGAACCCAGGTCCTCTGCAAGAGTGGTCAGCTAGGCCATCTTTCCAGCCCCAGCCACAAAGCATTCTATAAGTAGCATTCTTCAGCACTTATGGTATTAAAGATCTTGCTATGTGTTATTATGTGTGTGTGTGTGTGTGAGAGAGAGAGAGAGAGAGAGAGAGAGAGAGAGAGAGAGAGAGATTTCAGTTTGAGTTAATGTGACCCAGAACTGAATTTTGTATACGTGGATAGGAATCTCTTTGAAAATATGTTCCAGGCATGGGAAATGCATTGTGCTCTTGCGTTCACTTATTACATCACTTTTTTACACTACTATCATACATTTTTCCTCCAGCAGCCCATGTCCTGGTCCTTCCAGAGTCCTTTATTTATAGACCTTTCTTAGGAGCCTGTTGGCCTCATATCTAACATGATACTATCTCTGATTCACATGGTCTGAGCTAAATGAAGCAGAAGGTAAAGGTCCAGTGAGATGCTCAGTGAGTAAAGCTGCTTGTTGTAGTTAGATGTCAGGAACTCACTTACGCTTACACGATGTAGAGAGAACAGAATCCACAAAGTTCTCTGACTTCCACATTTGTGCTTTGACACACTTTCTAATATATATACCACCACACATAATGGTAATAATAGTAAATTATTATTTTTGAAAAAGAAAATAAGAACTAGACAGTCCATTCTAGAAACTCTAGCTATTACTCAGAAATTCATTTTTCTCTGTCACATGTCTGAGCATTAATGGTTTTAGTTCTGCACCTCAGAATAAAGTGTCAAAATGTCTAGCTGCCATTGTCTGTTGCCAAGTGGAATATTTACTAAATTATGGCCGTGAAGTCACTGAATAATTTTTTTAGTGCTAGTGAGCATTGGACATTATATTAGGTGCTGGGAACACTTGGTAGTTAGTGAAGCTCAGATGTTTCTTAGGCAAGAAGGCAATGAACAAATAAAGTGAAAGATTTTGCTATGAATTGCTTTGGAAAGTTCCAAGGTGTGAAGAGGGCCACTGCAAATGTATTGATGAGGATATGAACCTGGCATGCTACCTAGAGAATAAGAAAGTCCAAGCAGGACAGTAGAAAGATGGTGGGGAAAGTGGGGAGACACAGACATGCAAGAAGTTCTGAGGGCCCAAAGCACGCTTAGTTTAGGCCCCAAAATATGTGCATGTGTTTCTGTAAACTGATCCTTGCATATATGTGTGCACAGATATGTATTTATATCTGACTATCGGTATGAAATTTATCCTGCAACTTTCTATGCCCTCTCATTTTCATTTACTTCCTATTGTTATAAAACATGTGGTTGCTCAGAAGCTATAATTTCAGCATCTCTGTTCTACAAAGAGGTGCAGTCTTCCTTAACGGTGTCACAGAGTGAACCCCAAGCCCCAGCTATACATTTGTGCTAAACAGAAGAGGAAGATGTGCTCCATTGCACAGGTGCTTGCGATGCAGACGAAGGACAGTAGGTGGTGCTGCATCCCTCCATATCACTGAAAGAACTGGAGAATTACTTGTGTGAACTGGGTTTTCCTTCTTTTTCTTGTATATAGATAGCTTTTCCATGCTGCATGAAACAGTTGATGTCTGTGACAGTAAACTGCATGTCTCTCTCTCTCTCTCTCTCTCTCTCTCTCTCTCTCTCTCTCTCTCTCCATGACTAATCTGGCTAACCTCTAAGATATGTTCTCAAGATATATAAATATTAAAGCTTGCATATATAGCATAGTGCTATCTTATTTAAAATGCGTTTATTTTTTTAAAAAGCAACTAGAAATAAATACTATTCTCAAAATATAGGAGAATATCCCATAGCAGGACTTCTCAAACTTCAGTGTACATCAGAATCACTGAATCTGTTTAAAAGACATTGTAATGTAGCCGGGCGTGGTGGCGCACACCTTTAATCCTAGCACTTGGGAGGCAGAGGCAGGCGGATCTTTGTGAGTTCAAGGCCAGCCTGGTCTACAGAGTGAGTTCCAGGACAGCTGGGGCTACAGGGAGACCCTGTCTCAAAAAGACAAAAAAAATAAAATAAAATAAAAAAGACATTGTAATGTCACATTTCCAAGAAAGTTAATTCACTAGGTCTGAGACTATATTTTTATTATTTAATTCTGGGTTAACTGGCTTATTATTCTACCCTTCACACAACTATAGTCTGCTGTTTGCAGACCAACATAATAATGATGCAAATAGTTGTGAAACCCTATGATTTTTCAAGCTACACAGACTAGTTTTCACTAGTATGGAGCCAGATAGACATGCAACATGTTCCCATGTGGGGAGCAGTTAAAAATAGATCTAAGAAGGCTGAAAATATCCTAGTTTCCTTTTTTTACTTTTCATTCACAAGTTTGTACTCACATCAGCACTGTTTTTGTTTGTGTATTTGTTCATTTTTCTCTTGGAAGATGGCTATGATAGGGCAGTTTCAAAGCAGAAATCTGCATATCCTCTACCTTCTCTGGCCCATCAAGCTGAAGGTGGCACTGCCTGCATCACATGTCTCATTAGTTTGCAAACTAGCAGAGCACAGTGAATACTATCCCTAAGGAATTTCCATCTGTCAGGCTTCAATGGATTACCCGGTTGTCCCGCAAGAGCTGCATGCCCACTCCTGGAAACGTTACAGCAAGAACATCAGCTCCGTTTGTTTCTGATGACCTTTGCAATCTCACACTGAAAAACCTCTGATTTGGAATCAAATAACCTTTCTGTACTGGGGAGTAGAGGGACTCTGTATTTACAAGCAGCAAAGGGGCTTCTGGGAGAGGGAAGGGGAGGAAGGAACAGAGGAAAAGCTTGACAGTTAAGACTTGTGAATTCTCCTCCACCTCAAAATTCACTGAGCCCAAATATATGTGTTTCTTTGTGATGAAGGAAAAATCAAATCGTATTCAGTGGCAGGGTGCTGCATATTTTGTTTGGTAGGAATCACTAGGTGCAATTGTGCATCCTTTGCAGAGGAAAAATTTTAAGTTCAGAGAAACTGAGTGACTCATGCTACCAGGGACCTGTGCTTAATCATTAGATGTTTCTATTGCTTGTCAAGTTGGCAACATCTATAGTCATACAAAAAGTAAAACTCGCCGGGCGTGGTGGCGCACGCCTTTAATCCTAGCACTTGGGAGGCAGAGGCAGGTGGATCTTTGTGAGTTCAAGGCCAGCCTGGTCTACAGAGTTGAGTTCCAGGACAGCTGGGGCTACAGGGAGACCCTGTCCATAAAGACAAAAAAAAAAAAAAAAAAAAAAAAGTAAAACTCTGGCCATAACTCCGAGTGAGTTCTTAGACTGAGATAACTCAGGCATGCAAAGCCACCCTCAATGTGGACAACAGCATTCAATAGGCTGAGTCCTGGACTGAACTGAGCATAGCATTCAGCGCTTCCTGACTATGGACGGAATGTGACCTGCTGCCTCACCTTTCTGCTGCCTTGCCCCCCCCATGGCGAAATTTACAGACTGTCAGCTAAAATAAAAGTTTCCTTCCTTTTGTCCTGGCATCAAGGAAAATAACTAATAAAACCATACTGAGACTGTCTAGTGTCTTTTTGTTCCATCTGTAAAATCAACATTACCCTTATATATGTATCGTGGAACTTTGGTACCAAAAATCATTCATGACACCTTGGAGGTTTAAGATGCTTGCAAGTGTAATTATTGGTATAAAATAGTATCAAGATTATAGTACTTCTGCAGCCCCTGCTTTCCTCTTGTGAAAAAGGGGCCTCAGTCCTCTATGTCGCTTACTTCTGTGTATGTGCAAAGATGGGCAAAGTGAGTTTATATGCACAGAAAAGCACAGGTATCCTCTGTGAGAGAAGTTCTGAGAAAACCTCAGACTGTACTGATGTAGGATTTAGATACATCCAAGCTAACACTTTGAAACATACCATGCTTCAATACAATTAGTACAAAAGACTTAATTCTTGTCCTCGAGGCCAAGTTTAGGAAGTGGTTTCAATCTAGGAATGCTTATCTATGTACTTCAACCAAGATGAATCTAAAATAGTAAAGTTAGAGTGCAAATATTCCATTGTATAACAACTTCCATTAAGGCTGAGGTCAATTATTTTACTCAGTTAACTAGGCTGATAAAATAAGAAAATTGCATAAAAACAAACTTATTTCTATTAAAAGTCACAGTTTCAGTGATCCTTAGTAATTAGAGGTAAGCTCTGTGTTGTCCTCGTTTCCAGGACTTGGTCAACCTGAGAGGAATCCTGGAGAGAAGTCGGAAATTCCTTGAGGGATAAGAACAAGTGTGTGAAGGGGGATACATCTACAAAGAACCAGAAGTTTGAGTCACAAGACAAGGCATGGGGCCCTGAGAAATTTGAATGAGAAGTTGTTACTGAATTTCAAATGTATACTAACATGTAGTTGGAGTACGGCAGTTGTATGCAAAATACATGAGCTATAGGATATAGTTGTAATTCCTAAGACGGACACCCTGCTGACAAGTTCGCCTCACAGCAGAACTATGGGAAGGGATACAGCTACATATGCAAACATCCTCAGCAAACGTGGTGCTGCTATTTTACTTGTAAATTGTTTGATACTAATGATGTCTATGAATTTTTAAAAAAAAATATTTTAAGATTACTCCCAGTCTCTCATCACTTTTATTCCTAAAATGTGGCACGTGGAGAGGATTAGCTCTTAGGCCACATAGGAAAGTTTCAAAGCCCCACAGCAGTAGGAGGGACAGGAGTTTTTGCAATGTGTCTTAAACCTATGGGGTAACAGCAAGGACACTACTTATAATATACACACTTTTATTCTTGAGGAAATATGTGGGAAGAGAGGAAGTGCTTATGAGGATGTAGTTCTTTTCTCCCCAAGCCAAACTTATCACTGACACTAACCTTAGCGATAAAAAGCTGTGGTTTCTGAGGCAGGTAGACTTAGGAGAGAGCCAAGCTAAACAAGGCAGTCAGTGTGTCACCTCAAATCAGTCGTTTTGTCTCTCTGAAACTTTGTAAAGTAGCGTTTCTACCTGTGCCTACCTCATAGGATGGTTTTGATAGCTCAGATAATGCACACAGAGCTTAGTTAATGAAAGCTGTGAATATACTAAGAACTTCATAAACATAACTAAACAAGGAAAACAAGGTAAGGAAAGGGGTAATCAGGTTTAACTTTGTTCAGACCGAGAGAAGAGAAGACTTTTTTAAAGCACACTCACACATATGTAAGAGATAAAGACAAAAGTTCACTAATCTATTAGGAATCCCCAACAGACACTTCTGAGGATTGCTACACAGGGTTGTTCTTCATTTGACTGCAACAGCTATTTTCTTTTTTCAAACAGGTTCTTGGTACTTTCTGTATTAATTTGTTCCATGGGCCAGGTGCAAGGGCAGAGGCATGAAGAACTGCGTGGCCTTAATACTATTGGCCTAGGACTTGAAATTTGAATAAGGCCTTTCATACAATGGAGCTAGTTTCATCTTATCATAAATTAATTTTCTAGTAACCAATACAAGTTTTAAGGCTACTGGAGAAACACTCATGCTACAAATTCTCCCTCTACGAATTAACTCAACTTATACATTATTTCATCATGTGACTAAACCCTGTAGAGCACTCATGGGGAAAAGCATTAGCATATCTTAGACCTGGTTCCTAACATAGCTAGCTTCCTGTACGTTATAAGATCTTCCCCCTTATGCCATCTTCTCTCAAATAACAAATCACCATCCTATCAAGCTGAGGAACACAATTTTTAAAGTAGTTCATTTATTATCTTCAGTTGTATGAGTGTGTTGCCTACATGTGTGTAAGTGCACCAATGTCATGCAATGCCCAGTGTCATGCAATGCCCAGGTAAGTCAGAAGGGATCCCCTGGAACTAGAATTACAGATGGTTGTCAGCTGCCATGCTTGTACTGCAAGAGCAGGCAGCACCCCTAACTGCTAAGCCATCCTTCCAGCTCAGTAATACAAAATTTTAAAGGAGAAAAAGACTAAAAAGTCTTTTAATAGTAAGGTATCCCTGATCAGATGGGGGAGAAATTGTGTTTACTCAGTTGAGTTGTACATTTGCACCATTTCCAACTGTTACAGCCCATATAAAGAAAAAATAAGACAAACAACTATGTTTCAAGCAAGTGCTCTGAGACCCTCAAAAGCAGGTTTTGTATCCCTGGGGACCCTACAAGAAGCATAAGAGGTTAAACAAGAACAATTAGGCACAACCCAGAATGCAAGATATCTACATTCCACTTGATGATTTTGTTCTTTCTCTTTCTTTCCTCTTATTTATATCTTTCCCCTTTCAAAGATAACTACTGTGTCTCTTCTAGGCAGGAAACTTTGGACTGAATTTTAAATGGACACAATATTTAACTTATGTCATAAGCCAACAACAGTAATAACATACAAGTTACATGTAAGTACAGGACGGCGTTGTCAGAACCCAGACTGTTGTCCACCTGCACGGTCACTCGGAAAATGCCCACGTTCTGATAGACATGCTTGATCCCATCTTCCATGGAGCTAAGGTTGACATAAGACACTGCAATTCCATCCCCAAAATCCACCTGGATGAGTGTCCGTTGCACATCACCCTGAAAAACAGCACAGTGTCAGATGAGAGACAGTCAGTGCTTAACTGTTCCTGCCTAGGGAAATGGGGTCCACATCCCAGAAGCTTTGCCTCCTTTCTGCACCTCAGAGCATCTGTCTATTGTGACAGCTCCCTTGTCAGCTCAGGAGTTTGTTAAGGACACTCTTCAAATGAAAAAGGCACTGACTACCACATTGCAAAATTAACAGTGTTGAAATACCAATATCAAAGTGATAATCAATTGGAAGGCTTCCTTAATAATCTTACCTGGCATGTTCATAGACCACTTCTGAACTCTGTCTCTATTTCCGATCCTTAACAATGTTAGAGTTATGATTAAAGGCACCTTGCCTCACACTCATATGATAAGAGACTTATCACGATTATTATTTATGACAATGGTGGTTAACTCTTTTATATTTTAGTGCTTTGTAGTATCAAAGCATCTTCATAGAGTATTAGTTGGGAGAGAACAGTAGGCAACCTTTGTCATCTTCATGGATGAATTTAAAGCATAGAAAGATTTCACCATTTGCTAAACGTTAACACAGAAAGTTATTACTGAGATCCTAACACGTTTTCTTTCCATTTCCCATTCCTTTTTTATAGTTTTTACTTTTACATGTACTAATATTATGCCTACATGTATGTAAGTGCACATCTATCATGCAATGTCCGTGGAGGAAAGAACAGGGGGTCAGAGCCCATGTAACTGGAGTTTAGGAAGGTGTTAGTCACTATGTGAGTATGTGGAATCAAGCATGGGTCTTCTGCAAGAACACCCAGTGCTCTTAACCAATGAGCCATCTTTCTAGCTCTGTCATTTCCCCTTCATTTTTTTTAAACTTTACTTTTTTAATTATTTTATTTTATTTATTTATGTGTATGAATGTACTGTCTGCATGTAGGTTTGTGCACCTGTGTCATGCAATGCCGCGGAGGTCAGAAGAGGGCGTCGGATTCCCCTGGAACTGGAGTTATAGACGGTTCTCAGCCGCCATGTGGGTGCTGAGGATAGAGCCCGGGTCCTCTGCAAGAGCGGTTAGTGCTTTTAACTGCTAGGCCATCTCTCCGTCCCAATCCCCTTCATTTTTTTTAAAAAAGACAGAATTAGCACTATGGCTAAAGCACTGAAGGTCCCCCTCAACCTTGAATCCGAGGTGCCATTAATAAGTTAGGGACTTCATGCCTCAGTTTCCAAATCTATGAAATGGGCATAATAGTACTGTTTTATCTTAGCTCATGGGGCTGTTATAAAATTCACATAGTTAATAGTAATTTGTATAACAGTATATAAATAAATATTAAGTAGGGGCCGAGACCCCATGGTGGTTAACAACCATCCAAAGCTCCATTTCCAGAAGATCTGATGCCCTCTTCTGATTTCCATGGCCACTGCACAACATAGATTCACTTACGTACATGCAGGCAATATACTCACAGACATAAAGTTAAAAATATTTTTTAAGCCAGGTGTGGTGGCACATACCTTTAATCCCAGCACTCGAGAGGCAGAAGGAGGTGAATTTCTGTGAGTTCAAGGCCAGCCTGGTCTACATGGTGAGCTCCAGTCTAGCTGGGACTAAAAGGGAGACCCTGTCTGAAAAATACCAAAAATATTTTTTAAAATAAATATTAAATAATTTTTAAAACAATTAAGCCATAGAAGATCTACAGTGTTGCTTGAAACATTATTACAATCTTATGTTTCCAAATTTCTTATAAGTAGGCAGAAGATAAAATATGCATTTACACAATCCCAGACCTATGAAATGGAAATAGCCCTTGGAATGACAGTTTAGATTCTCAAGGATCAAAGTTGCTTACATTCAGCTGGAAAAACAAGCTTCCTGCTCAGAGTCTATAACAACTGTTTCTAGATAGCCTTTCTATTTACAGATAAACAACCAAACCAAACTAAACTGAACAAACAAATCTTTGAACTAGAAATGTATTTTCAATTATGTGAGGTTTATGTGAAATATTTTTTGAAAAGGCCAAGTATAAAATGCTGACATTTTAAAAGATTAATTCACAGGAAAAGGAAAGCAGTTCAAATCTTCTGCATCTATGTGACCTGCTGTTCCAATCTACAGGCAGCAAGCACTGTGCAGGTACACTGCAGCAAACATTCAGGAATAGTGGAGCCAAGCTCTCTGTAAGATCATAGACAGAAATCTTCCTGCAGCTACTTGAAATCCCTTATCTAATAAATACAAATGCCAGTGTTCTTGGTAACTTGTCCATCATGTGGACACCTCAAGTGGATGGATCAATTTTTCTGTTCCTGATACGTTTCTACTTCCAGGTTTTCTCTGATTTCAACAAAATTGCTGAGAAATCAATTGTGGATATGAGCCAAGGAGAGGAGAGACTTTTTGAAACAAGTGCCTGAAGCAAATATGTGAGGTGGATATTACTCATGGCATGAAATAGGCAGTAGAGATTCCACTGGAGAAAGACGAGTGGGGAGACAAGATTCATGTACTTCATGAGTATGGAGTAGGCAAAGAGGGGCAGGTAGGGGAAAGAAAGCATTCATGCACTTTACAGGTAAAGAGTAGGCATCAAGCAAGGCCTATCACTTGCCAGAGGACCCAGGGGAGTTTCATGTGTGGAGCTAATTCTTCTTTAGCCTCTATTGAGAGAAAGTAGCCACCCTCAAACCTAGGTAGGGTAAAACTTTAGTTGCCACTGTTTGGTCCTAAACTCTACTGAACTTTCCATCTAATATCAATCACTTAGTTTTGTTGCCTGCATGCTGATCTCTTGTCACTTACATAAACCTCCTCCCAGTGTGTTGAGCCAATAGCACCATGGGTAAAGTGTTTGCTGTACAAGCATGAGTAGTGTTCAGGTCCCCAGTACTTATATAATTGCTGGGCACCATCACATGCATGTTTAACCTCAGTACTGAGAATGTTTAAGGGTAGAGACAGTAGATCACTGGAGCTTGCTGGACAGCCAGCCTAACCATTTGGTAAGCTCTGCATTCAATGAGAGACCTTGTCTCAAAAAATAAGGTGGAGAGGTGAAAAGCAACATGGGAAGACAACTTACATTTCCCTCTGGTCTACACACACACACACACACACACACACACACACACACACACACTCACACTCACCACCCAAGTTTTACCTATCTAGATATCATGATGGCTTTTTGCCTCTAATAGCATTCTTTCTTCAGTAGAAATAGGAAAAAAATCTTTATTAAAAATTATTAGAGAGCTGGCCATAGTGATGCACATATCCCAGAGACTGAGTCAAGAGAGTGAGTTCACAGCCAACCTGGGTTGCAGAATATGACCATGTCTTAAAAAACAACCATAGAACTAGACCATAAAGCTATTTAGCTACACCATGTTCTTTGTTATGAAGCATCATATATCTACCATTTGGCTAGAGGGCATTGGGACAGTGCCGGGAACTCTGCCTGCACCACACTCCATAGAGCCAAGCACTTTTGCCATCATGTTTTCTGTGAAATTACCATCCCAGTAACCCACTCATCTGCCTCCCAGGGGCGGATATCTGATAGAAGAGCCCAGGTCCTGAGCCTGAACCCTATGCCTCCACAGCGTGTTGGACTTTCTGGCTAGAGAAGGTGGAAGGTTTTAATTGAAGGGTAAATAAATTAAGTTCTATAGAAATAGCATGCAAGAAAAATGCTAAAATACAGATCCTTTATGTATTGACAAGGATAAGCATTGACTCTAAAATAAGGTAGGTTTGAGCTTGATACAGGTATAGAGTGAGGTAGCTGGGCAGGTTTTTGTCTCCCAAAGTAGCTGTTTTTGATGCCACCCTGTTAATTAGGAAGTGACACATACTGTGTGACAGTGTATGAACAGATTGTTTCTCTTGTCTGGGAATTGTCTGCCCTGGAATACCTTTTCCTGGTCCTGCAGAAACAGGCAACAGTACATGTTTGTGGCATTTATAGCTTGTCCAGTTCATTTCACCACTCTTGAGCATACTCCAAGTATTATATTTTTTTTATTTTACATGTATATTTTACAGCATGTCGTATGCATATCATGTGCATGCTTGGTGCTCACAGAGGCCAGAGAGTGTGTCAGATCCCATGAAACTGGAGTTACCAGAGGTTGTGAGCCATGTGTATACTGGGAACTGTACCCAGATCCTCTGGAAGAGCAGTAAGTGCTCTTAACCCTGAGCCCATTTCATTTCTTCAGCTGCCTTAATAGTATTCTTAATTCAGTGCTTATGATAATGTTCTACAAGCAAGTAATAGGTGAAAGGAGTGACTCAGTGTTCACACTAGTACATCATTAAGACACCATAACAGAGTCATGCTCTTAGGTCTTAGGCTTATCACACACCCTAGAACCCTGAAGGCAGAGGCATGACATATCCCAATTAAATACATAGTGGCAGGCCTCTGAGTTTGCACTAGGGTATAACAATGTCAAGGTGTGTGCCTGACAGCTAAAGGTAGCTGATAGCATTGCAGCCAATGCTGCTTTGCCCTCTCAGAGGCAGTGGGCTAGATCTCAGGCTTTGACCTTCAGCAGTTCTCAAGCTAGTGGTAAGCCTAAAATCATGGAAACTAATCACTTTAGGGCTCCTCTGTTATCAGTCTCTAGCTTTCTTAGGCTCTAGTTATCACTTGAAGCAGCAATGCCAACCACTTTCATAGAATAAGAAGCACAAAGCGATGACAGCATAAACCCTAGTTAAAGCCTTGTGTGGGCATGCTGGCACATTCATTCATTCATTCCCTCCCTCACTCTAACAACTGCAGACATTTATAGCAGGCCTATCCCAGGTTGAGTACTAAATGGGAAAATGCAGGGAAGCAAATACCCCACTAACAATGAAAATGCAGTTAAGACTGTTAAGACTTTACTGACACATGTACCAGAACTTACCAAAATAAAATCTTTATAGAGGGAATAGAAGGAAGCTACAAGGTGTCACAAGCTTAGGTCATCAGGAGAGATGGAAAGCTAATCTGATTGAGAATCTCAATGAATTCCCAAAGGAATATGCTAAAACCTGAAGGAAAGAGAATAAATCCACCAAATGAAGGAGAGTAACAAGCAAGGTGGAGTTTGTGGAAAATGGCAAAGAAGACACAAGGAAATGAATGCTCAGTGGCCCTAGAGCAGAAAGGAGAGCATAAAATCACAGGTTAAAGGAGAATGAGGAAAGAGAGAGATTATAGGAGCATGCTATATAAGGGCTAGAGAAGAGAAAAGATCTTGGAGACCAATCTTCTAATTTTGATCTTTCTTCTAAGAACAATGGTAAGACATTAAAATTCATTAAGCAAGAATATTGGGTAGTGGCTTCCTGATACTTTTACTTCAAAATGATCACCCTGATTGTCGTGTAGAGAGTGTCCCGACAAGCATCCCTGCATGTTGGGAAGCCAATGAGGGATATTCCAGAGTACATAACAGTAAATGGAAAAGAGCTACACAGGAAACTATCCAATGTCTACCAGTGTCAGGATCCTTGAATTAGGATCCTCAGTACGAAGAAAAAAACATTCCTGATATGGGGCTATTCCATAAGTTGAAGCCCTCTGTTCAGATGTTCAGTGTTAAATTTTTCTTATGATTGTGCTCATTTAATGTTGATCTCAGGACAACATGAGCTGCTGCTATTTTTATTTAATTTCAATGAGATAATAAAGCTTTGTACACTTTAGGAGTCTGGATATTAAGCATGGATCCATGATACTGGGACTTGAAGAACTAACCTAAGTGCTAGTGAACTGGAGTGCAATTTCTCATGAAGTTTTGTGTGGGGTTCATAGTTAAAACTGACAGATGCTTAGCTGGGCAGGGTTGCTCTCAATGTTATCCTAGCACTTGAGAGGCCAGTGCAGGATGACTGATATGATTTTTTTAGGTCAGCCTGGGTGACATAATGAGTTGCAGACCAGCATGCATTACAGAATAAACTGTCTGAAAATTAAAATTAAAATAATACCTGCTCTAGGAAAAGTCAGAAAATGAGGTTCTGGGATACCAAAGGTATTTGTTTAACTTCTAAGGGCTGCACTGTGTTTTACTAATGGGTGTATCCTGGGTCACTTACAGAATTCCTGCAGATAATTCTTTTGTGCTAAATTCAGTTTTAATACTGTGCATTATTATGTTTATATTATTTACCCATTAAAATATCTGGGATAAAGGGGAGATATGATTTCTCTTTTATACACTAGGAAAAACTGGGGCACACAAAAATCCAATAAGACGTCAAATGTCAGAGAATGGCAAAAGATTTAGGATTATCCATGGTTTAACTTGCCTATTTAGCTCAGTACTCTGAGTTGATTTGAAAGTTACTTGTAACGTCTTTTAGAATGAGAAAAATGTGGAAATAAAGATAAAGGATCACTTCCTTTGGTTGTTTGATGCATTTTCCAGCTTTGAATATGTTTTCCCCTCTGCCAATATACTTATTCCAATAAAAATGACTTGGTCCAATCTCCAGACTTCACATCTCTCTGGTGCACTGGTAATGTGTTTAAGGTCTAAAAACTATATAGAATATAAGAAACACTTGGGATTCATAATTACTATCTGAGGAAGCCTTTTGTATAATTGAGAATTATATCAACCTAATAAATCAAAAGTCCTCACTTCTGTAACTGAACCCAGACCAGTAAATATCTAGACTCTCACATAAAATTCCTTAGATTGATTACCCTCTGGTCACATATTCTAGCACAGTCACAGAAATGAGAAGACTAGCTGAAAATAAATGCAGGAGAAAGCACAAAAGCCACATGGAATCCACATGGAGGTCCTCCGGGGGCTTCACTGTCTCCTGTGATACAAAACAAATACATCAAGTAGCAACAGTAAACCCAAGATTAACCTGAGTAAATGAAAGGTGTGTGAACCTATCAGTTCCAGTAGCATGGACTCAGAGAAGAATGGGAAAATAAATGCTGCAGTAACTCAATACTGACAACCCCTGTCCAGAAGGGAGATGCTCCTGAAATCATCAGAGACTCAATACAAACAGTGACAAGGTTCACATGCTAGAATCCAGTCCATGTAGAGGACGGCTATGAGTGTGTCTCAGAGGGAGTGTAAAGATCCTGAAAAAAAAAGCATTGTAGAGAAATAATTGGTACAACCAAGTTTTATTAAGGATAAACAAAAATTGCACAGTATATTCCATAAGTCTGTGCTTTGGTCTGAGAATATAGAGTGGCTGATGATTTTTGGATTAGATTAAGGACAGAAAGACAGCAGCAAGATTAAAGAAGATGAATAGGGGATTGAGAGTTATACATATGTAACAAACATTACAGATTCTAACCTATCCATTACTATAATGAATACTTAAATATGGAATAAATTATTAACCAAAAGTTCACAGAATAGAATAAACATTGGCTTGGGAATCTGTTGTTATTTTAGTGCTCTTGACCATAAATAAAGGCAGAAAATATCATTAGGAAAAGAATCTGATATTTCACAGATTTCCTTCTTATAGTTGAAGATATTTCATCACAGGAAAGCCTCTATCATTCCCTGAAAAGCTGACTACAGGACAGCAGTCAAAGCAGGTAAGCAAGATACTGACTGGGAGAGGAGGTGACTATTGTTGACCTCAAAGGAGATACACCAGACACCAGCAGAATGAGTGAATCCAGAGAAGTGCTGCCCACACTGTCCTTACTCAGTGCGAGTGATATTGTGTGAGGCTTGCACATGAAATGAGACTAGACATAGTGTCCCTCAATACACCTCCCACCACTCACAAATGGCGAAAACAGAAGGGTTCTGCAAAATGTCCTGTACCAGCAGTAAAAGAAGTACTTCCTGTATACTATCTTAATTAAACTTAAGCACTAAGAGACTGAAAACTATCAAAATTTTCCTGGAATCAGGGAAATTTGAACCAAGCTCTTTTTATCTCAAATCTGGTACTTGTACCTACAAAGAAGGTCCCCAAACTGTTCGAATGTGCTCTTTCCCAGATGGTTGAGGAAGACTGAGCTCACTTTACATGAAACAGTCTCAAGCTTAACTAACTGCCAGGATTTGAAAGTGCCTTCCGAAGTTCAGGTGATGGAAACTGAATCTCCAGTGTAGCAATGTTGAGAAGCACAGCCTTATCCTCATGAACAGCCTCAAGTGTTGTTCTAGCAGGAATGAGCTAATTGTTGTAAAGGTGAGTTCCTGTTTTCGTACTGTGGTTAGATATTCTCAGTGTGCTCTGATTTACATCACACTCTATTGGCCTTTTTGTCTCTCTTTCACCCTGGAATGATGCATCAAAAATGCTCTCACTAGATGTGAGCTTCTGGGTCTTAAATTCTTCAGCCTCTAGAACTGTAAGAAATAAAAAAAAATCTGTTCTTTATAAACTACCTGTCCTGGATCATTCTGCTAAGCAACACATGGTGGACAAAGGCATTGACCAAAACTGTAGAATATATGGACCTGTTTCTTCAGAGATGAGTGATATAAAAGGTTCCCAATGCCAAATACTATAAAAACTCTAGAACAAGTTGGTGAAGATCCCTGGTAGAGTAAGTATTTGACACTGTTATAAGAAAACAGTGTTGTAACTACATTGGATGTTCTCCTGTGACCTTTGAGAAAAGCCAAGCCCTTGCACAGAATAGATAAGTTCCTGATAAAGGACATTTGCATTTGCCTTCACATCTGTTCCCAAAGAAGTTCTCAGCCCATGTTGTCTTCCACTTAAGAGGCTCTATCCATGGCTGAAATATTACATTACCTCCCAGGTCAGTCGAGAGTGTGTTCCTAGCAGATCTTATAAGCTCCATGTCCTTTGGAGTTTCCAGTTTCAAAACTGAGCTCTGGACACCTGTGAAATGTCTTCCTTTTTGCATAAGGGCTGAATATCAGCCTCTTCCCCTTGCTGTTCAGAGATGGTTTTTGAAACCACCGGTGTCCCTCCAATCATATACACTTCTTCTGCTTCTTTGTAAGCAAAGACAATAATGAACATGAATGAGCATGGATGGACTGACCTAGAAGATTCTACTTTATCTGAAATAGAAGTGACAGGAAGGCTCATTGCTCTATCCACATTGAATTCACAAGTGAGAAAATAAGAGACATTTGTTAAATGTATAGATGTGAGGGTGATCTAGCTATAATATCCCTGATCTCTAGGATCCATTCACCACATCTGGCTGAGTAGAAGGCATTCCCTTCCTCCTCCACTGCCCGACAAGTGATGCAGTGCTCACTTAAGGAGGACAACTACCAAGACAGACTGTCTCACTATTTCAGAAAACCCATGTTTATTAATGCCAGTGTTCCAGATATACCAGACTCTGGCCACAAAATCATATATAATATTTCTCCTTTACTATATGGAATGAAGACAGATGGCTTTCCAGAATCTTCTCTGAGGGTTCTGAATATGAAGATTTCCTCAAGCAAATACCCCGGTGCTTCCAGATCTGATTTCAATCACAAGAATTTCCAATAGATTCTTACAAAATGGATTAATCCAAATAGACTACAGTACTATATGTTTTACTGAACAAGTTTCCTAATTTTCTTTGTATGACTTTGGGCACAATTCCTAGCTTACAATAGTATATCAGAGCACACAGACCAGAAGGAACATGCCACACAGCTACTATAAATGCCTGTAAGCTGGGCCTCTTTATCCAGATACTTTTAGGTGCTTAAGAACTTGTGTTGTATTTATTATTACCAATATACAGTGGCTTTAGGAATTACCTCAGTAGGGTTTAGCAGGAAAGCCATGAAACTACTAAATGGCATAAATCTTATAAATGTTTTTGAATGACTATTTAAAATCACTCATAAAGCAAAACTCCGCTATGTAATAAGAACAAAATTACATTTCTTATTACCAGTAGCAGGAAGATTCCTTTAGGAATAAACCTTTACAACCAGCTTTTCCCAGTATTAAAATATGTACTAGAAATATTTTAGCTTTATTAAAAGTAAAAGAAGACAGAGTAAAAACCATGGTTTATTCACTTGGGAAATGTGGAAGTGATGAAAAAGAAAATTAAAATCACACGGAATTTTACTACTTATAAATTATGTTGTTAATAGGTTGCTGAATACCATTTTAATTACTGAGAATGCATATGGACACACACATAAACATTGCCACAAAAGCATCATAGTCTACCATTTTATCATTTTGCTATCAACATTTTAAAACTGCTTTCAAAGTTTTATACCTACCATCTTTGGACAGACAACACAAGTCTATGAAGCAAATACAGTTTCTTGCTTGGGAGCTTGCTTCTTGTATGCCTACATCTTTAGGCTGTTGTAAAGTCAAGTGAGTTTGCAGAGGTCTTCAGAAGTGCTACACGTGGAAAAGATTTCCTACAAAACTTGCCAGGTAACCTAGCAGTTAGGAAATCCATTAAAATGTCCTTTGAAATACAGTGCACATTAGAAAGCTTGCTTGAACTTTCTAGCAGTGGAGCAATTCTACTCATATTATCTTGGCTAAATAATGGGTTCTTGTCAAGAGGAAGGTTGTCCTCCTTAAGTGAGCACTGCATCACTTGTCGGGCAGTGGAGGAGGAAGGGAATGCCTTCTACTCAGCCAGATGTGGTGAATGGATCCTAGAGATCAGGGATATTATAGCTAGATCACCCTCACATCTATACATTTAATAAATGTCTCTTATTTTCTCACTTGTGAATTCAATGTGGATAGAGCAATGAGCCTTCCTGTCACTTCTATTTCAGATAAAGTAGAATTGTTTCGTTACTCTTTAATTTGGTATTGTTGGAAAATAGCTATTTAAAAATCACTTATATGTTGGAGTAATATCAACTTTAAGTAAAAACATAGGACTCATTCAAGTGTTGGCTGCTGACACATAGCAGAGATTTTCTTTTTCATATAAAGCATAGGTTAGATTGAGGACTGCGCAGCTAGAGCAGAGGTACGGAATAATAAATGGAAACTGGCAAGCCAGATTTTCCTTATTGACAGTCAAGGATTGTGTGAAGTTCTGATCCTGGGGTGTTTGCTGCCCATAAAGACAGAGCGGGATTTAATATGGAGGGCTGTTAAGCAAGTGGGTAGGAATACCAAAAGTCCAAAATGAATGCTATTGCATGACTCCAGATCCTGGGATATTCACCAAATTACAAGTCCCGGTAACAAACTAGGTAGGTGTCCCTATCAAGTCCAACTAAACATCTATCCTTTGGGACCCTAGCAAACAGCAATACCCTGACCTATGTGAACAAATTTTCAGAAGAGAGAAAAGCAGAGCCTTAGAAAATTCCCTTAACCAATGCAAGCTGAAGTTGAGGCACGAGGCCGTTCATTAATGACAACCTATATTGCCTGCCTCATTTCCTTCTCTTGCTTTAACCTCAAGCACAAGGGAGAAGTAACAAAGTGGCTCAATTACTTCTTAAAGGCAAAGAGAATAAGGCTGAATGGAATGAGGAAAAATACATGAGAAAATCGCAAATCTCATGGCTCATTGAATTCACCCTCCTCCCAGGTCTTTGTAAAGGAGGGGGAAATAACTGAGGCTTGTAAGATGGAACTGAGAGGGCAGAGACTCTGCTACCTGCCCCACCTTAGCTCCACCTGCTAACTCTTTGTGCTATTTCTAAAGGTTCCCACATAGGCTTCCCTATAGAGGAAATATTAGGTCCAATTCTACCACATATTCAAACAATGGAGGGTCCTGCAAGGGTTTTATACAAAGACACCTTCTTTACCATCTGAGGGCTAGGAAGCACCCTACAATATTTATGATATATTATTACATTGTGGGTACTTTATTGCTCCCATAAACCTTTGAAAGAACCCAGAATTATAGTTGATAGGCAACCATTTAATGAGGACACAGCCCTCAAGCCTCACAAGTATGTCTCACAGAACTTTTAACCATGAATTCACCTTATCAATCTCCATTCTTGCTTTGTAAATTGAGGTACTGTAACATTGAGACAAAAATCAAAGTTTAATTTTAATTCATTGCCTCAGATTTAATTTTGAATCTTCAAAATATGCAAAGAACAGCATCTCTTCGTTGTTACAGCTGTTTGAAACAGATTTAATTATCTTCTGTAGCATTCAGACACCACTTCTGGTTAGTAGCTCTCTCAGATAAGTGCCTCCCAAATCAGTGTTGTCGAATTCTTAAGACTGATTTCGTCCTTCTCCATCATCCTTTGCCTGACAGTTCTTGTTCTGGATTTCTGTGTGAGGAAGGATGTTGAGTTGGAAGTCTTTAGGATCATTAGATGTTCATTAGTGGTACAGAAAGCACCTGTTTTGAATGAGTCTACAAATGGAGACTCTCCCTCTTATTGCATGCTGGGGTATCAGTGCAAAATACCTTTGATTGGCTTCTTAATATTCAGGCATAGTTGGAAAATGTTTAGTCTACAAGCAGAGATGCCCCCACTCATTGCATGCTGGGGTTTCAGTGCAAAATATCTTTGACTTACTTCTTAATCAGGCATAGTTGGAAAATGTTTGACTTTTGAGACATGACTTCATGGATTCTCCTATTTCCTCTGAGTTGGTTCCAGACTACCCAGTTCTTTGTTCTTAATGAAACAATGAATCATTAATGAATTATTGTGTGAGTTCTTCTTGGTTCTGCCCCACTGAGTCTCAAATGGAAATACACTTACTGCTTTTCCATGAGGTTCCCTAGACCCTCAAGCAATACTTGCTATTGCTGTTATACTTGGTTACCCATCAGAACTTGAAGGTAAGACCCTATTGTGTAAGATACTACCAGCTGGAAAAAATGAGGGGAATTGTATGACTAAGTCATTTTTTTCTCTTTTTTTATTTATTTTTTATTATTAATTTTTATTTATTTCCGTATGTGTATGAATGTACTGTCTGCATGCAAGTCTGTGCACCCGTGTCGTGCAATGCCGCGGAGGTCAGAAGAGGGCGTCAGATTCCCCTGGAACTGGAGTTCTCCTGGAATTGGAGTTTCAGACGGTTCTCGGCCGCCATGTGGGTGCTGGGGATCAAACCCGGTTCTTCTGTAAGGGCGGTCGGCGCTCTTAACCGCTAGGCCATCTCTCCAGCCCTTTCTCTTTTTTAAAAAATGTGTACTGTCTGCATGCAGGTCTGTGCGCTTGTGTCATCCAATGCTGCAGTGTTCAGAAGAGGGCATCGGATTCCCCTGGAACTGGAGTCAAAGACGGTTTTCAGCCTCCACGTGGGAGCTGGGAATCGAACCCAGGTCTTCTGCAAGAGCAGTAGGCGCTCTTAAACACTAGGCCATCTCTCCAGCCCTGACTAAGTCATTTTTATCTCCTAGATTTTGAGGGTAACTTCAAATGCTGCTTGCAGGAATTGGTTCCAGTTCTTAGAAACATCAAGTTTGCTAATCTTCTGGCTAGCTAATATACTGTCATACATGAAATTATGCACAAGTATCCATTCTTCTTGCCTTTGAATTTCTCTGTCAGTAAGAAGTTTTCTTTGCTCTGGTTTCAGCAATGTTTTTACTGAGATTTTGACATTAGAATTAGGATGTGTATTCATAGAAGACAAAAGAAGAGATTTATATTTCAGATGGAGACTTTAAGATGTTTTGGATAACACTTAAACTTAAGAGCCTTTCCCTTTCAACTTTTAGCTTTATTTATGTGTTCATAGCAGAAAGTGTCCAAATTCGCATGTATTTATTGGGATTTTTTTTCTACAAATATATTGGGCACTTTGAGCACAGATGCTAAAATTGCAGATCATGATACTGTGACTGCAACCTCAATGATAATCATGGCTTATTGAGGGCTATCAAAATGTTATTACAACTTCATACAATAAAATAGTTTGGGGTTCTATCAGGCTTTTTTAGTACTTTCTACATCATATGATTTGATTACAAGTCAATAGAAATTCTAGTTAACTCAAAGGTTATATTCACAAAATAAAATCTACCAATAAATGAAAAACACATGGTAAAAAATGGCACTCAGCACAATATTTGTTGAATAATCAGCAGTTATACACAAACACGCGAGCACACACACACACACACACACACATAACTAGGGAGACACTTGATTCTACAGGTTCAGTGGTTTTGTTAATGTCTGAAGAAAATGGAGATTACGTGGATGGGGGATATATGTAAGTGAGAGAGCACGAAGGAGAACAGAGCCTGTTATCCCCATAGAGGGAAGAGAAGAAATCTGAACTCTGAGTTAACCATAAGATAGAGGCACAAGCTATCATGCACTTGTGAAATAAATTGCTAGACTAATGGAAGAGGTGGATTTTCTCCTCATGTCTGCAGTAATATCATAACTTTGAGGACAGTAGAGATGTTTGAGCCCTCTGACACCTGGAAGGCTAGCTATTTTACTGGCATCAGAGGCATGACATGAATATTTATCTTGTGATAAAATGTGCTACTGGGTATGAGGCACTATTTTCAGATCCACTTGGGTACATCAGAATGAAATGCAAAATGGAATATAAGAAGCATTGAGCAGGACATAGAGGCTCGGTGTTTACTTGTGCAGCAGATGTCACACAGTCTTGATAATCTTTAGTTTCCTGCTCATGAACTTTAACCTCTTTGGATGTATTGTTCCTATTTTACAACATTCTTTAAAACAAAATGTCAAGTACACAGTGGAATTTAATAAAAGTTAAGTTTTGCAAAGTGAAGAAACACAAGAGAGAAAATACTGTCTGTGTTTGTTGAAATATTTTGCATAAATTATAAATGATTTCAGCATATCCGGGGATGATTTTTATATATTTGTTGACTATATATCTAAGCATGTAAGAACATAGAAGAGGCATAGGCTAATCTGGATCAAGTGTGTACAAATTTGGCTTTGTGTTTGTTTCTTATTATTGCTGCTACCCATTCCCAGTCAACGGTTTCTCTTTTTTACAGTTTGGAAAATGTGTTATTACATTTAAAATAATATTTTATTAGATCTTTTTGAATTTCTTAGAACGCATTCTGATCATATTAATGTATATAATATTTTTTGAATTTCTTAGAATGTATTTTGATCGTATTAATGTATGTAATATTTTATTAGATCTTTTAGAATTTCTTAGAACGCATTCTGGCTGTGTTAATGTATATATTATTTTATTAGATCTTTTAGAATTTCTTCGAACGCGTTCTGACCGTGTTAATGTATAGAATATTTTATTAGATCTTTTAGAATTTCTTAGAACGCATTCTGATCATATTAATGTATATAATATTTTATTAGATCTTTTGGAATTTCTTAGTATGCATTCTGATCATATTAATGTATATAATATTTTATTAGATCTTTTAGAATTTCTTAGTATGCATTCTGATCATATTAATGTATATACTATTTTATTAGATCTTTTAGAATGTCTTAGCATGCATTCTGATCATATTAATGTATATAATATTTTATTAGATCTTTTAGACTGTCTTAGAACACATTCTGATCATATTAATGTATAAAATATTTTATTAGATCTTTTAGACTGTCTTAGCACGCATTCTGATCATATTAATGTCCTTCGGTCATTTCCTCCCAGTCCCTCTTTACAGGTTTAGAAAATGCATGAAGTTCTTGGGCAGAAAATCCCCTTGCACCACAGAGAAGCAGTAAAAAGGGAAGATAATACAACACTTGAACTTGACTATGGCTCTACTCTTTAGTAGGTCTGCAATCTCAAGTAAGTTGCTCAGCCTTTCTGTGCTCCTGATGCTAGACTCTACCTGTTAATGTTGCTTATAGATTTTGTTTGGGTACACTATGGAAAGTGCTTATAAAGCAAAACATTTATGTTGCTACTGTATACATTTCAGTGTCCCCCAGATTATTCTTCATTGTTCATCACATGAATCATCCACATGTGATTCACACATACACAAATTTAATATACCAATATAGAGACAGAAAAACTGAGATTGTTTCTACAAGGAGAATCCTCTCATGAACTGTGAGATCCTCAGGGCCTCCATGTGAAGAAGGTCATCTTTGATGACTAAAGGGCCATGTACGCAGCACGCAGCAGCAAGGTGCTTCCCTGCTGGTACTGCCATCCGCTCATGTGGAATGAACTGACTTGATTTGTTTTTTTTTTTGTTTTTTTTTTTTCTTTTTTGAGTCCAAGAGGGATGAATTCTCACATCTCAGAACTCAGTTCCCCAATGTAGTCTCACATCTGCAGCTTAATATGAGATATATGATGATCTCCATAACATGGAAAAGACAGTGGAATGGGTAAGATCACAACCCCTGTCTGCTCACATGTGCAAAGGCCACAGCTGACTTGTAGGTAGTTCTCTTTTCCAGAGCTCAATTCTGTGCTCTGAAGAATGGAATAATGATCTCAATTCTGCCCGGTCATAAGCACCTGGTATTTCCAGTGAGAATCCTCTTCTGAGTTTTATGACTCGTTCTTTCTGGCTCTGAAAAAAGGACCTCCCTCCACATTTAAAATGTAAGTAAGCTTAGGTTAGAAGATGGGTCAGGAAGATGAATATTTCTCTAAGAATCCAAGAAAGGTTTGCTTTACTTAATCTTCAAGACCTACATATGAATTATTATATTCTGTATGAATTTCCTATACCTTTAGACATACACAAATATAATTTAAATATGCATGGTTAAATTAATAAACGAAATGAGTACATGTAATAAGTACTACCTAGATCAAGCAACTGAAAAGTGCTCACATTACCTAAGTCCCCTCTGTCAGTTCCCCTCCACAATAACATGTATTCTCTCATCTTGTTAGCTTTTCCTGTTTCTACAGTCTCATTAACTGGAATCATGGTATGAATTCTATTTTTCCAGTCATACATCTTTTTTTTTTTTTTTTTTTTTTTTTTTTGTTTTTGGTGTTTTTTGAACAGGGTCTCCTTTTAGTCCTAGCTGGCCTGGAGCTCACTCTATAGACCAGGCTGGGCTTGAACTCACAGAGATCCACATTCCTCTGCCTCCAGCGTGCTGGGATTAAAGGTGTGCACCACCATGCCAGGCCCAGTCAAACATTTTTAGTTCAGTATTTATTTATTTATTTATTTATTTATTTATTTATTTATTTATTTTTCGTCTTTTTGAGACAGGGTCTCCCTTTAGTCCCAGCTGGCCTGGAGCTATCTATGTAGACCAGGCTGGCCTTGAACTCACAGGATCTGTCTGCCTCTGCCTCCCGAGTGCTGGGATTAAAGGCGTACACCACCATGCCCGACATTAGTTCATTTTTTAAGGTGAGATTCATCCTCAAGCATTTGCCCATAACTTCAGTTTGTTCTTTTTCTTTATGATACAATATTCCAGTCTGTAACACTACAAATATTCCATTATCTATGCTTATGTTGTTTCCAGTATACAATTTTCCATATATTCTGGTGCCTATATGGATGGTTTTATGATAAGTGTAACAGTTTCCCCTTATTTACATGGATTACCTTCAAAGTCCCCTAGTGGATACCTGAAATCACAGAGATAAACTACACACATACATATAGATATTTAAAATACATGTATATATATGTACATATATACATATACTATGCATATACTACATATAATAATATAGACTAAATCATTATAATCAACATAAATTAGGCATAGGAAGTCAGTAACAAAAGTGACTGCTAATAGAATACAGTATTTCAATTAATATGCTATAATGCAAGCTATTTAAAACTTCAAATTTGTTTTTGGAATTTTATCTTTTAGTATTTTTGATTGTTAATCATTGAAATTATGAAAAATTGCACTCTAATGTATATACTTAGGTGTAGAAAGTCACGACTCATAGGTTATGTGGATGGTCAGGTACAGTGATCTCAGGTCCCCAAAGAGGCAGTGCCAGGGTGCACTCCACCAAAAAACTACAAGTATAACTGGATCCTATACATTCTCAACAGCACTTTGTGTTATTAGTCTTTTAAATTATAAATTTCTGGTGCTGGAAAGATGGCTTAGAAATTTAGAGCACAGACTGCACTTGCAGAGGCTCCAGGTTCAAGTCCCAGTAGCAAAATGGCTGCTAAAACCTGTCCATAACTCCAGTTCCAAGGGATCCAATTCCCTCTTCTGACCACTGAGGGCATTGCAGGATATGGGTACATTTACATACATGCAGACAATACACTCATTCATACACATAAAATAAAATAATTTTAAAACCCTTAAAATTTTCTGAAATTTTTATAATTCATTAATCTGCACTGATAATGAGATTTTTTTTCTTAAGCCTGTTGGCTATTTGGCTACCCTCTTTGAAAATGTAAAGACTTTTTTTTAGTCAAGGTCACTGTAGCCACAGTTAGCCTGGAACTCTCTGTATATATACCAAACTGGCCTTAATCTCACAGAGATCCACCTGCTTCAGACACCCAGTTAAAGATGTTTGCCATCACACCTAGCTTAAAATCATGTTTAATAATTTGTTTTGCATCTATAGAAGGAAGAGTTTATTTGGCTTATGTTTCCAGAGGGTAAAATCCATAATGATAGGGAAACCATGTCAAACAGAGCAGGCATGGTGGTACTGGCAGCCCGAGCAGAAAGCTGAATGCTCACAACTTCTTTTACATTTTTATTTTTATTTTTAATTTTATTCATTTTTTATATGTATGAATGTACTGTCTGCATGTAAGTTTGTGCACCCATGTCATGCAATGCTGCAGAGGTCAGAAGAGGGTGTCAGATTCCCCTGGAACTGGAGTTAAAGATGGTTCTCAGCCACCATGTGGGTGCTGGGAATGGAACCCGGGTCCTCTGCAAGAGCAGTTGGCACTCAACCACTAGGCCATCTCTCCAGCCCCATTTTTACATTTTTTAAAGATGTATTTTTGTTTCTGTGAATGGTTGTATGACCATGTCTGCTATGTGCATGTGGGTACCCAGGGAGGCCAGAGAGGGTATCAAATTGCCTGGAGGTAGGATGACCTAACCCAGCATGGGTACTAGTAAATGAACGCAGGCTTCTGGAAAAACAGCAAATGGTTTTAACTGCTGAATCATTTCCATTTCTTAGTATTTTGCTTCCTGATATGTAGGATTCGTTTGTACTTTTCTATTTACAAGTCTTTTCTTAAAATGATATGCTAAGACTATCTTTTGATCAGGCATAGTGGTGAACACCTTTAATCCCAGGAGTCCATGGAGCTTTGGGTAGTCTGGTGACATAGGGAGCTTTAGATGAGCCAGAGATACACAGTAAGACTCTATCTCAGAAAAAAAAAAAAAAAAATATCTATATATATATCGATATATATATATATAAGACTTTTACTAGGAGTTTCCCTTTTATTACTAAAAAATGTTTTTGGAAACAGAAATTCTTAATTAGAATGCAAATTAACTATTATACTTTCATTTACACTTATATGCATCAAACTCATGAAAGATATTCTTTTGTGTTCTCTTATAAACTTTAGCTTTGTTTTCAAAAATTAGATTAAAAACATGAATTCCTATATATAAGTATAGAATAATTAATTGAAAATAACATTTTTTTCTATTGAAATTACAAATATACATGTACTATATATACAAACACATATGTATGCTTTTTATCTATGTCAGTTGCATAATTTATTTATTTTTATTTATGTGTATATGTATGTACCTGTATGGGATTATATGCACCATGTGAATTCAAGTGTCAAGAGGCCAGAGAGGGTTTCAAATCCACTCCAACTGGAATTGCAAGTCATTGTAAACAATCTGATATGGATTTTGAGGACCAAACCCAGTTCCTCCGCAGAGCAATAATTGCTCCTCTAACTGCTGAGCCATATCTCCAGCTCCCTTAATTATTTCTTTCCATGCATGTGTGTCTCTCTTTGTGTGTGTACACATGCACATTCACGTGCAAATTTTGGTTAGAAAACAACTTGCAAGATCTGGTTCTCCTTCATTCTACTCAGGGACTAAACTCAAATTGTCTGGTTTGGTGGCAAGTAATTTTATCTACTGAGCCATCTCTCTGGACTTGTCTTCCAACTTTGTGAAACATCTTCCAGATATCTTATTATTTTTGTTATTATTTATTTTTAGCTCTTGAAATCTCATATGTTTTATGTTAATCTTCTAAACTTTCATATAGAAAGTATTGGGCATTTTAAATAAGATTGCATTGAACCCATGTCAGTATGGAGCAAATTGACATCTCATAATATTGAGTTTCTCCATACACTGGCTAGGCATTGTTTATCTCTTGTTTCTTCCTCCCTGTCTAATTCTCCCTCCATGTCTTCCCTCATTTTCCTTATTTCTCCATTGATAATGCCAATCTCCTATGGCTCCACCTCTCTTGACTCCTTCCCTTTTATCGCCAAATTTCCTTGAATATATAACCTTCCCTCTTCTTCCAATTTAAATATATTCATTTATCGATTTGTTCCTTAGTAATATCTGCCTCCTCCTGTTCTCTCTCAAGTTCCCTCTTTCCTTTTACCCCCCTGGTTCCTTTCCATTTTCCTGGTTCCTACAGTTATATCAGGGTATACACTCACATATAAGGATTTGGTGCTATGATCCACATATGAGGGAGGGCATACGTCCTTTGGTTTTCTGAGTCTGTGTTACTTCATGCAGTATAAGTTTCTAGTTCTACCTATTTACCTGCAAATTTCATGATTTTGTCTTTCTTTACTGATGAGTAGAACTCCATTGTGTAAAGGTACCACATTTTCATTTTTAGTTGATGGACACTAAGGATGCTTCCGGCTCTTAGCTATTGTGAAAAGAGCAGCAACAAACATGGATTTACAAGTATCTCTGCAATAGGATGAATCTTTTGTATGTCTGCCAAGGAGTAGTAAGAGTGATGTAACCCAGTCAAATGGAAGGTCCACTTTTAGCTTTTTAACAGTTCTTCACAGTGCTTTCCATAGGGTTTGCACAAGTTTGCAATCGAATTAGCAGTGAATGAGGGTTCCCCTTTCTCTGCATCTTCTCCAGCATTTGGTATGATTTGTTCTTTTGATCTTAGCCAATATGACTGGGGTAAAATAAAATCTTAATTTGGTTTTATTTTGCATTTCACTAACTACTAATGATGTTGAACACTTTTAAAGATGTTTCTTAGTCATCTTCATTTCTTCTTTTGAGAACAGAGCATTCAGATCCTTAGCCCATCTTTTGAGTCACTTGTTTTTCCTTTTTTTTTTTTTTTTTTTTTTTTGAGTTCTTTATATATTCTGGGCGTTAAACCTTTGTCAAATGTGTTGCTGATGATTTTTCTCCCACTGTGTGGGTTTTCTCTGTACTTCTTTGGGTGTTTCTTTTAATATACAGAAAAAAACCTTTTTAGCTTAATGAGGTCCCCCTTGTTGACTGTTGACCTTAATCCATGAACACCTAATATCCAATTTAGAAAGTTCTTTCCTGCACCTATATCTTGTCGGTTATTGCCAATGTTTACTACTAACATTTTCAGAGTTTCAGGTTTCACTTGAGGACTTTGATCCATTTGGAGTTGACATTTATGCAAAGTGAAAGATAAGAGTCTACAAGTGAAGATAAAGTTTAGCTAGCAACATTTGCTGAAGATGCTCTTTCCTCCAGTGAGTGTTCTTGGCCCCTTTGCTGAAATTGCAAGTGCTCATGTTTGGGTCTTCAGTTATGGTCCATTGATCTACAGGTCTGTTTTGTGTCAGTATCATGCTGTTTTTATGACTATAGATCTGAAATATACTTTGAAATTTGGTATAGTAATCCTCAGCACTACTCTTGGAACTCAGGATTGCTTTGACTATCTGGAATCTTTGGTGCTTTATGAGCAACTAATATCCAATTTAGAAAGTCCTTTCCTTCACCTATATCTTGTAGGTTATTGCCAATGTTTACTTCTAACTTTATTTCATTAAATGTATGATTTTTAGATTTTTTTCTAATTCTGCAAAGAATGTCATGAGTATTTTGATTGGGATTGCATTGAATTTATATATTACTTTGGTAGGATGGTCATTTTCACAACATTAATTCTTCTAATCCATGAGTATGGGAAGTCCTTCCATCTCCCAGTGTCTTTCTCAATCTCTTTCTTTAAATATTTAAAATTTTATTATAGGGATGTTAAATGCTTTTTGTCAGGTTTATTCCAAGTTATTTTACTATTAATAATTCTGTATACTATTGGTATACAGAAAGGCTACTGGTTGGTGTAGATTATTCTTATAACCCGCCACTTTTCAGAAAGTGTTAATACTTTCTAGGATGTTTCTGGTAGAATTTTTGGAATGTCTTAGGTATAATATTTTATCATTTGCAAAAATGGGTAGTTTGATTTTTTTCTTTTCTCCTTTAATTTCCTTCTCTTGTCTTATTGCTCTAGCAAGATTTTCAAGAACTACATTTTAAAAAATGTGGGGATAGTGGACAGTCTTATCTAGTTCCTGATTTTAAAGGGAATGTTTCCATTTAGAATGATGTAAGCTATGGGTTTATTGTATATAGCTTTAGTCATAATGAGGTATGTTCTCTTTAGTCATTCTGGGACTTTTTACATAAATGAATGTTGAATTTTCTCAAAGGCTTTTTCTGCATCTATTGAGATTACCATATGATTTTTGTTTTTAAGTCCTTTTATATGATTTATGACATTTATTAAGTTACATATATTGAGCTATCTTTGCATCTCTGAAAAAAGTTATTAAATCAGACAGTCATCATATATTTAGTCATATTTTCTATGTATATAATCAGCAGTCTACCCACCTTGGTGAAGATAACAAAATTTTAAATGATAATAATGACAGAAGAGTTAAAGTGTGTAGTGATGACTATCTCATTTAATAACTGAGATGACTTGTTAAATGTGCATATTCTTAGAGACAGTCTTCTCATTAACAATGGTGATAACTATTTCATTGTACAGTCTCAAATACATACTATGGATTTGATCTTATCCTCCTTTTATGTAGTCAGAAATTTCAGACAAACATAATTTGCCAATGCTCAGAAGACATCAGCTGTGAAAGGCACTGCTATATTCATTTGCGTCTATATTTGACTCAGGACTATTATATTTGACCAGTATATTTGAACAGCCTGCTACCTTTGGAAGACAAATGCAAGAGGTTAGGCTGCAAGAAGGCAAAGCACAGGAACTTTCAGTTGATTAATTCTGTCTTCTGGCTAAATTATTTGGGAAATACCATTCATGTATTATGAGAAAGTATTTTCCTAACTGTACCAATAAGGCAGAGTTAAATCCAGAGAGAGCCATGGGATGTAACAGATTAAGTAGAGGAGAAGAGCAACTCACAGAAAAATGAAAGAAATTGAAGAATGTGTCAAGGAAAATGGGATAACCACAGACATGAAAGTAAAACCAAATCAAATAAAAATAATTACAGCTAAAATTGGGAATATTCAAAAAGCTATGTGAGCAAAACCAAGATTTAAGACAAGTATAACTGGCTCTAAAAAGCAGAGCGCATACAGGAACCAGCCTTACCTCTTCCAGTTGCACCATGAGAGTGACATTATGTCCCTGTTCTGCAGTCAGCTTTCCATCTGCAGTGACGATCCGGAGCCCACGAGGGGCCTTCCCTGGACACTTCTGTGGCTTTGCAGTATACTGTTCTCTCACTCCATCAGTGCAGTTATTGGAGACCACCTTCCTATACCTAAGTGCAGAAAACCTCAAGTCATAAATCCACTCACACAATGAATATCACTTCCAAATTTCTAGACTAGATCTACTATTGCCTAGTCTGAGGACCAGCAATAACTTCCTAACACCTACCTTTCATGTGGCTAGTAGTATCCAGGATAGCTCATACAAAGCACCGGTTAGGGTTGGACGTGGAATGTCCACTACAGCTAGCAATCCCATAGGCGGTTATGAATTCTTGGGCAGTGGGCAGAGCTAGCTGACATAGACTACTGAGGGCCAGCCTTGAAGACAATATCCTCTCCTGGTTCAGGCTGGAGCTCTTTGCTTCTTGATCAGCCAAGATATGTACAAGCTGGCCTACAAGCTTCTGTCACCATAGCTTCTCCACCATGAGAGGCTGCATCTCTCAAACTGTGAACCAAAGTAAACCTTTCCTCTCTTATACAGTTTCTGTCAGTATTGTCACAGACACAGGAAAAGTACCTGGCATAGTACCCAAACTAAGGAAATAGGCCAAGAAATACTTTGCAACTATCATTTACCTTTCTTGAACTTAATTTTTAAAGAAATGATATTTATTTTACTTTATATGTATGCATATGTACCTGAGAGTATGTATGTGGACCCTGGAGGCCAAAAGGGCACCAGATCACCTGGAACTAGAGCACAGGTGGTTGTGAGTTTCTTGATGTAGGTACAAGGAACCAAACTCAAGTCCTCTGCAAGAGCAGCAGGTGTTCTTACACCTGGTCATCTGTCCAGGCCCCTCACCCCATGATCCTCTTCTATTCATCTACTCAACTGATAAATAATTTCTTCACTGAGAGCTGATAAAATGCACAGAGTTGCAAAACATGGTCTTTACACTCATGGGTTAGTAATCAGTCAAAGAGACATAAATAGATAGTTTAGATGATAATTCAAAAAAAGAATTATGTTCTACAATAAATCTATAGTTGTCCTCCTGGTGTATATATTCTGGTACACCCAGTGGACATCTGAAATGGTAGATAATACTGAACACTGTAAACAATATGCTTTTTCTTATAAATGAATACCTAAATGAAGATTAAATTATAAATTTAGCATACTAAACTATTAAAATAACTAATAAGGTGAAAAATTATAAATATTGTCATAAAATTTTGGTGAATGTGTCTTCTCCCTCAAAATATTTCTTTGTATTTATACTTTTTGTAATAATGTAAGAAGATGCAATGCCTATGTGATAAGATGAAGTCAGGGGAACCACAGAAGCTTGGAGGGGTGTGCAGTCAGGCAGGATCCTACCTTTTAACTCAAAATGGAAAACATCTCTGGAATATTTCATAAAATATTTTCAATTCGTGGTTGACTATGGGTATCAAGAACTATGGAATGTTAAACTATTGATAAGGGAGACTAGTGTAGAAACTACAAGACTATTTGAAGTTCGGAGAAAAAATAGATTACTATGGGCAAACACTGAGGTAAGAGCACCTCAGTCACAGCAAAGGGAAGAATGAAATGGCTGGATTGGTAGTGTCTACTCATTCTTTCACAAGAGTCTCTTCTGATTAAAACACTAAATCCTTCTACTAAAGAGGGTTACATTTTTCAGACTCAGTAAATCCTTCCTACTATGTTGCTTCTTTCTTGTTTTGGCTTTAGTAGAAATAAATAAATAAATCTGCATATTTATCCTATGCCATTTATTCAATTTTTCTTTTTCTTTTTTTTTTTTTTGTCTTTTTGAGACAGGGTCTCCTTTTAGTCCCAACTGGCCTGGAGCTCACTCTGTAGACCAGGCTGGCCTTGAACTCACAGAGATCTGCCTGCCTCTGCCTCTGGAGTGCTGAGATTAAAGGCATGCACCACCACGCTGGGCATTTATTCAATTTTCAATAAACTCTATCTATATGATAATAAATACAATAATTTAGAGTTCCTATAATACCTAATCATATTTTAGGAGTGCACAGTAAATACTTTACTCTGTGTGAACTTGATTTCTCAAATCCACCTGCTTAGGTTTAATGTGTAGTTCAAATTACAACTGACTGAAATCTCAGATTTCTAGTATTCTAGACCAGAAGTCAGAGAGCAAGCATTTAGCTTTCTGCACTAGGCGTTATTAGTCACAACTATTCATTTCTGTTAAGGTATCAGGAGAGTGGACATAGACAATACTACAATATGTAAAAGAATGAATGCTTCGTTCACATCCTGGGTAGTGGACTGGTTTGGCCTGAAGGTTCTTATCCTATCCACTGATGTCTAGCAGCATGCTTTCCTCTGTGGGTAATTACCAAGATTGACTAACTCAAAATAGGGTTGAGAAAGTCAAATGAGACTCTACCTGCAAAAATACTTTATACATGGTGCATTAGCTCTAAATTAATCATTAATATTTAATTAATTTTCCAATAAATATGCAGGATTAAATTAAACTACATAGATTATTAAAAACTGTCATATTAATTAGCAAGTGCTAATGAACTTGATATTTTAAATATTTACTATTTTACCTTCTCTTCCCTGTTCACAAACTTTTTGACATCCAAGCAGCTTCTGGATATGTTGAAAATCTCCTAAGCCATCACTTACTGCTCTCTATAATCTTTCTGTCTCCATGATGCTTTTCTGAAATCTTTTTCTTCAGCAAGCTCATTTTCCTCCAGCAAAATATCTCTTTCTAAACCTTTAGAGAGGATGTATTTCTTCTATTTCTGCTTCTGGTTTCTCTTCCATACTCCATCTTCTTCCTAAAGCTTATGTACCTTTTATGGTACATCTTACCAACAAAAAGTTGTGATACTGGCACTTCCTGTGCTCACGTTATGCTGAAACATTCTTTACATGAATTATCTCATTTATTCTCAAAACGTCCTTAATAAGGATGATATTGTTATCATACTTAATATGCAGATAAAAAAGTTGAGACTGGGGCTGGAGAGATGGCCTAGCGGTTAAGAGCGCCGACCGCTTTTACAGAGGACCCGGGTTTGATCCCCAGCACCCACATGGCGGCTAAGAACCGTCTGTAACTCCAATTCCAGGAGAATTCCAGTTCCAGGGGAATCCAAGACCCTCTTCTGACCTCCGCGCCATTGCACGACACGGGTGCACAAACCTGCATGCATACAGTACATTTATACACATACAAAAATAAATAAAATTAAAAAAAACTTTAAAAGTTGAGACTGTTAGGTGATAACTAGTATTCTCAAAATCACGTAGCCCTGACCTTAGAACACTTGTCATTAGAGCAGTCTTTCCCCTCTACTATGTGTCAGTGTCTCTTAAATAGAATGAGATCGATCTTCTCCTAACTTATTGAATCTTAGTGATTTGCACGATAGGAATCCTTTGACTGGAATGATTTTCTTTTTCTTCTTTGTGACTATGAATTATAAGCCCCTTGATGGAATCCTTGAATCCCAGATATGTGAAAGGCTGGGTACTAGGGGGTCCACACTGGCATGAAATTTTCAGTTTAAATGTTGAAATATCTTCATGGTATTAGGTTATTACCATTGTCTCCAACACTTCAATCACCTCACCCACCAATCTGGGTGGGTTAATTTCTGGGTTTTATTTTTTATTGAGCTTTTGTTCATCTCAACAATGGCTCCCAATCAAACTCAATCTACCCTATACCCCGACACCCAATCAGAACTCATGCATTTTGACATCCAAGCTAAGCTCTATCCAGTCAACCCCTTGAACCCAGATGTCCTTCTGTGCAAATACATCCACTGCAGTCTGGTCAGCACATCTAGAACTCTTGGGTAAGCCATACTCTTCTTCACCCAGCAGCAATCAATCTCCTATAGTTCTCAGTCCAGGGCCAGCCTTCCACACATTTGTCTTGCTCTACTCTGATACCTTATCTGAGTTGGCATGGGCCCTTGGCCTGATGCCAACATTGCCACAAGTTCACATGTGAAAGCTTCTGCAAGCCACTGCTTCCTTAATTTCATGCACCAGCCCTGGATCTTACAATTTTTCTGCCCCCCTGCTCCACAAAGATCCCTGAGCCATAGATAGATGAGCTTCAATATAGGGGCCCTATACAGGGATACACACTCTGGAGGTGCCCATTCTTTGAAGCTTGGATAGCTTAGGATCTCACTTCGCAACCCTGAATGCCCTCGAACTCATAGATATCCACCTGCCTCTGCTTTCTGAGTGCTGGGATAAAAGTCAAGCGCCACAATGCACAGCCAACTTTGCTGATTTCCATCTGTAGGGTCTTTACTTTTTTTTTTTTTTATTTATGTATGTGTATGAATGTACTGTCTGCATGTAGGTTTGTGCACCCATGTTGTGCAATGCCACGGAGGTCAGAAGAAGGTGTCGGATTCCCCTGGAACTGGAGTTCTCCTGGAATTGGAGTTACAGACGATTCTCAGCCGCCATGTGGGCGCTGGGGATCGAACCCGGGTCCTCTGCAAGAGCGGTCGGTGCTCTTAACCGCTAGGCCATCTCTCCAGCCTGGGTCTTTACTTCTTTTGCTGACTAGTTAATTGGGCAATTGGACAATTAGACAACCCCCCAAATCTCAGTGTAACAATAAAATTACTGCTCATTGGGATGGCTCTTTTTCAGGTTTCATAATTTTGAACCCCAAGTCCTTTTTAGATGTTTATGGGTATGGATTGATTTAAAGGGATAAAGTAAGAGCAGGTAAGAGATAAAGAAAAATGGATATTAGTTTATTTTCAGAGGTCATAATTTTGGTACCTATGTGACATATATAGGCATATTTTGGAGCAATGCAAATGGATGGAACAACAACAACAGGACTGGGTCAAAGAACTGACTGAAACAGTTAACTTCTGCCCAAAACAGTAAACCTCTACAGAGAAATACTTTAAAAAGACTGAGAAAAAGATGCAAGACATGTATGGCAGAATGCATGAACTAGGGTGGGGGGACATGGAAAGGGGAATGAGTCTAAACTGGACTGAGAAATGTTGTATGAAATATATAAAACATCAATAAAATATTTAAAAAGAGATAAAGAAAAAAAGAGAGAATCTCAGGTTCAGATATTGAAACAATAGCACATTCTAGTACTGGCGATGTTAGCAGGAAAATGCCCAGCAATGCTATGCAGGCTAATTATGGCATCTCAGTGCATTTGCCTACATCAAAACTTCCTGCATGTTTTATAGGCAAAGCACTGTGCAAAAGAAAGGTGGGTCAGGATTTCTAATCACTTAGCATCCACGCACACCTGTGGCTCTGCCTTCGTGAGCAGTGTTTGAAGCCTGGGTTCACTGTTACCACTGCCATCACCAGAGACAGAACTTCCCCTTTGCTTGCTGCTATGCCGACCAACCATCACCTCAGGCTTTCCTAACCCCGGAGCATCAGGATTCTGCTTAAATCCCAAGCACGCATCCATTCCCCTGGGAATCCACCAGAGCGAAGACTGTTGGTGATTTTTTTAAATGGTCATTAAAAACCATTCTGAAACCATTTTATTTCTTGGATGAAAATGGCATCACATTAGCCCTATCAGACCTGTCCCTGAAATTTAGAAGAAAATTGTGCAGAAATGCAGAGTTAATTTACTAAAGTAAGCACACACCTGCTTTTTGCATCACAGAGTGGTTCTATTTTCATCTCAGCAGCTGTCCCTAGGTCTGAGTTACATAAATGAATAATGCATTTAATATGTTATTAAACGGGGCTGCTACCTCCATAATAACAAGGCAACTTATGATTATGTTGGACCTAAGCTCTGAATATTACGGGGATGCATTTGGTTGGTAAAGCATTCTTCAATCTGCCAAGAAGAAAAGTGCTTTGTAATGGCAGGGGAGTCTTTGTACAATTACTGAAAAGGAAACATTCTGCAAATGCGCTTTGATATTACCTGCAGCGCATCAGAAGCCAGAGCCTTATTACTCTGACATCTCGGGTTTCAGCTATTCTCTTCACTCCTATCTTGATCTGCCTCCCTCACCTTTTCCTTTCTGCCCACGGTTGCTTTGATTTTGCTTCTATGCTGCCTGGAAGTCTTACAAAAGATGAAGGCTATATTTTTTTTCTTTGTGAGACCAAAACTGGTTAAGAAACATTAAAAGTCTTCATAGTCTGTGATTTTTGTCTATGTAATCTCTTTCCCTTGTGAGTTTGGGATGGTGATTTTGGAAGACAGATACTTATAACCATTTTCTGTATGCTAAGACGGCATTATTGCCTAATTTTGGCAAATATAAACCCAGGCTGCCCTTTATTTTTTAAAATAAATTTAGTCTTTTTGATACAGGGTCTCTCTGTAGCCCCAGCTGGCATGGAACATGATACGTATCAAGGATGGCCTTGTTTCCAGAAATCTACCTGCCAGTGGCTCCTGATCATCTGGATTAAAATCATGTGCCACCATTCCTGGCTTAATTGATAGATAACTATATTTCTGAGTCATCGTGGAAAGATATCAAGATAATTCCTATATCTATCACCTCACCAAATTTTTTGGTAAAAATGGCAAGACTGAGGTTTTTTTTTTGTTTGTTTGTTTGTTTGTTTGTTTTTTTAATATGTACCCAATGTGTTGGATTGCTTTAGTTGTCAACATGACACACCTGCATTGAGGGAGCCTCAATTGAGGAATAATCTTCATTGGACTGGCATGTGGCCATGTCTGTGGGATATTTTTCTTGATTGCTGAGTGATATTGAAGGGCCCAGTACACCATGGGCAACACCATCATTGGGCAGGTTTTCTGTACAGTATAAAAAGACAGGATGATCATGGGCCAGGGAAGCAAACCAGGAAGCAGTGTTCCTCCAGGGCCTTTGCTTCTACTCCTGACCTTAGTTCCTATCTTGGGTTCCCTCACTGCTGAATGGTGACCCAAGAGTTGTGAGCCAAATAAACTCTTTCTTCCCCAAGTTGGTATTGGTCAAAGTGTTTTGTCAGAGAAATCTGTCCTTCTAGTGAATGGTGAGAAATGCAGAGGCCCACAGTTGAACAAAATGCCAAGAATAAGTGACAGATAAGTTCTCAACTCTAAACAAGACATTTATAGCCTCACTGCTAAGGCTCAGAGAACACTGCAGGAGAGGAAACAGAAAGAATGTCAGAGCCAGAAGAGACGGAGAAGGTCTTCTAAATGTGGACTTGGGGTAAGCCACAGGGAATGCAATCAGACTCACAGCAGCTATGATGCCTGACCTGAGACTGCACTGGAATGGGCCCATCAGCAGTCAGGCATGGATGGAGGAGGGACTATGTTGGCCAAACCCCTGAGCTAATTGATCCGGATAAATTCAGCAATAGGGGTTGTCATTGCATTCAGTTATAAACCTAGTGATGCCCAGGCTCCGATGGATAGTTCCCATTAAATGGTCACACAAATGGCCACGGTAAAATTAAATGGGTCACAAATCAAAACCAAATATCATGAATCTGGGAAAAGTAGGGATGGTGAAGGAGGGTTGATAGGGATGGAGAGGAGATAGTATACACATGTACACAGTTGTGAAACAACAAAATTCATCAATAACAGACCAATTTTAAGAAAAAAAAGTTTAAATATGAAATATGTTATACCTTACTGTGGTCACCATGCAGCACAATATGCCATTACAAATTATTCCTCTAGGCTAACTAACACTGCGTATCCTTTGATTGACATTTCCCCTTTTCACAGCCCCTCTGTTATTCTCCCAGCAGCTGGTATGACCTTTCTACTCTCAGTTCCTACAAATCATCTTGTTAAGATTCCACATATGAAGGAGATGGTTCATTGTTTGTCTTTCTGTGCCTGAATTACTTCACTGGGCATAGTGCATTTGAGCTCCAACCATGTTGCTATGAATGACAAGGTTTCTTTTCAAAGAATTTTTAGAATTGTATTGTATATACCTTTATCTACTCATCTATTGGTGAATGATTTTGCTGTTTCTATATTTTCAACAAGTATGAAAAATGCTGTAATAAGCAAGAGAATCAAAGAAGACAATTTTCCTTTCAAATGCCATGCCACAATCACATTTCTGTATGATCTTGTAAGTTGCTTGAGGGAACATTTATAATATATGGCTACCCATGAAACGTTCCTAGGAGTTCTCATTTAACTAAGATCTTTAGGCATCCTTTTGGGTTAGTTCCAAGGTTCTCTGATGATTTTTATCTTACAGGGGCTCATGGAACCAAATCGCTTGAGTATAAATCCAAGCGCTCAAGAATATAAACTGGTGAAATTGATTTAACTTCTCTCTCTAAAGCTTTAGAAGTCTTTGCCTGCAACATAGCGACAATTACAGAATATCTTAATAAACTTCTGAAAAGGATTAAATGAGATAGTGCACCTATAAAAGTCTTAGCAGAGGCTTGAGAGATGGCACAGTGGGAACTAGTGCTTGTTCTGCAAGCATGGGGGTGTAAGTTAGAATTCTCGGCACTCATGTAAATAACCAAGCATAGCTATTCATGCCTGCAGTCCTAGAACTGTGGCTCAGAGTCAGGAGGATCTGAAAGCTCAGTGGCCAGGCTGTTCAGTGGAGACCCTGTCTCAAGTCAATAATGCAGAGAATAGTAATAGAAGACACCCAATGTTCTCCTCTGGGCACTGCATATGGACTGATGCACCCATGCACTCAGCAACATGCAACATACACATGCACACATTTGCACACATACAGAGAGGAAGAGAAAGTGTCATCATAAAACTTAGCACCCTCTTTCAGAAATTAGTAAGTACTGAAATATCAAGTCAGGAAAACATTCAGTGATTAAATATGAGCTGTTCTTTGAAAAAAACAAGCTATGCCCCAATGCCAAGATCATTTTAAGATTAAATCATATCATGCAAATTATTTCATAGAATATTTTAGATTTTGTATTTAAAATATGCCCATTGCAAATAATAAAGTTCTCATCCAAAATATAGGTTCATAAGCTGGCTTCTTTTTTTTTTTTTTTTTTTTTTTTTTTTTGAGACAGGGTCTCCCTGTAGCCCCAGCTGTCCTGGAACTCACTCTGTAGACCAGGCTGGCCTTGAACTCACAAAGGTCCGCCTGCCTCTGCTTCCCAAGTGCTAGGATTAAAGGCATGCGCCACCACGCCCGGCTTCTATGGGAACTTCTAGCCTTGGTGCTCTTAAATGCTCAGTGTGCTTCCCATGCTTAGGCCAGGGAGCCATTAAATGGCTTCTGCCACCTGTGCTGTTCATTCTAAGTGGAATGTTATATCCTCCTGTTATAAAGTGACTATTTCTTTAAAACTTAGTCTGGTAGCGGATGTCTTTTTTTTTAATTTTTATTTATTTATTTATGTGTATGAATGTACTGTCTGCGGATGTTTTTAATCCCAACATCCAGGAAGCAGAAGCAGGTAGATCTCTATGAGCAAGGCCATTCTGGACTATATAGAGAGTTTCAGGCCAACTGAGGCTACAGGGATACCCTGTCTCAAAAAGACAACAAAACAAAACAAAACAAAACAAAACAAAACAAAATGCACCTTAGTTTTGAAATTATGTTTTTCTGTTAACTTGCTTCTTTTATTTCAGAGTAGTTATCATGTATAAGGATCAAAGTAGAATTATATCTCCAGGCTTGTTTTACTCCAGGTGGGTGTTACATACTGTCACTAAGCTATGATGTCTCATGATACTCACAATGGGGAAAAAAGTCTTATTTATTAGATTATACTTTGTGCCTTTGCTTGCAAGGGAAACCTTGATTTGTTAGAGGGTCTCTAGGAAATAGAACAAGTCTTGGTGATAGGAAATGGAAACTGGAGGCTAGTTCTGGGTATACTGCATTACTTAGACTTGAAGTCTAAACCTTGGGACTGTATGTGACATGCAATGGGAAAACAAGAAAGCCTGTATGTTCATGTCTGTAACTGGAAAGACCTATTTAATTACAGATCATCAGTATCAGTGAGGTACAGCCACAGTCACATGGATTAAAAATTATGACAAATAAAGCATCTTTTGACATCCAGAGAAGCTATTTCCAAGTAAATACTGGTGGTGGGGGACACATATTGCCTCTTGCTCATTGATCAAGGACTGGCCCAGGCTTCCAGGGTCATAACCCTCCTTGGTGGCTGTCTAGGCATGAGCTACCTGAATTCTTTTTCACGAGGCACGTGAATCCAGAAGATGACTCTTGGTACTTTAATTAGGATCTAAGGCAACAAGGTTTTCAAAGGAGTGGAAATGTGCCCATAAATTCACAATAATCAAAATGAGACTTCATAAATGACTACACAGGTATTCCAAGGGTTTTATTCAAAGCAACATTTCTCAGAACTTTTCCCTAAAACCAAGAAGTCAGACTAAAGTGTTAGGGGCTTGGTATGAGACAAGTTCAGGAACAGGTGGACAGAACAAATTTTACTTGTACTAAGCATGACAGAAGTAAACTTTAATGATAATAGTAAATGAAATGAGGCTTCATTTTGGGCACAGGCTTGATGAAACAGGACATATGAACATACTTAACTAAATGACTTAGTAGAAGAACCATGAGGGTAGCTTAGCGATTCTACAATCCGAGTCAACTCATATAACCAAATCCTATAAAGACTTCTTTTCCTTATTTTTAAGGATCCACAGACCAAAAAAAAAAAATCTACACTGAATTATTTCAACTAATCATGAAAATGACAGTACTTGAAGGCATCTAAGAAGAGAAGCCAATACAATAATTTGTTCATTAGGAAAAGGAGGCCTGGTTTAGGGAGCTGTTCGAGGTCACATAGGGAACTATAACCAGTTTTCAGATTCTTCCACAAGCCCCACGGAGCAGCTGTATGGGAGTCTTTAAAGCCAATGCTACTGATGTGGGCAGGAACAGCCATGTAACGGGGAGGCAGGGTGTTCACCACAGCAATATTCATTTCTGAGCCTCTGTGCTGGCCCATGAAAATATGGAATACCTCATCAAGTCAATTTCATAGCAAGAAATATTCTTTTGTCTAGTGTGAGACTACATGAGTCTTGGCAAGAAAACAGCTACACAGGCTCCTGCAGTGATGAGTCTGTAAATAATGTACGTGATTTCCTTTCCATGGACTTTAAACACATGCACTGCTTTTAGGGCCAATTATTCTCCTTGACGCACACTGACAAATCTCACAGAGTGGAGATCAGACAGAACATCAGAATCCCCACAGGCCGCCTAGAATAGAGTCAGTTGGGAAGAGCTTGCAGAACCCAATGGCCATGGAAATAGCAATTTTAAGTGAACAGCAGGTTACCCAGGGTCCGTTTCTATGCCTGATACAGAGAGAAACATGCTTATAAAATCATGCTTTAAAAACATCTCCACATGTTACTAATACAGAAGTTATTATTTTGCTAAAATGTATATGTGTTATTTTATTTATGGACCCACTAGATATTTCTATATAGATGCTGCATGCATATTATTTTAAATAGTTTGATTATTTTATTTGTATGAGTATATTGCCTACATGTAGATAGGTCTACCCATGTCATGCAATTCTCACAAAGGTCAGAAGAGGGCAAATTATTTCATAGAATATTTTAGATTTTGTATTTAAAATATGCCCATTGCAAATAATAAAGTTCTCATCCAAAATATAGTTTCATAAGCTGGCTTCTTTTTTTTTTTTTTTTTTTTTTTTTTTTTTGAGACAGGGTCTCCCTGTAGCCCCAGCTGTGCTGGAAATAAAACCTGCCCTCTGTAAGAGCAGCCAGTGCTCTTAACTGCTAAGTCATCTCTCCAGTACCATGCATACTATTTTTAAAAGACTGTGCCCCTTCAGTAAATATTCCTATTATATATAAGGCAACTAACACTAAACAATAATGTTTGAACCTTCTTTGGGAGACATTAATGGCTCCTCTAAGGAAACTCCACAGGTATATATTTCTAAACAAACTATTTTAAACATAACAAGAAATATTTCCAACTTAATAACAAAAAGACTTTTGTCCTTTAAGAAAGCTATATTGTGTTCTTAGGATAAATTTACTGCCATGTCTACTTGATTTTATATTTACAGAATCTTCTGATGTAATATGAAACAAGCAATGTTCTAGTTAATTTAGCAGCTGATATATGCAATATGTTCCCTGATTCCAGACAGTATAAACAAACTTTAACCATACATGAGTATAAATTCACAAGCTTGTACATCTATAACCTGATATATTTAAAATATTGCTAGAGGGGGAAAAAGACAAACTTTGGGGTTATTTATTATTGACGTTGTATAAAATGTATGAATAGATGTTATTTTCATTTTATTTGAGCAAAAAGAATGTGTTCAATAATCCATTAAACCAAGGATCCTGCCTAGATGGTACAGAGGGACAAAAACAGGTTCTGGTTTACAGTGCTGCATCACTCTCTAACTAGATAACTTAATGCACCTTTGGAGACTGTTATTTATGGTTTACAGATGAGAAAACAGGGACTTGTATTACATAACACAGATATCAACATGGAAGTAATGACTCATGGATCACCTACGTCTGGACTGAAGATTCACAATAAAAGGAAGTTTTGCTTCCTCTTTTAATCCTACACTCCAGAGAAACCATTAAGTGACCACTATTGATGGAATCTGTGTTTTGCAAAGTATTAACAATATACTAGGCTTTAGACTATGAGCTCACTCCACCATGGCCCATTCAATCACATGCTGAGGGCAGATAAGCAACTGCTAAGAAACTGAGGAACAGAGGAAACAAAGCTGCCTGCTAAAAACAGTGAATAGCAAAATTCCCATCCTTTAAACTCAATAAAATGTTTTCATTATATTTTATTCTCGGTCCATTGCAGGTAGAAAAACCTGTTTCAACTTCTTTGCTTTTCTTCTACATGCAGAATGATGTTTGGAAGTTGTGAGGGCAAAAGGTGAAGGAAGCAGGGGGCTAACAGTGGAAGGCACAGCAGGGCTTTGCTTACGTGCTGCTCCGGGTATGGAGATCGGAAACCCTGACACCCCTGGACCAAGGAGCGAGGATGGTAGACACCTGGGACAGACTGCACGCACTCACTTCTCAGCCTATCTTTTCCTAAATCCTAGCCAACAACCGCAAAAAAATTGTGAAGCTATTTAACCTTTATACAGTCAAGCTGATCTGAAATGTTGGTCTTTATTTAAAACCTTTCCATTGGTCATAATAATGTCCTATGCTGAAATATTTCCATCATGGTGAAGAAAGAGAACCTGAGAACACTTATGTATACAAAGTAATAAGGTGATTATGAAAGCGCCCATAACCACTAATATAGTGAGCCACTTAAAGCTAAGTAAATAAAAGGGATGTAGACTTTCCTGCATACTTCGAACACATTCCAAAAAAGTGATACCCAGAGGTTCGCTCATTAGCCCTAACAGACTTCAACCTTTATTTAGAAATCCTCAGTCAGGTAGTCTTCCTACTACAAGTCTGCAGTAATGCTAGGAGGCGTGGGGTGAGGGAGTGGGACACCTGACATGCAATAGACAGGCAAGCACTCCACATTAAGCCAATCTTGCCTTAGTGAGTCCTCTGCACTTCGTCCCAACATGCCACTAGTACAGGTTCTACCCTGAGTAAGCACCAGGGATCATGCAACTGTTAAAACCGACACTGGAGAGACTTATTGACATGTGTTGCTCTGTTACTAGGGTAAATTTTATTGTTCATTTAGCATGAACTGATCTTTTTCAACTTTTGAACTTGGAAAAAATGTCTTACTTCCATCTCATTTCAACTTGCCTTTACAGAATCCACTGGCATTTGAGATTTAAAGATTGAAACGAATCTCTAACTTCTGGGACTACCATGCAACATGTGAGAAGGAAAGTACTGATTCAGTCCCTGAAGAGGAAACCTTGGTAGAGCCTGATACTCTAGTCTAAGAAGAAACCAGTTGGCTGAATATAATTTTCTCTGTAAGCTAGAAGAAACACCTCTAATTAGTAAAAAGAAATCTTAATTATCTGTGTGTGTGTGTGTTTAGTAAGAAATGTAGCATGAGATGTTAATTGTAACATTGTTTATAGTGCTATAAAAATTCCAAGATAAACCAATGTCCATGAAAGGCGATGATTAAATAATCCAATAATGTTTAATATGACAGAATATAAAGAAAAGGAAAGAAGGCAGCCCAATATATTCTGACTTGGAAAGATGTTTGAGATTTTTTTTAAATGCAAAAGGCAAATAAAAGAACAACATATCTAGTAGCAAATCATGTGAAAACAAACTTCCAAATTAATTTGCTATATTTTTTCTTGGAACAATTAATATGTTGTAAAAATGCAAAGAAAAGTGTTTGGAAATCTGGGTATCATACAGATCACAGTTGTCTGGGAAATGGTGCCAGGGTTGGGGTGATGATCTAAATGGAATTTTTAAACATATAAACACATCTGTGATTTCTTTTGAAGTTAAATATTTTAAGCAAAAAGCTAAATATCTGGGCTGGAGAGATGGCTTAGTCAGTAAAATGCCATTTAAGCCTGAGCAGGCACCTGAGGCTGGAACTCCAGCATACAAGTTAGACATGGTGACACACATCTGCTGGCAGGGTAGGGATGGGGAGGAGGAATCCCTGGAGCTCACTGGCCAGAGAGTCCAGCTGAACTGATAAGCTCTATGTTCAGTGAGTCTAGATCAAAAAATATAAACACTGCAGGGGAGCTACTGTGGAAGATACCTGACGTCAACCTCTGGGTTCTGTACACCCACATGTACTCCCCCCCCCCCAGAAGCTAAACCTTTAATGGCAGTGATACAGTGACTAGAAGCAGCATTCTATTCATAAATGCATTACATTATGAAAAAAGCTCAGTCTTTGTTTAAGTATTTTTTCCATATAAAACTTGCTCATAAGCAGAAGATGTTGACCCCTCCAGGATACAGCCACAGAAACTCACCCAGTGCTGTTGAGGTAGCTCTGCCCCAAGCTACAGTCCTTTGATAGTGAGGATGGGTTGAACCAAAAAGCTGGCAGGCACTGTCCATTGCTGTGTCTCTCGTAGCCATAGTCACTATTGGGGGAATAAACCAAACAGGATAAAACTTTCAGAAAATGTTAACCTCACTAAGAAATATTCTATATTAGCCAACAGCCAACTTCTAAAATGAGCATTTCACAATTCAGTGTCTTCTCAAATTGTTTTTTCCCCAATGGATTAGCTATTGCCCATGAAAATATCTTATAAAATGAATAATTCCATTTAAACACCTTTATGCTAAAGGAGTGGATTATACCCTCATTAAAATACACAATTCTGACTATAATTAGGAACCTGGCAGTGGTGGAAGCCTTAGTGGAAACTTTACTGCCGAGGTTAACATAGCCTCATGAGGCACAATCCTCATTACCAGTGATGTCTTTGGGATGCTCTTCCAAGACATCTGGATCTACCAAGTAGAGCAGAGCCAGCTCTCTCTGTGCACAAGCCATATGCTTCAGAGTTACAGCCAGAAATGAAGTGTCCTTTAGGAGTGTCTCAAGCACTCCCCTAGGGAAAAGTTTTGTCCTCAGCAGTTAGCACTGCCAGTTAGAACCAACTGCTTTAAATCTTGTCCCTGCATCAGAAATAAGCAAAGGCTTTCCAGGAGAGATGAAACTTTGAAATCACTATCAGCTTGATTTCTCCTTGTTTGTTCTACAGTTTATGGATATAGTGTTTTCAGCAATAGGGTAAGATCTTTAGGGTAACCAAGAAAAGAGGGAATGGCTAATATTGTCTGAGAGTCTTTGGGACCCCTAGCCAACAGCTTCAAAACAGGTAGTCCATCCCTGGCATTGGGCTTTCAGTTTGCTAGCCTGTGGTATCCAGTAGGTGCAATATTTCCTGTTATAACTTGTTTCCTTTTCATCTCTTTTTATAATATATATTCTCAGAATCTTCTATAGTAGTAGGGTTTTCTTTTCTTTTTAAATACTTTTATTGATGATTTGTGTATTTCATTCATTATCTTTCAGTCCAATTGGACACATTCCCCCCTCCCTGCCCCGACCCCACCCCATTCATGCTATCTGCCATACATGTCTTGCATCTTTCTCTCAGTCTTTCCGAAGTTAAGTTTCATCTCTCCTGGCTAGTTCTCACAGTGTTGAAAGGTGCTATGCGTGCTACCATAAGAGAAATTAATCATCAGTATTACCTAGCTTGAGAATCCTGCAAGCTACAGTGACTGCCAGCCTGGCAATGTAAGCCCACTGGATTTAAGATCTTCTTCATAAGATAGATCTCATACTTGATAGTGATGTCTTAGGGACCTGTGGCTAGACCAGTCATGAGCCATAGGGGAAAGCCAGATACTATTATTCTACTAAATAGATACAGCATTAAACTGACTCTTAATGACTTATACCCATAGATTAATACATATCTCAGCTCTCACCAGAGAAGCTTCCTTATGAGGAGATGGTGATTTATATAGAGATACCCAATAGAAAACATGCAGAAAATAAGAAGCTACAGAGACCCTGTCACTGAATGGGACACCTGTATCTAATTTCTGCCTCCTAAGACTCTGGGATCATTGTGGGAGAAGGGGAAGACAGCTTGTAAGAGACAGAGGTGGTGGATGACCACAGAGAGTTTTCTTTACAGATAGTCACTTATTGGTATGAATTCACAGCAATGGTGACAGCATGCACAAGTCCCATGGAAGTGCAAAAAAGACAAAATCCAAGCATAGACATGGGGAGGTGGGTAAGAAACTCTAACTGTAGCTGAGAAACTTTTCATAACAGGTGGCTTCCAGGACAGGGAGAGTCAATTTGTTCAAGGGTTAGACTTTTAGTAAGTTTCCAGGCCCCAGTGGATAGATCCATCCTGAAGGGCATTTGGGAACAGAAATCACCAATTTCACTCTATAGGCAAATATATATATATATATATATATATATAAATATATAACCAATATACTACTATAAGTAACTTTTAATTTAAAAAGTAAAAAAAAAAAAAAAAAAAAAAAAAAAAAAAAAAAAAAAAAAAAAAAAAAAAAAAAAAAAAAAATTCTAAAATTCATGAAAAATTCATTAAAAAAGAAAGAAAACAGTCTTGTCCTGAAATCTTGTAGAAAAATATCTCCAAAGAAGAACTGTTTTCAGGAACAAACAGGACAATGAGGTATACCACAACACCTTTTCTCTTAGATTTTTCTCCCAGGGGAAAACATTGCTCTATCCAAAAAATGGCTGCTTCACCCAGCCTAAGCCCATCCAATAATGTAACATGCTGACTTCCTTGGAAAAATTCTCCTTCAATAGTGAGTGATGGAGAAGTAGGCAGGCCTCAGAAGCAGTGATGTGATGAGTGACTGAACCTCTCAACGAAGACATTCCTGTGAGTATACTTCAGGAGGTCATTCTGAAAGGGTAGGAAAAGGATAACACACTTGTGTTGTTGCAGTTATGTTCCATTTACTGTGGCAGAAGTCTGGGTGGGGAAGGCCCTTGTAGAACTCTTTGTGAGTCTTATTGTTGGAGCTTTGTTGTCCTTGACTAAGCACAAAGAGATATAACTCTTGACTTCCTTTGTGCAACAACAAGAGGAAAACAGTGGCAGATTTTTGGTTTGACGTCTGGGTGGATTTCGTAGTACTGCTTATTCAGAGAATATCTCTAGTAGTCTACCATTAAAAAAGCCCAACTTTTCTATAATATGAGATGTATGTGTACACAGCATCTGACATAGATCACCGAGGTTTTGATGACTACACATGTGACCCATTATTGCTATACAGGTATAAACAAAATCAAAGCAAATGACTAGTTTACTTGCCATTCAAGTTTCAATGTTTAAGATTTATGTAAGTATAGTAATTGCCTTCTCCAATATATACATCCTCATATAAGAAGGTAATAAAATATAAATAAAAGAGGAAACAACAACAGATAATGTAATGGAGTAATTATTAGTCTTCATCAGTATATTATGTACTTCATTCAAACATTAAACAATGAAACAAAGACACTGTTTGCTGCTCAAGCTAGACTTCAGCTTAGGAAATGTTCTAAGAAGAACTATAGAGCACTCTAAATTTAGTTTAAAACTCCTTTAGTACTCCTGATGCCAGAGTACTTCTCTAATTTAAACTAGCTCTAGTCCCATCAAGTTCATAGGGTCAAAAACGCTATTGAATCTGTTCTTGCATTACTCAGAACTCTCAGGTTACAGTCAGCTGACAACCATAGACTGAAAAATTTCAGAGACAGAGACTGCATGTCTTCTTAAGGCTATTATCCCTACCCAGATACAGGATTCTAAGCAGCTTTTATCTTGAGCATAAACATATTTGCTCCATGATAAGTCCACTTATGATGCCCAATGTGGCTGTTTGAAGGAGCTCAGGAAAGATCTCTATTTTTCTTTTTGTCCTGAGGATCTGCTTTTTTCAAAAAGACATTCACATAGTATTTAATAAACCATGATGTCACCAAGAGACAATTTTATAAAAATATAAGGCTTGCCTCTCAGTGCCACATTTTCAAATTGAAGCTTTATTGAGGGCTATGTGGATGTGACATTACTGAACAGCTGTGTGGGACAGCTATATAATCTCACCAGTCAAAATCTGCCTCTGTGCACACACAGGGCTCAGATTCCATAGCTCCTGCATATTTTCCTTGCATACACTTCCTCTCAGATTTTCGCTTCTTATATATCCTTTTGGCTCCCATGATGCATGCTTCCCCCTGCAAAGAGAAAATATCACACATGACTGAATACAAAGCTGAGACTCCTCCTGTTGCTGATAAATGAATGCAGTCTGGGGAGATAGTCTCAAACTTTAGTGTAAATATGCAGTTTGGTAGCTCTATTTGTCTGAAGAGTAATTTCTTTTTAATGTCTATTATGGACCATCGCTACCAAGGCAGCCCAAAGAAGCATGGAAATTTTTCCTAATAACAACAGCCTTAACTGTTTACATATTAAGCAAGTCCTTCTTTGTTAGGCTTGGTACAATAAAGGAAACACAAGAAAGAAAGCCCATAACTAATGAATTGCTGGCAAACCTGCAATAGTTAAGTTTAGTTTTTCTGTTACAAAGCTTGTATGCAGTTGGTCATTTTGGAGCATGTGAAAAAATGTCATTGCTAAGAAACCCATCTTGTCTCTATTTAATATGTTTCTTCCCACATAATTTTACAGCAGTGATTTTATGTTCATTTCTCAGGCAAGCAAGAACACTAAATTCAGTAATTTTCCATGGAATAAATAAAAAGCTGTGAGTCTCACAGTGTTTATGCATCCCAAAGAGAAAAACACCAGCAATGTAAATGAGTGATAATTTCATTGTTGAGCCTCTGAATAGAGTGGGCGTTTCTTGCTAATGCAGTACCCACTATCAAATGTAGCTTCTTTTGTGTTTCTGAAAAACCAGAGCAGAATTTTCGTTAATCTATTATGTACAGGCTTCCTTCGCGAAACTCACTTTAACTGGTTCCATTTCGTATCACATGTAAATATATTACTTAGTCTAAGTATGAAATGTAAGATGGTTCACTGTCTGGATGTAGAACTTGTAGCCAATGTCCTTTCAATGGCCTGCAGAATGACTTTTGCCTTGGGAAATCAAAAAGATAAGCACTCATCCAGGGATTTTGATATGAGGTGAATAATGAGAGGGTGTGTTGCAGGAAGGCTTCCTGTTAGCAATATTGCATTCCTCTTATAAACTAAGTACATGGAGGAGCCAAGAGCCACTTTTCTCCAGGGACCTCAAGACAACCTGGAAGGACATTTCTGGTATCACTCACCCAGCATGGCTTTGCTATTTTATGCTTGTAAACTCTGTTTACATTACTAGATGAAATGGAAGATCTTTAAATTGCCCTGCCTGCATCATGCAGTCTATGCCATGCCCAGAGAAACTCTGTTTTGATGTTGAGTTGGTATTTTATTCTGGTGTGTGAGTCTAAGCCAAGCACATTTGAATTTTATCTCTTTATATCCTAGTGTAACGGAACAGAAACAAGACATCAATGCTGTGCAACATAAAACATCTAAGAATGAAATAGGCACTGTGGGATGGAGAACTCCAGTCATCGAGCTTTAAGAAGTAGCAGTCTTTCGACACCTCCCCTACTTCCTGCCCAGGTCCTTCCTACTCCTGGACCTCTTACATCTTACCTGGCTGTGTAACTGCCAAGGTCTGTAGTCCTCTTCTGCACAGCGTCTATCGAAAATGGACTTGTAGTCTACTTTGACTAGCTGCCATTCAGAGCGGTGGCTGAAGTGTCCAAACACTCTACAGGGTTCACCGTGGAAAATAAAGTCATAGTCACCACAATGGCAGCAGCATTAACAGCAGCATCCATTAACTGGCTACTACTAGGAAGATGATATAATGCTAGCCACATAACAGGGATGATATCTTCTGATTGTGAAACAAATTTATGAGGCAAATTCTATCACTGGCTGCACCTTGCAAATGCTTAATTGAGAAACAGAGGTTCTTTATCAACATGGAAATACCAAAGTCAGACCACTAAAAACTGGGATAGCCGGGTCCCATATTGTTTGACTCAAAGCCCAAGTGTTTGTCTTATACCGCAAGAAATTATTAAAAACATGATTGAGAAAATTAATTTTTTATTATTTTTATTTTCTGCATATGAGTGTATTGCCTGCATGTATGTAAGTACACCCATGTTGTGCAATGCCCGTGGAGGTCAGAAGAGGGTGTTGGAGCCCCTGGAACTGGAGTTACAGACAGTTGTTAGCTGCCATGTGGGTGCTGGGAACCAATCCCAGGTCCTGTGCAAGAGCATCCAGTGCTCTTAATTCAGGAGTCATCTCTCCAGGCCCCTGAAGAAATGATTGTATTCTAGGTAGTCCACCACATATTTCCTTTGTTGTTGTTGTTAGTACACCTGGTTACCATGATTCCATTATCCTTTTACTTTCCCACCAGTTTCTATAAGAATTGGGTGACAGGACTAATAGGCTAAAATTGTTCTTAATTTGTACCATTCTTTCTTGGTAAACTCAGGTATTTAATATAAATTTTTTTTTTACCACTCATGGGTATGGATAAAAGGTACAAAGTAGCCTTCAGGATATCCTTTCTTTCTTTAGGAAACTGTATTTTACAAACATAAAAATTGAATAAAAGCAGACTACTGATAAACTGTGAATCTGTGTTTCCTTTGCATAATAGTAAAAGTGTGGCTGTCAACCTTGTTAAAGTTTCTTCTTGTCTTTTATCATTGATAAAAGTGAGGAGGATTAAAAATGTGCCAGCTATTCACTTTGATTTTGAAATTTTCATTGATTTCAAGATCAACTACTTTTGAATTATCCTTTCAGGGTTTCCATGGCCAATTTCCTAAGAGAAGGAAATATCACAGCTTCATATTTCAACTTCACAAGCCATGCTTTGAAACTCATAGGCATCTGAGTCATTAATCACATCTTTCAGGAATTCATGACCATAGCATTGCAGACAAGAGTGGGTATAAATGCACATTCACATGGCCAAACTGCTCTTGTGGTTGTCTTAATATGCCTCACAATTGAGTGAAAGATCTAGGGAAGAATAAAATCCTTCATGGACCTTTGATCAAATGTTGTGTTCTTAAAGGCCTGGGATTTTCTAAGTATCAAGTTAGCATATTATTATTCATTTTTAATGTACAGCTTTATTTTCTACTAATATAATTCCTTGGGGCTAGAGAGATGGTTCAGTGGTTAACTGTACTGGCTGTTCTTGCAGTGGATCCAGGTTTGATTCACTGACATGGTGGCTAGCAGGCATCCATAACTCCAGTTCCAGGGGATCCAATTTCCTCTTCTGACCTCTGTGGGCATTGCATGACACGGGTACATTTACATACACCCTGGCAATATACTCATACATCTAAATAAAAATAATAAATAAAGCCAGGTGTGGTGGTGCACGCCTTTAATCCTAGCACTCGGGAGGCAGAGGCAGGTGGATCTTTGTAAGTTCAAAGCCAGCCTGGTCTACAGAGTGAGTTCCAGAACAGCTGAGGTTACAGGGAGACTCTGTCTCGAAAAGACCAAAAAAATATATATTTTATTTATTTTTTTCCTTTTTTATTTCTTTTATTTTTTTTTATTGATGCTTTGTGTATTTCATACATCATTTTCCAATTCAGTTCAGGCATATTTCCCCTTCCCTTCCCCCCCATCCCAGATCATGCATTCTGCCATAACTGTCCTGCATCTTTCTCTCAGTTTTTTTTTTCATTTTTTAGCAATAAGTGATAGTTTATGAGTACAAGCATCCTTCATGTAAAACCAATTTGCAAGCAGTTGTGCCCAAACCCACACAGCCCCTTGGTCCCTCCATCCAGTGGGGGGGGGGGCTTGTATGTTCAATCAAGTTGATCAAATGAGTGTCCAGGCTATATTGCTGTAGTTTCACCATTCACCCCAATAAAATAAAATATTTTAAAAAGGTAATTTCTTTGTTTTCCTAAGTCATGAGTTTCCCTATATCATATTCCATCTGCTACCATTCTTCAGTCTAAAAATGTTTCCCATATTTTCTTTCTTGATTTCTGGAGGGTATACTTACATTGATAACAACTTCTAACCTAAAAGTAATAAAATAAACAGCCTAAGCTAAAATGCATCTTTCTAGGATTACTATGTAATATGAAGAATGGATCACATCATACTATTCCACTTACGTCATGATTAGCGTCTCTTCTCCAGGCTCACCTAGAACCCCATCCACAAAAAGTGGAATGGATGTAAAACTGTATTTGCTCCAAGATCTCCCTTCATCAAAACTCAACCTAATGGCAGAACAGTATAAAAGTCATTAAATCTCTCAATAAAAAGATGTTACCCTGTTTAAGTAAAGATGTTAACGACCAACAGAGACCACATTTGCAAAGTGAGCCTTCCTTCTGAAAAAGAGTTCTTAATTACTTGATAAACTATAAATAGAGACATGCATTCCACTGTAACCAGATGTGTTAAGGCATGAAGAAGAGAGAGATATGAGAATTAGGAATAATGTAATGGGAAAATTAATTTGGATATTTTAGAAGTTCTTAAACATCACTGTGACTCTCTCTGCAAATCCTCACTGCTGCTTATCAGTGATCTTTAGAGATGGTTCTTGACAGTGATGGCCTTGTGAGATTGATAAAATTCAACAAATCCATCTCTGAGAGTCTGAGTCATAACGAGCTTTGCTTGCGTTACATAAATACTGCTTGGCCTCACAGAAGGAATGCACATGAATGGATGGGCGGGCCCTTGAGAGTCAGGAGAGTCTGCATTTCTGCTGGCCTCATTACGCTATAAATGACTATGTCCTTAATATTCACATTTTAAATTTTTAATCACTAATTATATTTTAAAACATACACTGAAGAGTAGTTTAACCATAGGGTAGAGCCTTTAAGAAGGGAACTATTGCCTTATAAAAGAAGGCCTTAGAGAATTGCTTTGTCCTCTTCGCCACGTAGAAACAGAGCACCGGGGGCTGGAGAGATGGCCTAGCGGTTAAGAGCGCCGACCGCTCTTACAGAGGACCCGGGTTCGATCCCCAGCACCCACATGGCGGCTAAGAACCGTCTGAAACTCCAATTCCAGGAGAACTCCAGTTCCAGGGGAATCTGATACCCTCTTCTGACCTCCGCGGCGTTGCACGACATGGGTGCACAAACCTGCATGCAGACAGTACATTCATACACATACAGAAATAAATAAAATTAAAAAAAAAAAAGAAACAGAGCACCAAGGCACATTTAGGAATCTGAAAGTGGCTCCTTAGCAGACAGTTTGGATAGCATACTTATTTTGTACTTCCAGCCCCCAAAACAATAAGAAATAAACGACTGTTGTTAATAAGCTATCTTGTTTGCAGCTTTTAATTATAGTACCTTGGATACTGATTCAGTATCAAATTCAGGGAATTTCTTTTGCTCTTTCTCTGTGGACACTTTTCCTCTACCCCAACCTTTGTTTGTCTTCTGCACCTACAGTCATTAATATAACCAACAGTGGAGGGGAAATCAGGGTTTTGACTTTGAACAAGCCTAATATGGAGAGAACCGCTTTCTTTTTTTTAAAATTTATTTTATTATGTATATGAATGCACTGTCTGCACGTAGGTCTGTGCACCCGTGTCATGCAATGCCGCGGAGGTCAGAAGAGGGTGTCGGATTCCCCTGGAACTGGAGTTAAAGACGGTTCTCAGTTGCCATGTGGGTGCTGGGGATCGAACCCGGGTCCTCTGCAAGAGCAGTCAGCGCTCCCAACTGCCAGGCCATCTCTCCAGCCCCGAGAACCACTTTCAAACACCGATGAAGTTTGCTGGAAACCCCATATAGAATTTAGGCCTTATACATCAGTGAAAGACACAGGTAGATTTGTTGAATGTCACCTAATCAAAGGGAACTAAAGAGGCCACGTAGGAGGAACAAGATAGGAGCAGAATCATCATGAATTGCCCATCTTTGTGTGGGAGATGCTGATCCTGATGAGTGAGTTGCTGCAGCTACTTAAGCTGTTGTGAGTCTGTGAGAGATCATGAAATGACGACACAGTGATAGCGCGGGGGGGGGGGTGAGGCACTGGTGAGGGTAGTGTCATTTTGGGGAGCTATGATGCAGTTACTCTTTTAGAAGAAATGTCTACCCAGTTTTTGTCGCCAACTTTCCTTTTCAAAAGCACAGGCCAACATTTACTTTAAACAAAACAAAAGATTATATCCTAGTAGACCATAGACTTTAGAATAAACACAGTCATAATTTGATAATTGGTTCCTAGGCTGATCCTAGAACTGTCAGGCCATGTTTATACTAGGCAGGACATGCCCTTACCAAAGGTGTCGAATTGGGAGGGACGTGTGTTTCATAGCCACCAGGACTCCACCTTGATCTAGGTATAAAACACTGTGCTCCTCTTCAAAGATCTGGATTAAGAAAGCAAACACACGAAGATATATCCACATCCATACATACCCAGTAAACAAAGAATTGGTCATCATGAAAAGATAAAAATCTTCCTCATGGTAGAAACAGGTTCCCCTAAATCTTTGAGAAGATATTAAGTGATAGAAAGAACATTGCTTTTCAATATGGGTGGTGTCTACCATTGATGATATGCAAAACAATTTTAGATATCCACAACATAAATGTTAAGAATGAACAATGTATTTTCATGTTTGTATTCGCCTCTCTTTATGGCAGTACTTATTAATTCCTTTTTCCAGTGATTTTAGAATACTGGGTAAGTGTGTGATAGTGTACATATCTATATGGAAGAACTCTTGGAGACAATTTACTCCAACATCTCATTCTCACAACTGAGGATATAAAGATTGAGGACTGAGAGGTAGTCACTTCGCAGAGGCCACATGAATTGCAAAGGATGGAAGTGAGGCTTGATCCACTGTGGTACCCTCAGGTCAGCTTTAAAGCCTCCAGATTTCCATGGTTTATCAAAGAAATGCACTCGTTTTTGTTTCATGGATGCTCATCCAAGTGATGAACAGTTCTAAAATAAAATTGTTAACTTTGGTCACATATGTCATCGAGACTTTCACGAATGTAGAAAACCAATCTGAAGTCAAATGGAGACGTGCCAGAAAGAGTCTTCAAACTCAACGTAAGATCAATGGTGTCTTCCCAGACAGACTGACACCAGGGACTCAGCTGAAAGCTATATTACAGACATACTCTGTTTCTTGTTTAATTCTTTTTTAAAGATTTATTTGTGTGTGTGTGTGTGAGTGTGTGTGTGTGTGTGTGTGTGTGTGATGTGTACACAGGTGTCCATGTAGCCCAGAGGAGGACATTCCATTTGATCCCTTAGAACAGGAGTTGTAGGCATCTGTGAGCAACCTGGTGTAGGTGTTGGGAAGTGAACTTGGGTCCTCTAGAAGACCAGCAGTGCTCTTAACCACTGAGCCATTTATCCAGCCTTAATTAACTTTTAAAAAATTTTTATTTATTTATTTTTATATGTGTATGCATGTACTGGCTGCATGTAGGTTTGTGCACCCATGTCATGCAATGCTGTGTAGGTCAGAAAAGGGTGTTGGATTCCCCTGGAACTAGAGTTAAAGACAGTTCTCAGCCGCCATGTGGGTGCTGGAAATCGAACTCAGGTCCTCTGCAAGAGCAGTCAGCACTCTTAACCACTAGGCCATCTGTCCAGCCTGAGCCTTAATTAACTTTTAAACCCAAGATACACCACAGGACTATAGAAATCAAGATGTTTACTATGGCTTGTTGAGAGTGTTGGAAGAAAGAAAATGTTATCTTTACTCTTCCAGAGGAATTTTCCTTAGAATGTTCCACTTTCCTATAAATCTCCAAAATCAGTTGCTCTGTGGTTTCCTAAGAAAAATTGCTTTCCTGTCTTACTTTCATAAAAAAATATGAGAATACCACACAAGTTCTAGCAGTAAGAAATAGCAGCTGGACCATCGTGTGGAACTCTCCTTCTAAAAGCTTGAAGCAAAGACCTCAGTGTTAAGTATGATTGCCCTTACATTAGATTTCATTTACAGTGCTAGTTGTTATATGATAATTAAACATCAGTAGGTTATTAAAGCATATTTATTGAAGTGTAATGACCATGCATTGGGCTCATATCTTGTCATGATTGCTATTCCTCATTAAATGTTTGTTTAATAAGCTGTGGGTATCTAATTTTCATTCAGAAGAAAGGCAAGAGGCAGTTAAGCTAAGCACATTGGTTTGAAGTGATTCCATTTGTACTTATTTAACATATGCACTCTGATAGTTATTACTCTGTGGTTTACACATGGGATTTCAACATTTCAAAATACCACCTGGGTAATGGCAATTTTTGTATCATTTCAAGGAATGAAGATTTTTTTGGAGACAGTTCAGCCTTATTTGTAGAAACTACTCTGCTGGATAAACATTTCTTAGAAAGTCAAGGATTCTGTTTTCTTTTACATGAAAATCCAATCAGATTTGAATATAAATGTGCTGGCATACAGACTCTTGATAAGAAATATCTTTATCAAATAATAAAATTATCAACCTGCCTAAACTTGATTAAGCTTAAGGATTTGTTTTAAAGTTTAATTAAAAAGAGAAAAAAGAATATGTTAACGGTTTTAGGATTTATGCACAGTGCTAACAAAAAGTTTCTAGACTTGAACCAATTTAGACAATTATTATTTCATTAGAACTTTAGGAGAACAACCCAAGATATTATCTTACCTGTCTCCAAGTGTTCCCTGCATCAGAAGAGACGAACATGCTGATGTCACTGTCTGACAACTCAGAACCTATATTGCCTAGGAAAAGCACATGGCCATTAATGGAGGCAATGTCCTGCAGAAATTCACAATGTCTCATCAGCAGTCTACACCGCCTGAGAAGGATTTCAACTGCAAACTTTCTGTCTAAGCAAGAATTTTCAGCATACTTGCTTCAGGGTCAATGGTTTAGGTGCCTTTCTAAAATATTTTTAGCTTGCTCATTAAATTCTAAGCACAGACCTCTAGTTTCTCAAAATAAACAGCATTTACAATAGCAAGCAAAGCACACACACTTCTCACCTGAAGCCACTATGATACTCGGAGCTGTGTCTCTGCTGGCAATGATCCCTGATGTGTAGGGATTCTCAGAGACCTTCAGGTGGAGGTGGAGGGAGCAGTAGGGCTAGGAAAGAAGAAACGAGCATTACCTATGCACATAATGGCATATGGGCATTTAAAGCTGAGATTCAACAGAGCCAGGCATGGGACTCATTACTACAAGTTCAAGGCCATTCTTGGTCTACATAGTGAGTGTCTTATGAGCCAGATTGTATAGAAACCCTGTCTCAAAAAAACAATACATTAAACAAGCAAGTCAGCGAGCAAGCAAACAAAAACAGATAAAGAAAGATAAAATTCAGAACCTCCATCTGTCCATACATCCATTCATCTTGTCTGGCTTTCATTTATAAACCTCTTCATCTATCCACTGTTCCCTTCCACCCACCAACCCATCATCTTTCCATATATATATATATATATATATATATGGTGTATTTATATATGTATATATATATGTATATATATATACATATATATGGTGTATATATATGTATATATATACACATATACATGTATATATATATACATATATATATATATGGTGTCAACCAAGTATAATGCAGCTTGCATGTTGGTGAAACAGAAAACACCTTCATTAGAGTTCTAATTTACTTATGCATTTGTAATTTGATAAACACTTTAGCATCTTACATGTAAAATACTAGGTAAAGCTTGCAAAATAACTGCAGACTAAAATTTGGACATAAGAACTTCCCATTGATTGCTGTAAGAAGAAAGTCTTTTATCAGTCATAAGACAGAAACTGCAGTAATTTTACAATATGGACATAATCTGGGCTAATGATTTTCACCTAACCTTGCAACCCAAAAGTTTACAGTTTAAAATGTAAACAAATGAGCCTTGTGCTCCTATTGTGACTTAGACACCTGACCTTAATTCCCCCAAACCTCCAGATAAGGAAATGAATGCAAGTATAGGTTATCAAAGTGCTGGAAGCTGAGTGCCATGTTCATCAAAAATGGTGAGAAAAGTTGAAAAGTCTGTCTGAACATTTGTTTGTATGTATGTGAAATGTCTGTCTGAACATGTGTGTGTATGTGAAAAGTCTGTCTGAACATGTGTGTGTATGTATGTGAAAAGTCTGAACGTGTGTGTGTATGTATGTGAAAACTCTGTCTGAACGTGTGTGTGTGCGTGTATGTGAAAACTCTGTCTGAACGTGTGTGTGTGCGTGTATGTGAAAAGTCTGTCTGAATGTGTGTGTGTGTGTGTATATGTGAAAAGTCTGTCTGAATGTGTGTGTGTGTATGTGAAATGTCTGTCTGAATGTGTGTGTGTGTGTGTGTGTGTGTACGTATGTGAAAAGTCTGTCTGAACGTGTGTATGTGTATGTATGTGAAAAGTCTGTCTGAAGGTGTTTGGCATTTTAGGCCAAGGGATCAAAGTGCAAGATTCTTTGTTAAGCATGGATCCTAGCTTCTACTTTCCCAATTCATGCTGGTGATGTTGTTTAAATAAAAGAAGGAAGGAATCCTGACTTCAGTGCAGAATTCTGTGCAACGTCTGAAGGGACATATTCTCAGAGTTCAAGTCGACTCGTGGCAATAAAATGAACGCTAAGAATCACACTGTTTATTCATTCAAGTACATCCATAATGGGACTTAGAAACAAGGAGACAAAACATTGAATTCTAGAAGTTGAAGAGAAAAGAACCACTGTAGGTTTAGAGATGGCTCCCAGGAGAAGGTACTGCCTGAGGCAGAGATGGTTGGACTGTGGATGAAGGTGACATGTTCAAGATATTTCAAAGGACATTAGAGACCTGGGTAATACCAGTAACAAAGAAAAAGTCGTTATATCCTAAGTATCACACTATATAGTCAGGAAAGACTACAAAGGAGAAACAGGGTGTGATGCCTAGAAACAAGATTCAGTCATCTCACGAGGACAGTTGGCAGCTCACTTATCTACCTTTCTGAACTTGGTCTCAGTGTAGGAAAATCTGTATAACATGTGAAATTGTCCCAATACCCACTAATAGCTGACACACTGTCTCACCAGCTGTCTTTTTTGTAGTGCATATTAATTGTATAAATTAATGAGTTTCATCATGACATTTACATACATGCATAGGACACAATTTAATCATATTCATCCCTTTCTTACCATGCCTTTGGGTTTTATTCAGTATAAAAGTCATTCTTGTAGATAAAATGCACTAGTAATAAAATTTTAAATGAAAATTTAAGGAACTTGTTTATCTGTACCTGGAGACCTTGATCAAATTCCCTGATTAAGATATCAGGGTTTTTTTAATTAATAATAAATCCTATATGGATTTTGTTTAAAACAGTCCTTGAACGGAGTTGTCAAAAAATACATGTTTGTATTTGAACCCACATTTCTTTTCATCTCTCAGGAAGATTACATTCTAATCTTATCAACTCGAGTTTTTGGAATCACCAGTTTATCTCTGTTATTACTTTCATTCTGTTCTGTAAGCCTCAGCCAGTAGATATTCAGAGAACTACAGAGATGCAATGATTAAATTTACAGAGGATGGAGTAAATGACAAACTAAAAATGAAACTCAGGAATAAAAGCAGCCAAACACTGTGAAATAAAATAGTGGATCACAATAGGATATTTTCCTCACTGCTAACATAGAAAGTAAAACTCTGAAGGAGCAATAAATTATTAGTTTTGCATAAAATTTTTATGTAAAGCCTTCAAAGAAAGTTTTCTCTTTGTAAGATTCTCCAAGAGTAGGAAAAATAAGCCAGGAAAGAGAAAACACCATGGCCAAACATTTGGTTTCTTTTTGTCCAACAGAAAGAAGAGCTCTGCCACTAAATATTAGACAGAGCTCAGGGCACTTTGGAGGGACACTCAGCCAGTGGTAAGGGAGGATAATATGGAAGCATCACACCAGTTCTCCCTGCAAGTTTCCCTGGCACCAGTAGCCTATCCAGATTCCCTTTACTCTGACTAAAATACAAAATTTATATTACTAGATGTAAAATCCTATAATATCTATTTTAGGTATAGTGTCATTTTTATCTTTCTTAGAGACACAGTCAAGAAATTAATGCATAAGAAATAATACTTTGTATCTTCTCTGGAATCTTGCATAAAATCAAAACATAATAAAAGTTTACAACAGTCGTGGATGCCTTTGTCTTGGTTAACAAAAGGCATTGCTGTTTATTCACAACAAGGACATAAGTGAAAGGACTTGATTAGAAATCACATTACTCAGAACAATGCTGTGACCATCTTTGTAGCACTGCAAGGAATATCACACGGGTGGAGCATTACTACTAGAGGCTTCGTAGTAGACCATTCGCATCACCTAACAGAGCAGAACATTCCTCCCAGGTTGCACTCTCCCACCAGCCGCTCACCACAGTTGGAAAACTGAAGCTCGGTTGCCATCTAAACCAAGGATTATTTGATATGCAAACTTGTCATAACAAAGAAAACAGGGATCATTCAATCAGCTATCTCAAACATGGTCTGTGGTTCTTGCTTTCAGAGAACCAAGACATTAATCTGAGAAGAAAACATTGCAGTTCATAGCGTGGCAGCACTTTCTCTTCTCTCACATTCGTAGTACTGGATTGCCCCCAGCTGGTGCAAAGAGAATAGTCTATGGAATTTTCCCACTTCTTTCATTTTATTTTTCAAAAAAAAAATTTACAAGGCCTCCACTAATGCTTCAAGAAAAACGACAGTAAGTGATTCCTCTTTATTTTTAACTAACACTTTTGTGTCTGGCCAGTTGTATAAAAAGTTATACCCTGAAAAGCTAATAGAGAGGTTTACTATAAAGGCTGTCTAGCTGTTCTGAGTTCAGAAGAACACAGAGGGCTGCTAGATTCTCATGCAAACCTCATCAAGGCACAGGCACTTAGTACCCCTTTCTCTTTCGTATTGCTTCCCTCTCTTTTTCTTCTGAGTAACTATCAGGTGCAGAGCATCTGCTGTGTCCACAGTCCTAGTTACCCCATTGATCTTTCCAGAGTCATATCCAACACCATACAGCCCAAAACATGGGCTGTTCAGAGGCGCTTTATTCTCTGTAACTTTTTCCTTTCCAGACAAAGAAATTCAATAATGTTCACCAATACCAGCAAGGACCTGGAAGCTGACTTGCAGAGGATGATGGCACAACCAACATGCACAATTGCAAACTGTCCTTGTGTCTTTGCTTGCACATAGTCATAAACTATAGCACATAACGAGTTTGCCCTAATATTTAGAAGATATTGGGTTCTTAGCCTTTAACTTTATCATAGTCAGATACAAGATGTGAGAAACTTATGTGAATGAATGGCTATAAAAAGAGGGCAAAGACAAGTACACAGTTTCATGTTATTTTAGGGAGCTCACAAACCCTCAAACCTATCAATGAACCTCCAGGTAAAGTTACCTTTCTTTTTGTGCCTTCTCTTATTTTTCCTTTAATCTTGTAAAAATCTTTTGGCAACTAGATTAAATCAATTCAACAGTACTTTTTATATAATAGATGCTTATCATCTATTCCTTTTGTCTAAATGAAATATTGTTCTCCCCATTTCTTTGTTTGTTTGTTTGGTTGGTTGGTTGGTTGGTTGGTTGATTGGTGAGACAGGGTCTCACTAGCATTCCTTGTCTGAGTATGCTCTAACAGCTTCCCCTTACAACAGCAACTCACCATCTTCTATCAGGGGATACTCTGTTCTCTGCCTGTAGGAGCACCACTATTTACATTTCACTTGTAACTGAGGAAATGCCATATGTATCTTTCTTCACTGGATGGCTAACTTCAATAAGCACAACGCTTTCCAGCGTATCCATCAGTTATCCTCTGTGTTTCAGGAGCACTGGGTAGCCAAAGCGGAATTAGCAAATGGTAGGAGACATTTCCACAATAAATAAATCAACTTAATATAAATTTAGGGATGATTTAAGATCCAACCAGTTCAAAGTTCCCTTCTCCAGACTCCATAGCAATAGCCTTTATGTTTTATCCTGGTAACTTAATCTTGAGTCTACTAACATGAATATTGTACACAAAAGGCAGGTCAGAGCTTACATTCGTCACGAGGCACCAGCTAAGTTCTCAAATAGCATTTCCCCAAACCCCCTGGTAAAAATGCTTTTGTAGAATTTTGAATCTGAATTGGATCTAGGCCTCTATTATATCTTCAGTAAAGACTCAATCACTAAGAAGAGGGAAACTGTCAAGCACGTTGTCTGGATATGTGGTATCCAGTTTTATTCCAATCCAACACAACATGCAGAGTCACAGAGAGTACAAGTGAGATGGAAAACAGACAGGAATCTCCTGGGATAGCTATCTGCTCAGCTCCAGTTTAAAAAAATGTGATTTGAATCCATAAAGAAGTCAGAGTTTCTCTCCAGGAAGCATGATTCTTTCCCTTGGGCCCCAAGGATTTGTCACAAGCTCAGCTATGCTCACATTGGCCTCTTGGGAACCCAATTCCGAGGCTTTGGAGACAGGTGGACCGTGACCTGTAATTCCCTATCTAATTGTACAATGTGGTCTTCAGAGGAAAGAAATCCCAGCTGAGCCCTCCAGGCAATCAGTCTGAAAGCCCTAAAAATGCAGCCCCAAATTACCCTGGATATCTTATTTCTATGGAATACATTTTACCAGGGACATTCCATTTGGGGATGTAATTCTGAACTTGTTCCACGTTTGTAACAACACTGCTGGAAAATCTCTTTTCTAATCACTGGGCTGTGCTTTCGGTGACACTGTCACTTTCCAAGTACTCACAATCTAAAATCACTTTTTATCTCCTCTCTGCCACCAGCTCCCAAGGCTAAAGAGGGTTTTTAACAGTATGGGTATCCTGTAGCTCAAAGATTTTTCTTTCTATTTTGTACCTTTGACAGATTTTTAGACAGTGATTTTGGTTGCTCTTTCCTACTCCCTTTGTCACCCCCCCACCCCCGCTGTCTAGCTTTGAAAGCTCATGTTGAAACCACTTTAAGCAATGAGGTTAATAAACAATGAAGACCCAAAGACAACTGGTACCATGCATCTATGTCTCAATAATTCATCTCTCCTTAATCTCAATGACTTTCTTGATTTTGTTAACACTGGTGTCAACTTGAGCCCATGAGTTCAGAAAGTGTACAGCATGACAAGTCCTTCAGGATAAGTAGTAGAAGTACAAGCTTCTCCTAAACTCAAAATGAAAATTCATGCAGCAGCCTTTCAATGTGTGCTGACTTCCAATTCACAAAACCCTTAAGGGCAACATATATGTGAGGAACCCATGAAACATGTATAAATGATTCTGGAATAAATTTTTGGAATTTTCATAAAGAAGGTCACAGTTCCTGTGTTCACAGAGTTCACACTTAACACAGGAAAATGGACCAAAAATTCAACACACACGTATGTGCTGATCTCAGATAGCTGAGAGTGTCATAAAAAGACTCAGCAGATTGATGTGACTTGATGGAGACTCATGAAAGCTCCCTGAGAAGCAGAGATTTGAGAGCACAGAAAAGCCCTCTAGAAAACGGGGCATTTGAAGAGAATAATGGGAAATTCCTCTGCAAGACATACATGAGCACATGAAGGTCCTATTGTAAAAGGAAGCACATGCCCTTCCCCACAGTAGTTCATGTGTCAGGAAGGAAGGCTGGACTCTAAGTAGAAGGAAACAACAGAGGGTGGATCACAGAGGACCTTACAGGACCTTACAGATCATGATAAAGTATTTGATTTATTCTACCTGAAATTGGAAATCCATCAGAAAGCTGAAATAAAGGATGCTTGTTCAAAATTTCTTATGATACAATTCCATAAAAATAGAGAGATGGAGCTGGGAGTAGTGGTGTATGCCTTTAATCCCAGCACTCAGAAGGCAGAGGAAGGCAGATCTCTGTGAATCAAGGCCAGCCTAGTCTACATTTCCAGTTCAAAGCCAGCTGGGGCTATAGGGAGGCCATGTCTCATAAAGTTCCCTTCCCCAAAATAAAGGAATGTAAATGCCTTATTCATCTAGGGCCAGAGTGCGCTTCTTCTAACTGCAGAATAACACCAATGAGATTTTGAGACTGATAGAAATGTTTTATTTTGACTGTGGTAGTTGTTAATAATCCAAAAACATTGTCAAAACCCGTTGATGGTTTTTATGTACATTTTACCTCAATAAATGTAGGGGCTGCGATTGGGGTGAACGGTAAAACTACGACAATATAGTCTGGACACTTATTTGATCAACTTGATTGAACATTCAAGCCCCTCCAGCTGGATGGTGGGAGCCTTGGGCTGTGTGGGCTGGGGCACAGCTGCTTGCAAATTGGTTTTATATGAAGGATGCTTGTGCTAAAAAAAAAAAAAAAAAAAGGAGCTAGAATACTGATTATTTGAACTAACTGGGAATATAAATGCTAGTTGTTTTATTTTTAGTTGGTATTGGGTTGGTCTCTATATTTTTCTGAATTATACAACATCACAGTGTAACACTTTCTTTTACTGGTAGGACAATTTAAAGAATTAAGCTAAATTTTTACTTCCCAAATAAGTAGAAGTCATGTCCAGTCATATAGCAGTAAAGAGCAAAGTGTTTATTGGGTAAAATTTATTTAGCAGGTACTAAACTCTGCCCAAGCTTTATCGACAAAGTATAGGTATTTTAAGGCTTAGTGAATGTTTAGATTAGTTAAATTTAGGTGTAGGTTTTGGTGAAAATGGTAATACAATTGAACTATATTGGGAATATAAAATGTTTTTTTTTATTATAATTTGTATGGGTTAAGGATACACAAATGGCCTCTATATTTTTTCTGAATTATACAACATCACATTATAACACTTTCTTTACTCGTAGGACAATTTAAGGAACTAAGCTTAAATTTCCTCCCAAATAAGTAGCATACACTCAATGAGAAACAGTTTGGATATTTAATGAAAGCTTATCCTTGGTTCCTTCGTATGGGTATGTGTAATACAACTTAGGCATCTATAGTCAAAACATAAAAACCTTAAAAAAAAAAAAAAGGGAGTGGGAGGTGGGGTACTACCTTTCTGGGATACAAATGGAAAACTCGTGTTCCAATCCTATTGAAAATTTTCAATTTTTGAGATCTTGAAACTACAATGGAGGGAGATTTTTATGTTCCCACAGGAAAAAATCACCAATCTAAATGCCTGAAAACATACAACTTATGGCTGCAGGATGGACTGAGAAATGCCAGCAGAGAGGTTGACCCATCTGAACTTAAAGAAAGAGGAACCTCAACTGCCGTGATCAAAGACACTGAGCACCTCTGAATACTATGTGGGTTAACTGTTTGATAATGAAGTTTACCTTCCAGATACTAGAAACCTTCCTACCTCTCCCCTTTATAGGAAAAAGAAAATAATGATGGTAATGAAACCACTCTCTAACTGTAAATAGAGCCAATTGTTGCAGTGGTAATTTCCTATAAAACAGGCATAACTACCCACTTTTTAATTGACTGATAGGCATAGGAACTGTGAAAGGATAATCTCTATCTAGAGCCAAATTCAATAGTAAAGTGTTTATAACGGTGTAATAGCAAAATATATTATTACAGGAAAGCTCTGACATCAGCAATGAATTATTCTGCCTAGGAGATGTTGGTTAGGGGATTCAAACCGCCCCCCCCAAATTATAAAGGCCTTTTGCTATAAAATGGGATATGCAAGAGAAAGGCAGTAAGTCCCTGTTGTTGAAGACCTTGTGTGAGCATGAAAAAAGTTATGAGACATCACTTGCTAGCATACAACTGGCCTCTGAAAGTGCCAGAGAGCGTACCAAAGGCCACTAAAATACAGCAAATATTTGGTCTCCCTGAGACAAGCAAGACTCCTCCGTCAATATCAGCTACACACCAACAGCCTGGAGATACTGTGCAATTGTAGCAGCCAAGTGCCTATATATATCCCAAATCTAATTGGCTATTAGCTCTCTCCTTGGAGGAATAACTCACAGGGATGCCACAAGCTTATGTCCTCTAGTGGTTAGGAGATGTTATAAGCCACAATAAAACTTGTCACCCTTTAAGAAAAACCACAATTTTGATTAGCATACCATCCAAAACTCTCTGTGCTATGTTCACAGCTTAGCTTGACATAATAATTAGTACTGCTTAAATGCTGTACACCAATAGCTTGTGTTTGTTATATGACTAAAAAGGCGTATCACTGGAAAGCTGTCAACCCATGAAGGAAACAACCTGAACAGACTAGAGTCCAAAATGACAACTCCAAAGAAAATAGACTGTCTTTCTTCTCACCCCCTGTGCCCATTCCCAAAGCCCAGGGTGGTAGAATGTAAGGGCTGGCGGAGAGATAGGGGTGAATCTGAGACTACAGGATATAGTCTGGACTCCTAATGATCAACATGCCCTATGCATACAAGCTTCCTCCAACTGGACTATGGGAACCTTGGGTTGTTCAAATTTGGACATAGATATTGCAAAAATACACCAATTACTAATTGTATGACAAACTGAGTAACATCAATGTTATCTGCAAACAACTGTGTCATTATATTGTAGAATCCCTTAAAAATAAACAAATAAAAAAAATAAAAAAAGAATAAAGAAAAGAATAGATAGTCTACTCAAAAAACAAAGGAGTAAGAAAACAAACAAACAAAAAAGGTGGAATAAAGAGCTGAACAGAGATTCACCAATGAGATAGGAAAGATGGCTGAGAAACATCTTAAAAATGTTTCAACATCATTAATAATAAGGAAATGCAAATTAAAACCACTCCCAGATATCATCTCCCTCTGATAGGACTGGCTAAGATGAAGAACACAAAAGACAGAAAATGCTGGAGAGGTTGTGGGGGAAGGGGAACACTCATCCACTGCTGATGGGAATGTAAACTTGTACAACCATTATGGAAAGCAGTGTAGAAAACCCTTAAAAGACTCAAAATGAGCCTACCACCTGACCCAGCCGTACCACTCCTGAGTATATACCCACAAGCCTCATCCAACTGCAAAGATACATGCACATCCATATTTATTGCAGCTCTCTACAATAGCAAAGAGCTGGAACCAACCCAAATGGCCCCTCAAAGAGGAGTGGATGGCAAAAATGTGGTTCACTACACAAGTGAGGTCTACTCAGCGCAAAGAAAGATGACATAACTTTGCAGGTAAATGGATGAACTCAAAGCCATTATGCTAAGTGAAGTAACAGTCCCCCCAAAATAAATGGTTTCCCTCATTTGTGGATGCTATCTCCAAATTCCCCAGATGAAAGGCAAGCTGAACAACATTATTGTTATATTTCTGTTTATCTGAATGCACTATGTTGTTATAATGTTAATCCCTTAATGGGCTCAGAATTGATCCACCACCTACTTTCAGACCTGTAATTACTGTATATGAGTGGAAAGAATGTATGCATATTTTTAGAGTAATATAGAAAATGAATGGAGGAAAATGTAAATCCCTAAACATAAAAAAAAAAAAAAAAAGACTGAGAGAAGATGCAGGAATAGTTATGGCAGAGTGCATGAATCTGAGTGTGGGTGGGGAGGAAGGAGAAGGGGAATATGCTCTAAACTGAACTGAGAAATGATGTCTGAAATACATAAAACATCAATAAAAGCATTCTAAAGGAAAAGGTCAGAAGGGGGCCAGGCTCGTGGTAAGACCTTTAATGTTGGGCGTAGGCAGGTTTGTTAGGCAGAGGCAGGTGAATGAATCCTATGAGATGGCAACCAGTCTGGGGTGCCCTACACAGTGAGTTCCAGGTCAGCTGGGGCTATATCCTGAGAGCTTCTCTCTCTCTCTCTCTCTCTCTTCTCTCTCTCTCTACTCTCTCTCTCTCTCTGTCTGTCAAAAACAGAAAAAAAAAAAACCCCAGCCTCAAGAGCTACTGTGTAAAGAATGGATTGCCAGATGGAAGGAGGGTATGGTAGTGACTTATTTCCAAGGACCAAGTTAGGACTGATTGTGGCTTAGATTAGCATATTCCCAGTGCAGTGGGGAAGGAAGCTGATACTAGAACAAGGGCCACCTTGTTCAGTGTTTTCTTAAGAAGAACCAAGTTCAGTAGTCCCTTTATGACACTATAGAAGCCAGGCAAATCTGTGTAGGTGAAATGGTTAATATTCTTTCTCATAACCATTGATTTCTAAAACATTCTGTAGGGATGAAAGATGCAACTCAGGTAGCACCACACTGAATGCATCTTTGTCTAAATAAAACAATGCTGCATCTTGGAACAGAAAGCTAGCAAGGCTGAGTTTTTGTTTTTAAATGGCACCGACCCTTGTTTTGCATAGTATCAATAGTCAATAATACTTGTTACAGTTACTTAGTCTGTCACTGGCTTAGTACTCTCACTGTCACAACTGAGTCTATCCCCCCTGTACGTTACCAGTGATAAGGATGGAAGCTGAATGCTAGGCTGAATTTGAGACTGCTTCTCTGATGCACAATGACAACTGTAATATCCTCTGAAACTAGTAAGGTCAAGCTGTAGCTGCTGGCATCCTCTTGAATAGGAGGTTCACCCACCCACTGCTTCTCGAGATGAACCTGCAAAGTGGCTGTCCTGGCTTTGTGAAACAGAGGGAAGAAAGCTGAGTGAGAATAATATCAAAGCCAGAGTTGTGTGAAGAATATGATTAATGATCGATGTATATACAGATGACAGAGAGAAGATGGATAGACATGCACACATACTGGTCTCTCCTTTTTATTATCCAAAATATAATTTCCGAATTATTTTATAGAATATACTAGAATTAATTAACAATATACTTTGTTTTGCAATTTCTCTTCCTCTTGTACCTCTGGATTCATTAGGTATCTATGGGTCTGTCAAGTATTCCATGATAACTGGCAGTAAGAAGACTAACACATGATTAGGAAAATTTCCGTTGATTAATCAAATCTCATTCAGTTAGATACATAGTCTGAGAACTCCATGATGCCGATACCCATTTTTCGTCCTTCTCTTAGCTATAATCCTGTCTTTGAATACATAAAAGATTTCCATGTCGACATATGTTTTGACTAAGAAAGCCATATGTTAAAGTGGGGATGGCAAACTGTTTTACAAGGGTCAGAAAATAAATACCATACGCTTTGATGACCACACATGACTACTTGATTCTATCTTCATTGGCTGAAAGCAGTTACATGCAGTAAATAACCATGTAAGTATGGCTGTGCTCCAATAAAATATTACATGGAAAAGTAACTGCTAGGCTATATGTTCCCTACTGGCCACATTTTTTGGTACCCAAGCATTATAGATTATGTATGACAAGCAAACTTAATAGAATACATAAAGAAAGTAAATGGCTAGTTAATTCAATAAGCATGAACTCTTTGTTGAGTCATAAGCTTCTCTCCAAATATGATGAAGCATCTTCAAATAAAAATACACTCACACAATTCTAAATTCAGTTCACTGGCTCTACAGTTAAAAACATGCATCATTAGCTTTGTGACAGGGAATTTTTCATGAACTATAAAAGGCTCAGGAAATGCCTTCACCAGAGATGCAAGCCATCATATTGTAGTCAAACTGCTATTGGAAATCCTCATTAGAAGTTGGGTTGGAGGGCTGGGATGCTGCTCATTGCTAGTGAACGTGCTTAGCACATGTGATAGATACCCTTTGACTATTAACACCACACAAATAAAGCACCACTACCACAACCCCCAAAGAAATAAACAAACCAAATATACTCAGGCTATAAATAATAGTTTGGGAAGTGACCAAGGGTTTGGAGGCAATCTATCTCCCCATCTCTTATCTCTGACCATCACAAATGCCAGGCCTCCTGATTTTTCTTTAGATTCCCTTTTACCACCCTCTTCTGACCATTTTTCAACTGAGCAAAAGTCTAGAAACTCGCTTCACCCTCTTGTGAAACACCAATTCCAGCCCTCCAACGTGTGGGGCATGCTGTGTCAGGATGAAGACTCACCAGCAAACAGTGCACAGGGTCTCCTCGGAGATCAGCATCCGGTGCCTGCAGTAAACGCCAGTCTCTGCCTTTGTTGTATGTGATGAAAGTCTTCACTTGGTTGTCAATCTTCTTGTTAGCCAAGAACATTCCCTTTATCCCTGCTACCTGGGAAAAATTGACATGGCTGAAAAATACATCAATATGAGAAAGGCCATATTTGTTTGAATTAGAAACAAAATACAAGTAGCCCATAAATCCAACCAAGAGTACTAACTTGTCTTAGAAGAGAGAATAAGAATAGCTAAATTGAAAGGGATGGTGTTGCACACACCTTTAAATCTAACACTCAGGAGGCGGAGTTGGGCAAATCTCTGTGAGATGAAGGCTAGCCTGGTCTCCTGAGTAACTTCCAGGCCAGTTGTGCCCATAGGGAGACCCTGTCTCAAGAAAAAGACCAAAAAGTTAAACGAAAGGAGATACATTAAAATGCTATACTTCCCTAGCCTGGTGGGCAGAAGCCAATAGTCTTGTATTCACTTGGTATAGAGAGGCTTATCATTTTGTTGTTGATGATGAAAATGATGTTTACAGTAACTTTACTAAAATTACCCAAAGTAGAAACAACCAAAGTGTCCTTCAGGATGTGAACAGCAAAATAAACTTTGCATGTACAAACAATGGAACATTATTTGGAACTAAGAAGAAAAGTGCTATCAAGCCATAGTAAAACAGGGGGAACCCAAAACATATTAATAAGCAAAGGATTGCAGCTATAGGACAGTCTGGAAAATGGAAAACTATAGAGCTGTGAAAAAAGATCTACAGTTGCTAGGGCTATGGAGAAGGAGGGATAAAAAGGTAGAGTGTACATGAACTCAAGGCTATTTTGTTATCCACAAAGGTGGGTACAAGTCACTTGATATTTGTCAAATGCCATGGAAGGTAAAACCACAATAGTAAACTTTTATATAAAGTTTTATATACACTTGTTATCTGAAGGTAGGTTGACAGTAGCGATCAGTGGCCAGGAGATAACTAACACTGTCAATTCTGTTACTTGGATTGATATTCTAGCATACAATATTAATTGTATGCTAGAATATCATCCAGAATCTTAAATAATTTTCTCTGCTTTAATCATCATAATATTTCTTTGGGGAAATAATTACTAATTCTGTTTCACACATGAGATCTATCTCACCCCAAGGTCACACTCCAAGGACACACAATAAGTGTCAGTCTGGGTACTGTAACCCCAAACTCTGTAACTTCAGAGATCAGGCTTTAAAGGCTATATAAATTGTTGAGCTAGCTACAGCCCTAGGCAATTGAAAGAGGTCATTTAAAAGACCCTAATATAATTATTACTGCCTTTTTTTTTTTTTACTGCAGAAGTCCTTCTTGGTATTTTGCCAAATTTACTGATCCTTAGAAAAAAAGAATTTGAAGAAGCAACAGCTTTCTATACCATTAAATAATCACTCCTCCATTTTCATAGTATATTGTTTTGATATAAAAAAGTTGTTAATAAGTAACTCTATAAATGCACCTGCTTCTTTTTTTCGTCATTTTGAAAAAAAAAAAGTGTCTCCCTGTAGCCCTAGCTGACCTGGAACTCTCTATGTAGACTGGGCTGGCCTTGAACTCACAGAGCTCCACCTGCCTTTGCCTCCCCAGTGATGGGATTAAAGACGTGTACCACCATGTCTGGCCTGATTTCTTCTTTTCTTTTCTTTTCTTTACTTTTTTTTTCTTTTTTAATCACATTTATTTTGGCTGACATATACAAATATAAAGTTGCACATATTACAAGGGTCACATGATGTTTCATGAATTTACATATTGTCTAAAACTGCCTTCTTTAATTGACTAATAGACATAGGAACTGTGAAAAGGATTATTCTCTATTCAGAACCAAATATAATACTAAAGTCTCCTTAAGCTATGCACTTAAGCAAAATATATTAATATAGGAGAGCTCTGATATCAGCAATGGATTATTCTGCCAAGGAGATGTTGGCCAGGGGATCCAAGCCCCCACAAAAGCTAAAGGCTTCTTGCCTGTAAACTGGGATACCTGAAAGAAGAGAGGCAATAAGGCCCTGCTGTTGAAGACTTGATGTAAGCATGGGAAACATGCATTGAGATCGCACTCGCAAGTGTACAATTGGTCTCTGGAATACCAGAGAGTGTTACCAAAGGCCACTAAACCAATAAAGCAAATATAGGTCTCCTTGAGTCAAGCAAGACTCCTCCATCAGCACCAGCTACACCTTACCTGTCTGGAAATACTGTGCAGCAGTGGCAGCCGTATGGCTGTATATCCCAAATCTAATTGGCTATTAGCTCCCTCCTTGGAGGAATAACCCATGGCTGATGCCACAAGCTTACATCCTCTAGGGGTTAGGAGATGTTATAAGCCACAGTAAGACCCTGTCATATTTTACAGAAAAAAAAATAATCATGGATTAACATACCATCCAACATCTGTGTCTACACAAAGTAACTACCCTAACAATTAGTACTGTTTAAATACCTATATATCTAATTGCCTGTGCTTCATTAATAGAGATTGAAAGGTTATTCCTGACAAATGTCAGCCCATGAAGGAAACAGCCAGAAGTGACCAGAGTCCAAAACGAAGCTCCAGAGAAAGTAGACTGTTTGCTTCTCGTCCACCTGTGCCCCTTTTCTAAGCCTAGGGAACAATCTGCGGAAGAGGGGGCATGATAGAATGTAAGGGCTGCGATTGGGGTGAATGGTGAAACTACAGCAATATAGAATGGACACTCATCTGATCAACTTGATTGAACATACAAGCCCCCACCCCAGCTAGATGGTGGGACCCATGGGCTGTGTGGGTTTGAGCACAACTGTCGCAAATTGGTTTTACATGAAGGATGCTTGTACTCATAAATTATTACTTATTGTTAAAAAATGAAAAAAAATAAAGAAGTAATAAAAAAATAAGCTTAAGTTCACTGAATATGCTTATGTCATTAAACATGCATGATTTCTTTGTAGTTAAAACTTTTTCAGTTCTGTGCCAGGTGCTGTGGTGGCACATGCCTTTAATCCTAGCACTCAAGAGGCAGAGGCAAGTGGATTTTCGCAAGTTCAAGGCCAGCCTGGTCTACAAAGTGAGTTCCAGGACAGCTGGCGCTACAGGGAGACCCTGTCTTGAAAATACCAAAAAAAAAAAAAAAAACCAAAAAACAAAAAAAAAAACAACTTTTTTAGTTCTTTCTTTGAGGTTTTTGAAATGCATGCAACATTACATCTAGATTCTTCCTACTATAAAATTGTACACCAAAGCATCATGGTCTATATAAGTGAAAGTATTTGTTTATCAGTTTCATCCATATATCCCCTCTATCCCAGCCTCTGAGGTACATGATTGTACTCTTAGCTTTTTTTCCTCTCTCTCCATACATATACCAAATTTACAAAGTTTGAAAATAAACTGTAGGTTAATTTCAAAATACATTTGGGGATTCAGAGATTAATATTCCTAAACTACATAGCAAGTTGATGTATTTTTAATGTACTTTAAAAAAGAGATTTATTCTTTCTCATAAATCTTAGAACTAAGGAAAAGAGAGAGATATACTTCAAGCTATATCTATAGTAATACGGGTCAATGTGGTATTATCTTTACTGACCAATTACTCACTTTGATTCACATATAAGGATTTGGTGCTAGGATCCACAAATGAGGGATAGCATAAATGCTTTGTTTTTCTGAGACTGTGCTACTTCACTTAGGATAACAACTTCTAGTTCTACCCATTTGCCTGCAAATTTCATAATGTTATCTTGTTTTTTTTTTTTTTTCTTTTTACTGCTGCATAGAACTCCATTGTGTAAATGTACCACATTTTCATTATCTATTCATAAGTTGAGGGACACTTTGGTTGCTTCTAGGTCTTTGCTATTGTGAAAAGAGCAGCAACAAGCATGGTTGTTCAGTATCTCTGCTGTAGGATGAGTCCTTTGGGTATATACCCAAGAGTGGTATAATTGGGTCAAATGGTAGATTCCTTTTTAGTCTTTTATTAGTTCTCTACTCTGCTTTCCATATGGGTTGCATGAGTTTGCAATCCCACCAGCAGTGAATGAGTGTTCCCTTTTCTCTTAGCATTTGGTATCATTTGTTTTCTTGACCATAGCCAGTCTTACTGGGGTAAGATGAAATATTAAGTAGTTTAATTTGCATTTCCTTCATTACTAACAATGTTCAACACTTTTTAAGATGTTTTTCAGCCATCTTTAGTCTTCTCTTAAGAATTCTCTGTCCATATGTTTAGCCCTTCTTTTATATGGGTCATTTGTGTGCTTGGTCCTTTGTTTATTGTGTAATTTATATACTCTGGATGTTAGACCTCTGTCAGATGTGACACCAGTGAAGATTTCCTCCTTCTCTGTGGGTTTTCTCTTCACTTCTTTGATAATTTCTTTAGATGTACAGAAGCAATTTAGTTTAATGAGGTCCCACTTGTTGATTGATGACCTTGTTTCCTGTGTAACTGCTATTTGATTTAGAAAGTCTTTTTTTTTAAGTCTTTTCTTACTCCTAGATCTTGCAGGTTACTCCTAATGTTTTCTTCTAACATTTTCAGAGTTACCGGTTTTACATTGAGGTCTTCTATCCATTTAGAGTTGACTTTTGTACAAGGTGAAAGGTAGAGGATCAGTTTCAGTTTTCTACAAGTGGTGATCCAGTTTTGCCAGCACCATTTGCTGAAGATGCTGCATTTCATGTTCTTAGCCCCTTTGTCAAATATCAGGTAGCTGAAACAACATGTATTCAAGTTTGGGGTTTCAATTTTATTTTCAATTTTATTCCATTGATCTCTTGGTCTATATTGTATGGTTCTAACTCTATACTTGAAGGGGAACAATTGACAAGTTGTCAAAATTGTATTATCACAAATCAGAGCATGTAGATTTTCATCTCAGGCATCTAGAGTTTATCAAACACATTCTTACCCTGCTTGAAATGATCATGACCCAAGGAATCTGGAGGGCACCAGGAAAAGGCTAACACACAGGCATGAGTAGACCATTCCATCCTCACCACATAAGCTCCGTTAACACTTATGATTACCATGAAATACAGTTGCAATTAGCCACATTTTCAGGGGGAGAAAATAGAGACTTAGATTATCTATGTATCTTTCTGGAACTCCCACATAGCATTAATATGAAAATATGCTCTAAAGCATATATAAAGTCAACTAACTTAGCTTGGACTCTTTTATTATGTGTGACCAATTTTGAGCAGAAGAATAAAACAATAGCTTCTCCTTCACTAGTTCTTATGAATCTCAAAAATGCTCACATCTTTGCTTATAAACTTTCCAAGGATTGACACAAATCTACATAATAGTTTTTATCCCAGCTCAATGGATAAAGAATTCTGATGTGTTGACAAAACTTAAGATCACAGAGAATAGAGTTACATATTCAAATCTGTTTGACTTCCAAAGTTCTTCCAACAAACACAGCATGGAATTTGTCAATTTTAAGAAGGGATTCGATCCACAGTAGACACACATTTTGGTTTGGGTTTTGACACAGTCAGACCTCATTAGTCTGTACCTGCTGATCTGGCATCTAGGATAATTTAAAGATGGGCCAAATTTGTACTCTTTCGGAACACGATTGTTTAACAAATAAATGGTACGAAGGAGTTGGAGAGAGGACTATTTTGAATGACTTAGGCAAACAAGCCACATTCTGCACAATCAACAATTTCTGGTGCATTGTTGCTTCTCAACAAATATGGAATGGGTAGACTCCAGGAGCGCTCTTCCTCCAGTCTCTCTGTTAATTACAACTGAAATTTACTTATTCACTCTAACAGCTCCCGAATGATTGCTTTGCAGGAAACCCTGTATTAATTTTGCATATGTTCAAGAGGCTGTTTCCAGGCTGGGTGTGGTAGTACACGCCTCTAATCCTAGCACTTGGGAGGCAGAGGCAGGAGGATCTCTGTGAGTTCAAGGCAGCTCTGGTCTACAGAGAGAGTTCCAGAACAGCCAGAGCTATAGGAAGACCCTGTCTCAAAAAGACCCCCCCCAAAAAAAGAGGCTGTTTCATATGTAGATAGGACCAAACAGCCAGTTCTTTTAAAAATTAAATTGCACAAATTTCACACTAGTCTTCCTTTCACACTAGTATAGACCTAGAAATGAGAGCAACTGTCTCAGCCATTCGATGCCCTAGAGGGTCACAATAGTGAGTGTGAAAGGAATAAAAAATGTTCCCTACTTCGGTAGAGTCATTCTGTTTTCCTCCCTGCACTCTCTTCTTTAGCAGGAGCCACAGAGCAGGACTATGGTGTTTTGGAGCTGGTTCTTTTGATTTGTAGAAGTGGTGACTTTATGGGCCCCCAACGGCTTGGCATTATCAAATGCCACTTGAGCAGAGAGCTGGGCTTTGTAATTCACCTCTGAAAGTGTGGCTTTCCGGGTTATCTTGAGGAAGAAAAACTTGGCAAAAAGTAAGGGAATGCATATCAACAGGGATAAAAGCTGAAGAGGGTTTATTATTTTTGTCTTGTAATAGAGGCACTTTATCCATTGGAGTTCTGTTTTTTTGTTGTTTTTTTTTAATTGTTGAGCTTTGTCTGCAAAGCCGCTCATTTATTTGTGTCCTTCACTGTTCACTCTGAGCTTGATAAATCCTTCTGTTTCTCACTGCAATCTTGTGCATAAGGGTTTTTGTTCTGATGATTTTCATCATTTCTTTGTTGGTATCTCTACCAATTCTTTATCATTGGGAGAACATTAAAGAACATGGACTTGTGTGAGTGTCCAAGTGTGCACATTGGTTTGTATAGATGTTTGTGTCTTTGTGAAAAATGCAAGGTCCCATCCAGAATGGCAGAGGGTGTTTACATCATAAAAATACCCTCCTCTTCATGCATACTAGGGATTGCTGAGGAATGGTGTACGATGCGGAAAAGTAATATGTTCGTTGGAAGTTATGTTATCAAATAGGCACAGAATTCCAATGGAGATCTTCCTAGCAAAATGATATATCTTGCTGTTGGGAGTTTGTCTTCCTTTTCAGAAAGACCTGTTAAATTTCATGCTGGTTAAATTTGGCATAACAATCTCTGAGACTAATGAGTGTGCTGGGAGCAATTTTTCTCTCTTTGTTTTTCAGATGGAAGAATTTGTTAACAGAAGTTTCAAAGGTAATTCAAAGTTATTTATTATCATCTAATATTATACAAGACAAGACATCATTTTGATTGTACTTTAAAGATGAAGTGATATTGCTTAAACCTAAAGCTGAAACACATGAGCATATTCCTGAACCCAGATGACACCCTTAAACTTCTGGCTTGCTTTTCCTTTCTAGTTCTGTGTTCATGCTGACCACCCTGGAGTCCCACACTGTCCCCTATAATCTTCCTATTTATCACTCAGAGCCAGCGCAATAAACATTTTCCAGGAATTACAGTCTGTTTTCATCCTCATTTACTGTTCTCCACAGGTCTCTGTTCTTCACCTTTGTTAGTGAATCATGACACCTCAACATCTTCTCAGCCACTGTGGAATGTTCTTATGGGTGATAATCTTCTCATTAGCTTCTTGCGGAGACTTTGTTTATATGATCTCTCACATTACGGTCTCTAAACCTAATGCAATCTCAAGATTAACATTCTTTCCAACTTCTTGATAATTCTTACTAGTACAGGCATTTTTATGCAGGGTGCCAGTTTTGCTTTTCATAAGATAGGGAGCAAGTGTTCTCCATCAGATGGCTCAACATAGGAAGACCTAGGAAAGAAGACTTCTATGAAGCAAGACCAGTCTTGTCTGCATAATGTGACCCTATCTGCAAGAAACCAACCAAAATAAAACAAAAATTACAACAATATGTCACTAAAGTGTATTGAGTGTTCATGAAATGTCAGGTAGTATGTGACAGGCTTTTTGTAAAGTGGAACACATGAATCACTCTCTGCATTGTAAATGGTGGATTAAAAATTGTCATCACTCTGCAGTTTTTAAAAATGAATTCTCAGATGTGGAAAATCCCCTGACTAACATTTATTTAGCTACAAAACCTTAAATATGAACTACACACATTAGTCTAATTCCATTGCCCATATATTAGCCCTATGGGTGTCTTATCTGAAAAAAAAATAAACTTCTCTCCCATCCTAGAGTATTATGAGAACAATATCAGACTGGTGCATTATGTTTATAGGAACCTGCCAGTTATTCATTCTTTAGTGGCTTTACTCAGTGGTCAGCACTTATTCAGAAAATACTCTTGAGCATCTACTATGTATCATGTGTTCCTTTAACAACTGAATAATATCTTGTATATTTGAACATGTATCTCCTCATCTAGCAAATGGACTTTAATAATTAAAATATGCTAGGTGCTGGGAATTTCTTGGGTTATTTAAAGAAAGAACCCCATATAATACATTTTTAAAAGCTTATTCCCTAGTGACTTCTCTCTTGTACATTTTCATATGTTCTAACTGGAAATTGAATTGATAAAACCCTTGTACTGGAGCATTTTGCTTATTTCGGCCACAGATGCTGAAAGAGATAATCATTAGTCCTACCTACTCAGACCTAAATTATAAATCTAAGTGTCAAAGTTTGAACAAAACAGATGAAATAACTGTGGCGGGAAATAGGTCATTACTTTGTGTTTAAGGATGACATTATTTCCATCCTCTAGAGGGAACAAAATATCCAGAAAAGATGATTGATTCAAAGAATCCGGGAGTGCTTCTATAATTGGAGAACTCTGACTCCGCCTCCTCCACCTCATCCTTCTTTTTCTCTTCTTTTTTATTTCTTTATTTTTATTTCCTTATTTTTTTCAAACCCAATGTTTTATTGAAGTTCTGTGAATTTCATACAAAATTATATTACAAATCAAATCTAGACCTTTGGCCACCTCCCTGCTCCCCAACCCCACCAGAGCTCATGCATCCTGCCAAACATGCTTTTCATCTTTGTCTGTCTCTCTCAAAATTCTCAATGCAGAAGTTTACTGTTTCAAGCAGAAGTTCACCATTTTAGTCAGTTCTTTGATGCAGTCTTTACTGTTGTTGTTGTTGTTGTTATTCCTTCCAATATACATCACTCCAAAATATGCACATATGCATGCCACATATATCATAGGTTTCGCATCCTTCAGTTATGCTTTATTTTTATTAGGCCTGAAGATGTCATGTCGAAGTCTCCTCTTGGCAAGCCACCCAAACCACCATCATTCTGCCCTTTTGTCTCCACACTGGGTTTTTCCTTCCCATGGTCACCACATGAGGTCCAGTAAGCACTGCTCTGTCTCGATCTTCCTGATCTTCCTGTACTGGATCTCATGATACAGCCGCGGTAAGTCAACAATGGCTCAGTATACTCTGAAGAGGCTGAAACCCCTAAGTAGTCTACAAGTTGGATGTTTCAGTAGTCTCCAATTCTGGCACTGAAGGTTGGGAGGATTCTTGGAGCAAACATGAGTCTTAGTCCATTTTGGAAGGTTGAAAAACCTCTGTCTCATGTCTTTGAAGTCTTTGAAGGATGGCAAAGCAGTGGCAGTCACAGTGGTTAGCTGCACTTGGCCAGTAAGAAGGCAAAACAACAGTTTGCTCTTTTTTTTTTTTTTTTTTTTTTTTTCTTTTTATTTTGTCTTTTTACTAAAGATCTCAAGTTTTATTTAACTGAAGTACAATTCTCAGGGCTTAACTATTTTTATTTATTTATTTATTTATTTATTTATTTATGGCTATACTTTCCTTTTGGATGTTTAAGGCCACACAGTTTGCCCAGATTAACCAAGGTTTTTCTTTTCTCAAGGTCAGTTGAGGATCTGGTCCTCAAAGATTGGTCACTCAGATCTTGGGAGGGGGGAAGAGGAAGCCTGTGCCTCCTTTTGGCTTTTCAATCACCAGTTCCATCCACTCAAGGACAAAGTTAGGTCTTGCTAGACCAAGCTTCCCTTTTTGAAGCATGAGCAGACTTTCTTCTTTATAGATTGGACACTGGCTGAAGACTCATTAATGGCTCTCCAAGACCTCCCTAAACAGGAAGACTGGTGACTCACATTTGTAGGACATTTCAAGAGATGGCTCCATGCACAGTCCCCTGGGACTTAGTTGACCTCTGAGGGCAAGGAACAAAGTTATCCCTTACAGCCCTCGGCCAAATTAGTATGGGCATTAAGTATGGTCATTAAGCATCCAGAAAGGCTAAGTTACACCATATTTTTAACTGATACCTTTAACTACTCTATAATATTTTAGAAAATGCTTGGACAAAAGCTCAAGCAGCCTTGTATAAGAAATACTAAGAAACACTTCCATGAAATAAATATTGTGGTTAGACATAATGTCATGACAAACTAGTTTTTTCCACATTCCTTTGATCTTCTATTACTCTAAAATATCCATACATATCCTTCATCCATATACCAAAAATTCCTAACTCTGTAAATAAATGGTAGCTTAGTTCTAGAACCTGTTAAGGGATTCACAATATAAGAGCACAGTTGTTTTCAGATCACATTAACGTTGCTCAGTTTGCCTTACAACTAGATAATTGGTGCTAGCATCCATAGATGAGGGATACCATTCATCTTTTGTTTTTCTGGGTTACTTCACTTACCATCTTCTTCCTTCACTACCTTATCCTCCTCCCTGTTATCCCCTGTGTTCCTCTTTGTCATTTTGGAGGGCTTTTTGTTTGGCTAACAGTAATTAAGCCTAGACCTCATGTACACTATTTAATTGTCTACCAATGAAACATATCCCCCTGCTAAATTTTCTTCCTTTTCTTATTACCCAGTCAAATAGTATTCTTCTCATAGAATTGCATATTTTATATCCTATAACAAGTATTTCCCCAAAAGGACAGGGTTTGTCTTCTCTGCCTTCTACCCTGGCTTGTAAGAGGGGCGTTTTTCTATTTCCTCCAAGAAATCCTGGTATAATCGATACCATCATGGCTGCTGAATTTTCTCTTTTAAAGAAAGCTTGCTGTGATGTGCAGCAGACATCACTGGATGCCTTTTGCAAGGTTCTCTATGCCTCACATTGTGTTGTACTTATCAGCAAAGAGGCTTCATTCCTAACCACACCTTTTCCACTTAGCTGTCCTGAGCTGTCATGGTTCATTAACTCAAAGTGTTCTTCATCACCATTAATTAATATTTCCTTCCCAAAGGAGATGGGTATTTTCCCAAACTGTCAGACTCTCTTTCTTCAAACAATATACACACATGTGCACACACGCACATACACACATGCAAATACACACACACACACATACACACATACACACGTACCAAGAATTACGGTTCTGAGACACATTCATCACATTTTTTCTGTTCTGGCTACCATCTTGGATGCTCTCTTATGTTATTCAACACATACGGACACTGAAATGCTAGTGTTATTTGGGATTAATGGAATTTTACAGTCCTTGCTTATGTGAGTTCCATGTATATATACTTCTGCCAGACAGAACTGGCAACTATGTGCAATTACTACCTGAATTTAGCAATAACTTAGGACTTGGTTCAGAAAGTGATGCACAGGTCAGATCAACTACTATCTTTATATTATGATTTTCCTTGCTGTTTTCTTCTTGTTGTTTGTTTTTTCCACTGCTGGGTAAAGTTTAGGACTATTTCTTCAGACTTACAATGTCCTTGATCCTGACACAACTGCACATTCATAATCAAATGCAAACCCAGATATTGACCTTTCAGGGGAGATGTGGAACTTTATAGTTGAAAATTCACATATGCTTAGATTTAGGTCATAAGTTTGCTTTATAACCTTGTAAAAGTGGCCATGCTGTCTCACCTCTATTTGCTTAATGAGAGTAAAGTGACTGTAGTCCCTTTATCCTAAAGTTAATACATAAGTTAAATGGGAGAATTATGAAACATTCCTTACATATTGCCTTGCACATGGTTCCTCCAACTTTGAGCTATTAGCATTAAATTTTATCATCAAAAATACATTCCATTTCCTGGCTCACATTTCTTCTCTCTTTTAAGTACAGTATATGTTGAACGGAAAATTCACATTAAAGGGAAATTCTGTTATTTTGACAAATAAGCCTCAGTATTCTGTCATCTAAATTTCATCCTCAGTGCTTCCTTATCTCGTTACAAATAGACATATGGCTGCAGAGTCGAGAACACAGAACTTGTAGCCAGGTGTGTGCAAACACAATGATCAAGGTTAGGAAGAAATGGGCTTCCTGCTGCATTTTTGATGAAGACCCAGATACTTTGTAGATCCTTGATACACAGAAACATCCACACATTTATAACCTGAACTGTTTGCATTTGCCAAAATGGCTTAGAGAGCACACAAACACAGGCAGAGCAGGTAACTGGCGTGCAGAAATATGCAAAGAAGAAATGGTATTCTCTTCAGTCACCCAAATAAGAGCAGACACCCAGGCTGTGGATCCTATCTATCACATCCATCTCCTATGCTTCTCATCTGTTTCCTTATTAATTCATTTATGGATTTCCTTCTTCTCATTTATCTCTAACCTCTCCACATTCATCACAATTCTACAGGGAAATTCACACTGGAAGAATTTCAGCTTCCTGCTAGCCAGAACAATCAGATTTAAGGGAACATTTGTGCCAGGCTCTGTGTCCACCAATATTCTTTCTATCTAGGTAATCAGCGGATCTGGCACTGCTGTTCTGATCACATCAATTTCAATTCAAGTTGCTGTGAACTGTCAGCCTAATAAAACAAAGGCACTTTTCTCCTGGCCCCAGGATGCAGAACACCTTTACATAATACAGTCACACCACTTTTCAAAGTGATGATAATAAGAGCCAGCACTTTCCCTAGGGATAGTCAACAGCAAAGAGACAAGAAGGGGAAACACAGGATTAACAAAGAAAGGATTGTTGTTTCCAGAGGTCACCCTACTTCTGCTCCTCAGTCCATGACTGATGCACTGTTTGAATTCCTAAAAGACATTTGTGAACATAGTTGCAAATAATAATATGTTGTAAAGTCATCTGTAAACAGATTGGTCACCTTTTCCATCATCAAAATATCAATTAACATGGTTTCCATTTCTAAATCAAACTAATCCATAGAAACAATTCTAGTTGACTTGAAAAGTTGGGAAGGAAAAAAACGTGAAGAATTAGTCACAAAAAACTGAGATGAAGGATAAACTAAACTTGAGGAAATGAACTGGATCATTAGGCTGCTACAGTCATTGTCAGTCATTGTGACCTTCAGATAGTGCCTTTATAAGGGCTGGCTAAAGGCAAGAGAGCGCAGGGCATTTAAACAAAACATGCTTCAGTCTTAAATGTCTATAGGGAATTTACAAATGAGAAAAGAAACATTTTAGACTTGGTTAAAAGACCAGTACACAGAGTTAAGGAATATCATATATTCCTGTTAATTGCAAATGGGAAAAAGTAGAACCTCAGAAATGATGGAAATGAATTAGGCACTGAAAAATGTGGGTAGGTTTAAGACTATCAAAAGAGAGTATCATGTTCATGTTTAGGCTTACTGAGAGATTCTGTTACATATGGCATCTATAACTTGCTACTTTATTTCAGGCATTGTACCTGTATTTTATAAGGATTAGAGATTTTGTCTTCAGAGAACTCTAGTAGATGGTATGCCTCTCTATTTATTTTAAACAGGTAACTGTGGCTCAGAAGGTTTGGCTTTGTCTCAAAAATGCATCCGTATGGAGACAGCATAATCAGGGTTCAAACTCAGACAGCCTGGATAAAAATCTTGTTCTCCAAATCAAACCGTATCTAAAAAAAAAAAACTACCTAAAAAGAACACTGAATTATCAAAATATGTAAATCTTTTCCCAGATATTCAATAGAAGGCTGTAATATCTGATACTGTATCTGAAACATACAAAGTACTGAAAGTGGAGAAAAGTACTTGTGCAAATATTGAAAGGTCTGTAGTGCATTATCTTAAAATATACACAGAAACACTATTCTGTACTAGGCTGTCATAATCTTTACAAATATTTGGGCTCTGAAGTGGGCATACATTTTGTTTTCTTTATTTTTGGTACATATGATTTATGAACATACTTTTATGCACAGAAAAAAGTTTAAATACTAAAAGAAGATTGCTATGAACTCCTTAATGAAAAGGGAAATACAGCTTATTATGATGAATTACAATGCTGTACTTGAATTTCTTAACTGAAACTGGTTTCTTCCATACTGGCTCTCCATTCATGTTTCTTGCTGTATGAACAACTTGAATACTGAAACTTAACCACATAGAAGTGCCCCTAAAACTGTATATACTTTAGTTAATTCTTCATTTTTCCACATTGAATATAGATATATGATTGATTTTCTCTAATTCTGAATATGGTTATTTAGATGACTCATTGTAACACATTACAAATCCTTTATAGTGTATGATAATACTGACCAATGGCAAAAATTCATCCCCAAAGAGTAGTTTTCTCTTTTCTTTTTTATCTATTGTGCCTTAAAAATAATTAAACCTTTAGCAGTGTTTATCATGAAAGCTGACTGATCTAACCTAGATGGTTTTACTTTGAATATTGATTATTTAGAGAAGCAATGAACCATGATTCCCTTAGAGAAGTTGGTTAAGTTCCATTTTGTTGTGTTTTTCTGATAATTTATTTGTGTAAATTTTGGTAGTAAAGATCTTATTAATCTTATGTCATGAACTGGTCCAAGGGGAGGTGGGTCATTAGCCAGGCAAGGTTATCAAGTTAGAAAGTTCTTTAAGGACAGTAGAAGCATACTCTCAATGCAAACACAGATGTCCCATCTACTGCATTCCTCTTCAGAGATGGATAAGGGAGTGCTGCCCATGGATCCATTATAAGACACCCTGATGTCTTTCAGAACTATTTTGAAATATCATCTATAAGTAAACCTTATGTCAACCTTTTAGTTATTTGATTTTGGCTGCCCAAATGCTCTAAAATTTCTCTAGATTTTCATATCCTATAGAATCCTATAGAATTAGTTTTGAAAAGAAAATCCTTCCTAGAGAGCTATATGAGTTGCAAATTAACTAGTAAAAATGTTCTGCAGTCTCTCCTTCTCTCATGTTGGATGAGACTAAGGAACCAGTATTAGGATGATCTAATAGCCAGTACTTCATCTCTCAGCCTGGGGGCTGCTGTGCTTCAGACCTGTGTATGCTGGTGACATACCTCATAGAGGTCGATCATGACGTTGCCTTCAGGGCCTCTGCTGCTCTGGACATTCTCCAAGGCCAGAGTGAAGTAGACACCACGGGTGTCTGAGATGTAGAGGTTGTAGGTGTCATTTTGGTTCCATTCTTGGACTGCTGCGAAGACTTGATTCTCATCTGTGCTAATGACATGCATGTCCTGAGGAAAACACAAGGCAATGAAGAGGAAACAAGGGCTTTGTACATTGACGTGGCATGAATGCAAAGAACATGGAAGATGAAGAAGGGCTTTGATGGAAGGCAGAGCGAGACCATCTTTCTACATACATGAAAATTATAATTAGTGAAGTGTTGTTAATCATGCATTTTGTCACTTGATGGTGAGACAAGGAGGTCATGAAAAATAAGGGGGATATTAGGTTGCTCAGTTATAACTGAATTGCCTTATGACACTTTTAAGATAGTGTTCTTAAATATGTAAGAATTTAGAGAACTGAGCATTCTGACATATTTGTCAAGTTCAAGCACAGTACTTTCTAAGAATAATTATATGGGGATAATAGATGGACAATCTTCAAAGGCTGAAAAAGACAGGCCTTGTATCACGCATTGTAGCCTGTGGAAGAGCAGCAGTGATGTGATGCTACCTGGAGGCTCATTCGACACACAGAAAGTCAGATTCCATTCACTGACGGAAATGGGTTTTAAGTAAGGTCCTCACAGGAATAGTATGCGCGTTAAAGTTTGACAGGCTGAGGGTTCTTCAACCCCTTGAAAGTCCCAGGGAAAAATAAGGCAATCAGAAAATCCCAAATCATTAGTGTTCATGTGAGTAGATTATTTAAGGACTCAGATACTAATCTAACCCTTTCCCCTGATAAGTTATCTAAAAATCTTAAGTAAAAGGAGAAAGGTGTCATTATAAAGGACAAGTCCCTCAGACGCCAATGTTACTAGAAGATGGAAATAAAGTAAAGGTAACATGGAGACATTCCTCCTCAGGTGGAGAGCCAAATGCCCCCCCCCACACACACACACATTCTGAACTCTAAACAAGCTGTCTCCAACTTGGGCTTTCTGTCTCCTGAAGCAGAGCCTGTTCTTGTGTTCTGGGATGCTGTTTATACTGTGTCCACAGACAAAATGCAGAATTAAATTCTAAGCAGTCCAAAGCAAAGCAAAGAAAAAATGAGAGTATAGAGTCGTATGTAATTTTACAGAAAAAAAGAAGAAAAGTGTTATAGACTTTTGTGTATCTTAACACTCAGCTCGTCACAAACTGATCATGATCAATGCTTTGAAAACTTAAGGAGATATTTTTTCAGTATGATTGGACAAATATTTCTATTTATTTTTTTAATTTTTATTTTAATTTATTTTGGCTGACATATACAAATATAAAGTTGTACATATTTATACATCACATGATGTTTCATGCATATATACATTGTTTAAAACGTGTATATTGGCACATACAAATGTTCTCCATAATTTTTCTGTTGTACAGTATCATCTTGTAGCATTCTCTTTTACCTGTAGGATGATTTAACTTAAGGAATTAGGTTTGCTTCCCAAGTTAACAACATACAGTCACCCAAAACAGCTTGGGTGAATTTGATGAAATCTGTGCCTTGATTCCTGCCTATAGGTATGTGTACTACAACTGCCTTTTTGAGACTCATGGGTCAAAAAACAAAAACCTAAAATAAAAAGGGGGACACAGTTATATATGAAATCTTTCTATCAAAAACTTTGCAATTTAAAGCTTAAAACTAACTACAGGAAAAGATTTGTATGTTCCCACAGGTCAAAATGTCACCAACTTAACAGCTGAGATAGAAAAGATACAGCTTTGCATTGTGTAGGATATACCAGGAAGTGCCAGCAGAAAGGTTGGCCCATTTGAACATTGAAAGGAAGAAAAGCCTCAGACTGCTACAGGCATCAAACCCCTCTGTGGATCCTACTTGAAACAACTGTTTATAATGAGTCCTAACGAAACGAAATTTACCTTCTAGGTGCCACAAAGTTTTAATACGAGAGACTTTCTTACCTTCCCTTCATAGAACAAGGAGGAATATGATGATGATGAGGTTGTTCTCTAACTGTAAACTGGAGCCAACTGTTATACAGGTAATGTCATAAAACCGGTAAAACTGCCTTCTTCAATTGACTAATAGACATAGGAACTGTGAAAAGGATTATTCTCTATTCAGAACCAAATATAATTAACTAAAGTCTCCTTAAGCTGTGCACTTAAGCAAAATATATTAATACAGGAGAGCTCTGATATCAGCAATGGATTATTCTACCAAGGAGATGTTGGCCAGGGGATTCAAGCACCCCCTCCAAAAGATAAAGGCTTCCTGTCTGTAAACTGGGATACCTGAAAGAAGAGAGGTGATAAGGCCCTGCTGTTGAAGACCTGATTTAAGCATGGGAAAGATGTATTGAGACCGCACTTGCAAGTGTACAGTTGGTCTCTGGAATACCAGAGAGTATTACCAAAGGCCACTAAACCAATAAAGCAAATATAAGTCTCCTTGAGTCAAGCAAGACTCCTCTGTCACACCAGCTACACCTCACCTGCCTGGAAATACTGTGCAGCAGTGGCAGCCATATGTCTGTATATCCCAAATCTAATTGGCTATTAGCTCTCTCCTTGGAGGAATAACCCACAGCTGATGCCACGAGCTTACATCCTCTAGTGGTTAGGAGATGTTATAAGCCACAGTAAGACCCTGTCATATTTTACAGAAAAAAACGGACCAGGGATAACATCCATACAATCGTAGCTATACCAAAGTACCTACCAGAACATTAGGTACTGTTTTAAATACCTATATAGCGGAGTCGCTTTGCTATCATAGTAATGGAAGTGTCATGGACAACTGTCAGCCCATGAAAGAAAAGCAGAATTGACAAAGTCCCAAAAACCAGCCTCCAGAGAAATTAGACTTGTGTGGCTGCTTGTCCACCACATGTGTCCCTGTGTCCTAAGCCTAGTGAACAATCTTTCGGAAGAGGGGCCATGGTAGAACGTAAGGGCTGTGAATAAAGAATGATTGGGGTCAATAGTGAAACTCAGCAATATAGAGGCTGGACCTATTAATTGATCAAACTTGATTGTACATACAGTCTCGCCCCCCCCCCCCCCAGCTGGAGGGTGGGACCCTTGTGGCTCTGTGGTGTTTGGGCACAAACTTGCTTGCCAATTGGTTTTAACATGAGGATCTTGTAGCTCATCAATTATAGATTATGGTTAAAAATGAAACAAAAACATACAGAGCTAACAGAAGAAGAACACACTTAGAACTGCTGAACATGTTGTAGGTCGTTAAACATGTATACGTTTCTTTGTGGTTAAAAACTCTACAGTTCTGAAAAAAATTACACAGCTAATTTCTTGAAGCTTTTGAAATGCATGCAATATCACAACTGTATTGATTCTACTGTAAAATCATCTACACCAAAGCCATCATCTGTATGATAACTAACTTGGTATTCATTGATCAGTTTCATCCACACATGTCCTCTTCTTTTTTAATTTTCCTTACCAACCATTCCAAATTAAATTGTTCATTGTAACTTGAGCTGCAATTCCAAACCAAATATTTTTATGTGATATCAAATCTTAACTTGTAATATATTCATCTGAATGGGGCTTGGTGCCCAGAGCTTCTACCTGTGAACTTTGGATAACAAGACATGCGCCCTGTAAGAGATAGTGAAGAAGAACAACAATCTGAACCCTCTAAGATTTGTCATAGACAGGTAGGTATTTCAGTTCAGGGAGCCCTTTTATCTCTTTTGTTGATTAAGGAAGATTGATTCATCTTTCCTGCTTTTTAAAGATTCAAGTCTTCAGCCACTAATATAATCAACAAATGGTTCATCCAAATGGTTTCATTCTAATGGAGAGAATCAACTTTGGAAATGATCCCTAAGTTCACTGGTTCATTCACAGAGGGACAACCATTCATGCCCCTAATTTATTACAGGGTAACCCAAGTCTTTAAATTTGTCGAACAGCTACCTCCAGATTCATATTTCCTTCCCTCAGTGAAATAGAGTCATAACTCTGAATTCACGTTAAATTTTTTCAGAAGGAAGTTGGCCAGAACATTGCTAATTCCTACCTCTGTGCCTCTGGAGTGAATTTATGCAATGGGGAACTTCTGATATCCTCACAGTAGATATTTGAGGCATAATCCTAGGTGGGTATTAAAGTCGATCATGTATAAGATCATACTTTATATCTCCTTCAGTCTGAGATTGGGTACTTGTGATAAAACTGTCAAATTAACAAGATGTAAATCACCTTAAAGACATGCTTCTGGGAAGCCCTGTGATGGATTATCTAGTTTGGGTTAGAACTGAGATCAGAAGACCCACTGTGATGTGCTCTGCACAGCACCATTCTAAGGTCTCTGTCCTGGGCTGAAAAAGAAGCAGAAAGCTAGTTGAGCACAGTCTTCCTGTCCTGTCCCGGTTTCCTGTTTGCAGTTGCAATGGGAGCAGCTGCCTGAAAGCCATGCTGCTACAATAGATTATACCCAGAACTGAGAAGTAAATAACTGGAAACAAACCCTTCTCCCTGGAGTTGCTCTTGTAAGGGTATTTATCACAACGTGAGGAAAGAAACCACCACAGTACTGAAAACACAGACCATTTAAGTGGTTTGAGAAGATTCACTTAGGGAACCTGTCCTGTAGTGATAACGGGCTAAGACAGCCAGATCCAGAGGATAAAGACTGAGAACCAATTCTCAACCTTTTTATTCTTTTATATAATTTCATTAAACTGACTTCGAAAAGATAATGTTGATCTTAAAGATTTGAAATATGTGTATTTATTTATTTAATGTGTTATGAATGTACTGTCTGGCATGTAGGTTTGTGCACCTGTTATGCAATGCTGTGTAGGTCAGAAGAGAGCATTGGATTCCCCGGGAACTGGATTTAAGACGGTTTCTCAGCAGCCATGTGGGTGCTGGGATTGAACCCGGTCCTCTGCAGAGAGCAGTCGCGCTCTTAACTGCTAGGCTACTCTACCAGCCCCTGAATATGTGTATTTAAGAAAACTCTGTTGTTGTTCTTTACATCATAGATCCCTCTCCATAGAAGAATGTTATATCTGGGTTGTTTGGTACTACTATTTAGTGCTGCTTAAATACTATATATCTAATCTGTTGTGCTTGTAATTAGTAATGATCGAAAGGTTACCCCTGGAAAAATGTCAACCCATGGAAAGAAACAGCCAGAGATTGACCAGGAGCGCAAGTCCAACAGCTCCAGAGAGAGTGGGACTGTTTTCTTCTCATGCCACCTGTGCCCCCTTTCTAAGCTTAGGGAACAACCCTGCGGAAGAGGGGCGTGGTAGAATGTAAAGGCTCCGAATTGGGGTAATGGTGAAATAGAGCAAGTGTGTCTGGACACTCCATTTGATCAACTTGATTGAACAAACAACATGTCACCCCCCACTGGATGGTGGGGCGTGGGGGTTTGGCACAAGAACACCTGTAGATTGGTTTTTGCAGAAAGGATGCTTGTACTCATGGATTATCACTTATAGCTAAAAAAGGAAAAAAAAAAAAAACAGAGAAAGATGCAATAACATTTGTGCAGAATACATGATCTGGAGTGGGTGGGGGGGGGGGAAAGGAAAGGAAAATGCCTGATCTGAATTGGAAAATGATGTACGAATGCACAAAGCATCAATAACAAAAAAATTAAAAAAAAAAAAGAAGAAGACTAACTTTCATTTCTCTCTTTCTCTTTACACTGTACTCCTCCTTCATCAGGAAAATGTGTTCTAACCATTTCACTAAACCATACCACTGAGACCATTATAGGATCTACAGTTCTATTGGAGCACTGGAACAAGTGTTTTCTGTAGGACACCAGAACAATGGATTTTGACTTATATTTATAAGTGATGGGAACATCCTCAATAGAATGCTTTTGCTACTGTGTTGTGGTTAGTTTGCATTGGTCTGTTTATTAGACAGGTCTTAGGTCTGGAGAGATGGCCTGATTTGGTAAGAGCACTGGCAGCTTTGATCCCCAACGCTTCCATGGTGGCTAACAACCATCTGTAACTCTAGCTCCAGGGGATATAACACCCTCCCCTGCCTCCTGCAGGCACTGAATGACCCGGGTACACTTATATGTATGTAGCCCAAACACACATACAACGTAAATAAAATAATCATTAAAAAATAGGGCTAATATAATATATAGTATATATATATATGATTATATAATAGATTGAGTATTAGGAAAATTATGTATATACATCGTATCAGAAGCTGAGTAGTAGAAATATATTATATCTATATATTGCATTTTCGAATGATATAATCATATTGATATATATATATATATAAGTTATATATATATTATATATATGAATTGCTAATAGATAATATATATATAAATATAATAAATAATCAAGTATGGACTTGAAATTGTGTCAGGTAAGTTGGCCTCAAATTTTTGATACTCCTGCCTAAACCTCCCAGAATCTAGGATTACTGGCTTGTTTCACCATGCATACTGGTCAAATGTTACATTAATACTGTTAAAGAACATTGTTCCTTGAAGGACATTCATGAGGCATCACCACTGTAGTGATTTATTAGTTTCTAAAGGTGGCATGTAGAATGAAATTTGCTTCTTTTCAAGTTATTTGATCTCAAGACCAAATTTTACAATATATTACTATGGATATTTTATTCTGAGTATCACAAAAATATTGTTTTGAATCTAAGTTTCTTATTTTAAAACACATGAGTAGAAGAAAAAATGATAAACTAGTAAACCAAGGTTTGTAAGCAAGTTTATCCAGGTCTGAATCTGGGTTGCCTGTCTGGAAGCAAGCAGCCTTCACACTCAGCCCGGCATCTTATGGCACATCGATCTTCCACTATGGAGACAAGTAGATCTATACTAATAATAATATTACCTTGCTTTTATAGAGTATCTGTCCTCCAAACTGCTCAAGGCACTTTCTTATGTATTGCCCCATTTATCTCCTTGCTGAGAATAGTCTCCAAGTAAGGGAAGGGAAGGAAGACTGCCATTAAATTGCTCTGTCTAAAGAGCTACATGTTCTTACTATCAAAGGGAACATTAAAGTTCTCTTTCTCTCTCTCATTTTTGTTAGTTATATTATTCATATTTTTAACAAAGCTCAGGGTAACTGTGCTTTCAATGGCTGATACAATGGCAGTATATGATTAAAGAAATCTGATCAAGAAAGCACTGGTTTACCTCCATTCCTTTGGTCCACATGAAGCTTTGTTCCCTTTCAGGTGCAGCAGCCCTGGCCCTGGCAGAGGCTATGAAACACAACACCTTTGAGGCAGATTGCTCTACCTAAGCTGGGGCTTCTCTTTGAAGATATAATGGGATTGTAATGAAGCCTCTCATTGCTTTATATAATAAGCACCCACCTGGACAAAATAATCCATTCACTTGCTACACTAACTCCCACTTTTGTAACAACAAGCCAAATTAATCACTGCATTCTTCTCTCGGAATTCAAATGTGGCTGAGCCATGGCACATGATCATCCGGGTAGTGAATGGAGGGGGGGAAGATAGTTTCAAAGAAAAAGTTTGCCTTCCAGATTGCTGGAGGCCACTGGGGGCAGCTTGTCAGCAGGGATCTTTGTGATGACTATGAACAAGCAGTGTAAAGTACCTGGCTCCCAACTGTCTAGCAGCAAGTCCACAAAAACCTTCTCTGATTTTAAACTATTGTTTCTGAGGATCCTTAGGCCAATGGGGCTTTTCCTCTTCCTTCATGTTCTTGATCACACACACACACACACACACACACACACACACACAAATTTTTTTTGATGGGAGATGATATCATGCCATATTTTAACAATACAAGTTACTCATTCATTTAATTTCAAGGGAATAAAATTATAAAAACATGAGCTCAGATGTCAGAAGACTTGAGTTCTAGCCTGTTGTGCAGGCAATTCAACTTGGCTGAGACTTATTCTACTGAGACTATGCCAGCTGAAGAAGGAGCGTGTGATGATGGCGACAAAGATCTGCTTTCCTCTAATCTGTTCTGAGTTCCACATGCCTTTCAAACCAGAGCATTTCACTGCATTGAGTAGAAATTTTGTTTTTAAAGGCACAAATATTCCAAGTCATCTTCTTCAGTGTTTTGGTGAAATAATCTCAATTCATGTCAGTACTCAGGGCAAAAAGTGAACTCATTTCTGAGTTGATATGTTTATCCTCCTTGGGAGCCTTCCTAGGATAGTATCAAGAATAATTTTAAAAGATCTCAGCTTTCTTATTACATATGAACTTCATTCAATTCTTATCTAAGTAAAAGATCAATAAATATGTGTATCATCACACATAGACATAAGATCCTGGGTAATTTTCATTCTCATTCCTCTCTTAACAGCTGAAAATAAGAACTACTAGTAACAACAAAATAGTTCTCCAGATTGAAAGTACACTTCAATGTGGATTATTACTGCTAATTGGCTGAGGTTTATAAGTCACCTTTTACTGTTCCGTGAGAGTAGAGTTTTTGCCAAGGAAGAGAATCCTCCCCAGGGTAATTAGCAAAATATTTTATCCATGGCTCTTTGAAAAGGAGAACAGCTCTGCCCTTTGTTCTAGGGCTATTATAAAATTTTCTGAGCACACAGTTGAGACTGGATCAATAGGATACCAGAAAGGCAAGAAGTAGAATAAAAATATGGAGAAGAGTGCCGGGCATGGTGGCGCATCCCTTTAATCCTAACACTTGGGAGGCAGAGGCAGGAGGATGTCTGTGAGTTCAAGGCCAGCCTGGTCTACATAGTGAGTCCCAGGACAGCTGGAGCTACAGGGAGATCCTGTCTCAATAAATAAATAAATAAATAAATAAATAAATAAATAAATAAATAAATAAATAAAAGAATCTTCAATTAAAATAAAATTCATTATATTATTGTCAACCAAGACGTTTTAGGGTTGAGCAATAATTCTTTTAAATCTTCATAATCCCTTTCTTATACTCCCACATATTCATTTCCCTTGGTGTAGAATTAAGCCACAGTAGACTAAATTTTGTTCACTTAAAGTCCATCACAGGAACAGCAAAATCAGAAATAGGCAGCTTTGCGCACCCACTTCAGTATGACATCCACTAGGTGGCGCTCCATATTAACAGAGGTTTTCAGAGTTTCTGGAAAGAAAGCCTGGGGATGTCGGTGATGGAGAGTCTTTAACATTTTTGCCACTGTTTTCTAAAGGGAGAGGCTAGGGAAGTCTGAAAACATAGATATGCCTCAGGCCTCTAAACATAACCAGCTTCCTAAGTCCCACTGAAAACTGTTGCAGTGGTATAAGATAATGTAATACTATATAGTTCTGTTTCGATAAAAATATATACTGGTTAGAAATGCTTAATTTTGAAAAGCAAAAGCAACACTATTATCAATTTACTCAGATTCTCCTAACAGCATGAATTCCAAAGAGAAAACAAAATAAGGAGAGGGAAGGAGAAAGAGAAAGGAAGATGGAGAAATAGCAGAGAAGCACAGGGGGTGATAAAACCCATGATGACCGCAGGCTCACGGTGTCTTTGGGAATTAGGAGGAGGCACTGCATGAACCAGAGGAAAGCAGTGAAATGAAGAAAGCAGCCTGGTCCATACCTTCGGCAAAGCGTACTTTGGAAGCTTCATTTGTGCAAACGCATTCCTTCGATAGGACACGTAGTAATGCGGTCTTCCTCCGGATGTCAGCTGCATCATGGAAACAAGGTTATAAGAGAAGCTACTTGAATAATTTAGGGTCACAGAAGAACAGCAGCCTGAATGAAGCAGGAAGTTGCCACAAAAACACCAAGAATGGGTGTTGAGGAAAACTGTAAGGAATTGGTGTTTATTTGAAAAACATTTTACATATTATATGTGGTATGCTCAGAAGCCCAGGCCCAAGCGTTCAATGGATAAAAATATCATTTGGAAATTTTCACTGTGGTTCTGACGCCTGGAAACAGTCTAGCTTTTTTTTTCAAGGATGGAAACCTGATGGATATTGACTGACTGTCCACCAATAGTCCAGCTTTTCGGTCTCAAGTCCATGGCCACACAGGAAGCCATGCTGTGTGAGAGAGAACTAGCTCAGGCAAACGGTGGTAGGAAAACTTCTCTTCTCTAAGCACAGAGTTACAATTTGATAGCGTCACACTACTGCAGGCGGATTTGTCCTGGCATGTTAGGCAGAAAGCCAGGCCAGATTTGGGTTCCAAATTAATTATAGGTTTTTTAAAATAAAATTGTGAAAACTGGCACGGTTTTGTCCAAGGCATACAGGTCAATGAATCCTGATGGACTTTTGGAATAGAAGGGTGAATGAATTATACAGAAATAATGCATGCAGCTACCTGAATGTCATTTGAAATTATCCAGAGTATCCATTACTCATTTCCCTGAAGAGAAAGGAAATGTATGTGTGCATAATAATTTGTGAAACATTAAAAAAATGATAAGCTAACATTGGGCATTTAAAACTGCATAGGATTAAATATTGCAATTTGTTGTTCAAATAAATGTGTATCTAGACTGTATCAATTGTAGTGCAAATTATAGATGTGACTGTGTGTATGTGTGCATACATGTATATATTCATATATACCACCTATTTGCCAATTACATATTTGTCATTTTTTAACATGGAAAGCAATAGCAGACTGTTAGGATGCAATGTCCAAGGAAGACTAAAATTTTCCTCAAGAGCTGAGAAGAAAGAAAGCATGGATCCTGTAGCTGCTCATGAAATCTCAGCTTCTTAAACTGGCTCCCAACATCCAAGCCTGACTAAGTCTAATCCAAACACAGCTTCCCAGATCCAATCAGTGCCTATCCATCACAGCTAATCATCTTTAGCTTGGTCTCTGCAATCAGTCACACGACTTCCCCTTCACAGTCTTTACTTTGAAAGGGATAGTGAGGAGGGAACTGACTAAGCCTGAGAAGAAGAGATGGATTTATCTTCTCCAACCTTTGAAAGACTGGAGTTTCTTTGGCAAACAGATGATGTCACTCCAGGGACAATCTTGCTACTGTGGGCAGCACTTCTGTGTTCTGTTAGCAAATTCCTATGGACAGTGGCTGAAGAAAGTAATTAATACTCTATGACTCAGCTTTCCTTCCTTCTTTCCTTCCTTCTTTCCTTCCTTCCTTCCTTCCTTCCTCCCTCCCTCCCTCCCTCCATTCCTTCTTTCCTTCCTTCCTTCTTTCCTTCCTTCCTTCCTTCCTTCCTCCTATTCTTCCTTACTCCTCCTCTTCTTTTCTCTAATTTTCCCTTTTTGTTCTCAAGTGTTTGTGAGCAGACAAGGGTTACAGCAAGAAACTAGAAAAGGAAGGCCTTGGACCCAGTCAACAGAGCTAGACTTTTCATACCTGAACAAAGACATAATCATCCTGGACAATCAAAGAGTCTGGGTCAATGTAGCCTGGGAAAGGCTTATTTTTGTTGGCTTCTGTGCAGTTTTGCATCCGGCAAGTTAGGTATTGTGAATCTGAAAGGAAAAAAAAAAAAAAAAAAAAAAAAAAAACTTTAGAGTCAAAGTACATATTCTTTTTTCTTCGTCATCTCTATGCAAGCCTCAGAATCTCTTCAAGTCCATCCTTGTTATAATTATTATTGTCAAAGTATCATTATTATTTTACTCCCTTAATACCAATACTAATCTCTCCTGTATGTCCACCAAATCTTGTAATCCTACATAATTTTTCTTTCCCAAACACAAATGAAAATACTTTCAAACATCGACAACACTTGGGAACTTTATGGCTATATATTTTTGGTTTTACATGTGAGAATGTTATCTCTGTATATATGTAAGTGCAAGTCATGTACTGCCTATGGAAGTCAGAAAAGGCATCAGATCCCCTAGAACTGGAGGTATAGATGGTTGTTAGCTTCCACATGGGTGCTGGGATTTAAACTCAGGTCTTCTGCAAGAGCCAGTGTTTTTAGCCATTGTGCAATCTCTCTAGCCCCTTATTGCTGTATTTTTATCTTTACCAAATTCATCTCCACATATTGATCTTTGACCAACAAGTAAGAAAACAAACATAATGCAGTACTGTAAAATCTCACTGTAATGAATAACCATCTGATTATTAACATAAAAGTGCTGTTTTATGGATTAAAAGGGCAACCCAATAGAGAGATCTCTGACTCAAAATATTTGTTCTCATTTTAGAGGTAAGTCCAGATCCTGAATCTCACTTGACAGCATACAGCAGGCTTAGTAATGATAATACTTGTATCAGTTTAATTTCTATCACTGGAAGAATGTTGCACTGGAGAGGCTCTTCTAGGCTCTATGAAATCCTTTTGCACCAGTCTCTACTTAAGTTGGCTTGACTTGAATCATCTTTTTACCACATTGTGCTTGGAAAACATTCAAGTACTCCTTTGCCCACCATACCTTCCTGCTCTGTCCTCTCATGCTTATTTATATATCTATCTCTCTAACTCTGCCCATCAGTCTTCTAATCTACTTTATGGGAAAGAATTTGGCCAAACTTTCTGTAAAGTGTTTGAGATTTTTTACCCACATTCCCTCTGCCTAAAATGATTCTTTCTTGATAGTTATCGAACAAGTTTTGGATTTCAGTCCACTGGTTCCTCAACGTTGGGACCTTCCATGATTACATTATGTTATGCTACTTCCCTTTGAAATTGAACATGATATGCCAACAATAAACCCATATTAATTACTTTCATAGCCCCAATTTAGAACACATTCTATTTGAAGACAGTATCTTGGGGTTTTTGTTTTGTTTTGTTTTGTCTGTTTGTTTTTGGTGTTTGTTTTGTGTTTGCTTTATTGTTGTTGTTGTTGTGTGTTTTCTGCTCCTAATACTAATACTGGAACGTTAGAGGTTGCAAAAATGAATACTTTTTGGAACAACCCTACTTATCTGAATGCATACATTTCTAAGAAAGAGAAGCTATTTTACTTGTTTTGGGTGGTTTAAGTAGATACATTTGATTTCTAAGATATTAAAGAGGAATACAGACATCTCTCCCAAATGAAATATCAGGAATTGATACATGAAATGGTGACAAACAACAGTATGCTGAGGTGGGTGTAAGAATTCACTTGAGTAAGAAAACCAATGATACCAAATGCTGGAGAGGTTGTGGGGAAAGGGGAGCACTCATCCACTGCTGGTGGGAATGCAAACTCATACAACCATTATGGAAAGCAGTGTGGAGAACCCTTAAAGACTCAAAATGAGCCTACTACTGGACCCAGCCATACCACTCCTGAGTATATACCCACAAGACTCCCTCATCTGTGGTTGCTAGTACCAAATACCTAGTTGTAAGGCAAATTGAGCAACATTAATGTTATATTCTTCATGATATGAAAACAACTGTGCTTGCTCTTATATTGTGAATCTCTAGACAGGTTCTAGAACTAACCTACCTTTTATTTTCAGATATTGAATTTTTAGTATATGATGGTGGGTATGTATGCATATTTTAGAGTAATATAAAATTAAAATGGAAAAATGCAAATCAAGAAATATGATATGGAAATAATATAGTTTGTTTTCAGAAGATAGAATTTTAACATAGGTCCTATGTATCAGGCTGGTGTAACTTAGATTTTCTGGGTGCTTAAATGACCATACTTAACACCCATACCAATTTGGCTGAGGGACCTAAGGGATAACTTTGTTCCTTGCCCTCAGAGGTCAACTAAGTCTTAGGGGACTATGCATGGGGGCATCTCTCTCTTTTTTTTGTCTTTTCGAGACAGGGTCTCCATGTAGCCCCAGCTGTCCTGGAGCTTGCTCTGTAGACCAGGCTGGCCTGAACTCACAAAGATCCGCCTGCCTCTGCCTCCCAAGTGCTAGGATTAAAGGTGTGTGCCACCTCGCCCAGCCATGGGGAGGAGCATCTCTTGAAATGTCCTGCATATGTGGGTCACCAGTCTTCCTGTATAGAGAGGTCTTAGAGATACACTAATGAGACTTCAGTCAGTGCCCAGTCTATAAAGAGGAAAGTCTGCTCATGCTTCAAAAGGGGAAGCCTGGTCTAGCAAGACCTGATTTTGTCCTCGAGTGGATGGAACTGGTAAATGAAAACTGAAAGGAGCCAAAGGCTCCCCCCCCCCAAGAAAAAAAAAAAAACCTGAGTGACCTCTGAGGACCAGATCCTCAAGTGACCTTAAGGAAACAAAAACCTTGGTTAATCTGGGATAACTGTGTGGCCTTAAGCATCCAAAAGGAAAATAAAACCAGAAAAAATCAGTAAAGCCTGAGAAATTGTACTTCAGATATAAAACTTGAGATCTTAGAAAAAAAAAAAAAAAAAAAAAAAAAGAGATGGCACTGTGTTTGGCCTGTCTTCAATTCTTACTGACAAATGCATCTATTCTGTGGCTGCCACTGTTTTTGCCATTCTTCAAAGACATGAGAGATAACTTTTTATCCCTCCAATATGGACAGAAGACTCAGGTCTCTCCAAGAATCCTCCAAACTTTCAATGCCAGATGGGGACTACTGAGATATCCAGTTTGTGGACTGAGCAGCTACTGGGATTTCAGCCTCATCAGATTATAGACTGTCATTGTTGGACTACCCAGGCTGTATCATGGAGGCCAGTACAAGAAGATCAAGACAGGATGCATGCTTACTGGACCTCATTTGGGTGACCATGGGAGGGAAAGACTCCAGTGTGGAGCACAAGGGCAAGACTGATGATTGTTTGGGCTTGCCAAGGAGGAACCTTCAAACACTTTCTTAAGGAAAACATGACACCTTTTTGCCAAAAAAGAAAAGAAAATCCTCCAATTCAGTTGATATGTGTATGTATGTATATTCATATATATATACATATATATATATGAATATATATATGTATATACATATATATAGCATATAAATACAAAGTTTGGAGAGAACACAACAAAAGAACTGGAAAAAACAACAACAACAAAAAAACAACAAAACTCTGGAAAGACTCAGAAAAAGATGTAAGACATGTATGGCAGAGTGCAGGAACTCAGGTGGGTTGGGGGGCATAGAAAGGGAAGTGACTCTAAATTTGATTGAGAAATGATGTATAGTGTATGGAAAAAGTTTAGTAACAATACAAAAATAAATTTAGAAAACCGCTCAAGTCTTCTGTTAAAATCTGCAAAGAAGATCTTCCCAGAAGCATCCTATCATACACAGGAGTGAGTGTTCCTGAACTATGCAGGAAGGGTCAGGAGGGGGCAACATGCATATTTGCACCAACTGACCAGTGACTGAGGAAGTTGCTGATGAACATCTAGGAGGAATGATGGAACAGAGCTCTACTAAAAACCTTCCTCCAGCCTAGGGCCTTCTATCAACATGGGATAGCTAAAAAGTCTTGAACCTAAAATTGACTTCAAGGAAAGTTCTGTGCCCTTCCCTCCCCATCTCCATCTTCAGCACAAATGAGGATCATATTACCTTTCTTATTAAAATCAATTTCTGGGAGGCTGGAGAGATAGCTTGAGGGTTAAGAACATGGACTACAGAGGACCAGGTTTGATTCCCAGCACCTACATGGCAGCTAACAACCATCAGTATCTCCAGTTCCAGGGGATATGATGATACCTTCTTTTGACCTCTGCAGGCATTGCATGATACAGGTGTACCTACTTGCTTCCAAACAATACACTCACACACATAAAATAAAAATATTAAATAATATGTCTTTAAAAAATCTGGGGTTCTTCTCTGCCAAGGAGGTTTTCTCTGTCTATAGAACATAAAATAGCAGTTTCATGGTACACTATACCATTTTGCAGCTTTTAAGTAAGTTCATACTTTTTAAAGATCGCCTGGGGCCACAGAAGCAAGGAAGAGTTATTTCTCTGAGATCTGGGCCTTGGTTCTCCCATGCTAGCTGCAAAGTTTAGAAGAAATCTCTTCACCTTTCTGAAGCTTACATTCTTCATCACTTAAAGAGGGATAACAATATTAACTTTCTAGGATATTAGGTACAACATAGAATAATTAAGAGTTAAAATAAATATTTTGAAATTTAAAACTTTGCAAATGTCAGTTGTTATCGTGAATCATTTTCATGATCTCTCTCTTGCTCACTCTCTCTGTTGAGAATAAGTCAGTTTGAGGCACATAATGGGTTCTTAACAAGACTAGTTAGCTAGTTGGGTGTGGTAGCTCAAGCCTCTAATCCCAGCACTCTGGAGGCAGGCACTTGTGGATATTTGTGAGATGAAGGCCAGGCCAGCTGGGGCTAAAGAGAGATCCTATTTCAAACCCCTCCCCCAAATAATAAATCTATTTAAACTGAACTTGGCTAGTCTAGTTCGATCTCGGCATTGGTTCTATACATGCTATGCCCCACACCCATTCTTCTCTACTTGCTGGAAAAGCAGTAATGCAAGGTGTAATATATATGGACAACAGAATGTGTGCCTTAGCAGAAAAAAAATGAGTAAAAAATATATGAGATGTCAACAGTCATAGAAAGGCAGCATGTGAGAGAACAGGACAGTCAAATCCCTGAGCCAGCACTTCTCATCTGCTTGGTGGGGGGAGTCACCATGGGGCTGAGCAGTAAGCTGTTTGGATTTCCTTCCCTTTCCCTTCCCCAGGCTGCATATTGCTGAGGTCCTGTGCAAGTGCCTTTAGGCTGAGAATTACAAAGTAGATAACTGGGGGTTACCAGGAAAGCCTCAAAAGTAGTCTTTAATTCCTGCTTAGAATGACTGAAAATGGAATTTACATGCTGAAGGGCAAATGATCAATTTTGAGTGGCCTGCCTGGTAAAGTGTTCCTGGTTTGTTCCCTTTCTCGTCCTAATGGAAAAAGAAAGAAATTGGCTGCGGTTCATAATGAGGGACCAATCACTCTTATTCCTCTTGGGAAGTGCTGTAATAACATTAAATATGATGAACTCCTTCCATATTCAATTCTGGTGGGTGTTTGATGCGATTCCATAGGAAGTCTCTTGTAATTTAGCATTAATTAATGTTAATTAATGTATGCAACTGCTAGACACTAGAATTAATTTCATTACTTTTTTTACACAGATGTTTTCCTTGCCGCAGGTAATTAGGACGCTTGGCTGTTCTTTTCAAGCATCCTCACTCTGCAACAGCTGCTGTTTGGAATAATGCAATCTCCATCCACTCAAAATCTGTGCTGATACAAAGATAAGTTTCCTTTCAAAGACCGAGTTGCTGACTGATAAACCTGAGCAAATGATTCAACCCTCCAAACTCTAACTCCTAACACAGAAACAAAGAATATCACTTTTCAGTATTAGGGATCTATGCTAGCTTCCTTTCAATTGCTGAGACAAAAAAAAAAAAAAAAAAAAAAAATAGGGAAGAAAAGGATAAATTAAAAAAAAACATACAAAAAAAAAATACAAAAAAAAGGAAACCAAAAAAAGAAATCAGGGCAGGAACCTGGGGCTGGAATTGAAGTACCTGCCATGCTTCTTAGTGGCTTGCTCCCCTGGCCCATGCTTAGCCTGCTTTGTTATACTGTACAGGAAAACCTGCCCAGTGGTGGCACTGTGGGCTGGACACTTCCACGTCACTCAAAATCAAGAAAATACCCCACAGACATGGCCACAGGCCAGTGCAATGGAAACAATTACCCAACTGAGGCTTCTTCAACCCAGGTGTGTCAAGTTGACACTAAAGCTATCCAACACAGGACAAAAATTAATCTAAGTTCTCCAGTGTGTTTAGTATGTTGCCTGGTTAGACTGTGCTCAAATAAAAGTCACTATAATTTGTAGTCTTCTCCCTTTAATCACCGGTATTAACCACTGTGTCCAAAGTAACATCTTGCAAAGTACAACAAGTATTTGAGGCTGAATCTTCATATTCAATCTTTGGTTGATTGGATGGTTTTGCTTGTTGTGGTAGCTCCCTAGCAGCCAAAGCAGTGTTGCTTAGAAAGAACAAAGTTACAGTCATGATGTTACCTGTTACTTCCAAATCCATTGTGATGACAGCTGGGCATGGTGGCACGTGCCTTTAATTCTAGCATTCAAGAGGCAGTGGCAGGCATATGTCTCTGAAATTGAGGCCAGCCTGGGGCTATAGGGAAACCCTGTCTCAAAACAACAAAGCAAAAAATATATTGAATGGAAAAATCAGGAATCTCATGTTCATTAGGGTTTTACTCATAGTAGCCAAGGTAAGTATGTGACTTAGACTGTCAGTAGATCAATGCATAAAGAGAATGGCATGTGATGCAATGAGTTATTCTTCATTTTTTACAAAGGGGTAAAACATTGTCATGGGTGAACCAAATGCTAAGTGAGATAACCCAGGCACAGAAAGACAAGCTGCTTGATCTCTCTTATACGTGAAATCTCAAAACATGAATTACAGAAGCAGAGAATGGAATGGTGGTTATAAGAGGATATTGAAGAGATGGGAAGGAAAGGGAGTGTCCTAATTACTTTTCCAGTTGGTCTGATAAAATACTCTGACCACAACAGCTCAATGGAGGAAGGCTATTCTTTTGGATCAAAGTTCTAGTTGTAATCAATTTTAGGTCCAAGCTCTGAAGCCAGGAAAGGAAGAGAGTCATAGGAGGCCAGGAGGTTGAACACAATGCTAGGAGTCTATAAGTAAATAAAACACATTTATTCACTGGCATATAAGCCATTAGGCATGAAGATGCTGGCCAGCACCCAGGCACAAGCCAGTACAGATGCCACACAGTCAGGTACAGGAAGACACAGGGCCACACAGAATCACACAAGTGGCATTCTGCTAGAAGTATTTATATAACACATTACATTACTACCCACTTTGGGGTTCTTGGGACACACAATGTTAGTTCTCATTAAGAGACTGATGGTCCCCCAGATGTGCAGTGTCAATCAAGTTTTGGCTAACTCATACCAGATGTTCCTGTTAGCACCATGTTGCCCTTACATAAACTGGTTCTTATAATCTTCTGTTCCCTTCAGTCCATCACTGTGGGAAAGCCACAGTGGTAAGAGTTTGAGTCAGCTGACCAAATCGCATCCCCAGCTAAGAAGGAGACAGCAATGAATGTATATGCTCAGATCAATCATACCCTCCACTTAAAAAACAAAATGAAAAACAAACAAACGCAGGATCTCCCTGTAGCACCAACTTGGCTGGAACTAGCTATATAGACCAGACTGGCCTTCATCTCACAGAGATCTGCCAGCCTCTGCCTTTTTTTAAATTTTTTTTAAAATTTTTATTTATTTCTGTATGTGTATGAATGTAGTGTCTGCATGCAGGTCTGTGTACCCGTGTTGTGCAATGCCGCGGAGGTCAGAAGAGGGTTTCAGATTCCCCTGGAACTGGAGTTCTCCTGGAATTGGAGATTCAGACGGTTCTCGGCTGCTATGTTGGTGCTGGGGATCGAACCCGGGTCCTCTGTAAGAGCGGTCGGTGCTCTTAACCGCTAGGCCATCTCTCCAGCCCCGCCTCTGCCTTTTAAATATTAAGATTAAAGGTGTGCAACCCTACTTTCTCTTTTTTTATGCAGTAAAGAATACCAGTTCAGGGGATAGTACAATTACTAACAAGCAGGTCTTCCCATCTCTATTAACCTGATCAAGACAATAACCCATAGGTGACTCTAGCTAGATCCCATCAAGTTGACAATTGGCCATCACAAGGAAATACTGGTAAAGGATACAATGTTCCAGAAAGGAGGAAGATTTAGTAACTCACTACACATAATGATGGTCATAATAAATTATAATATCACCAAATTGCTACAAGTCTATTTAAATCCTTTCACAACAAACATGAGAATTATGTGTGGCAATGGATTTGCTAATTAACCTTATTCTCTCTCTCTCTCTCTCTCTCTCTCTCTCTCTCTCTCTCTCTCTCTCATACTGGGCCTGGAGTGATGGTTCAGCAGCTAAGAATACTTTCGGTACAATCACAATAAACCATGTTCAAATCTCAGCACCCACAAAACAAGCTGGGTACCCCATAGCACCTGTATTCCCAGCTATACGAAGTCAGACTCCCTCTTCTAGCCCCTGCACACATGTATGCACATACTTTCTCAGAGACACATAAATAAAATTAAAATCTCCCAAAATATCACATTGTACTCTTTAAATACTTAGTTATTATTTCCCAACTGAATGTAACATTCATGAAGGTAATTTTTATAGACCATGAAAGATGGTTTTCTTCCATGCTTAACAGATAATAATTTGTGTAAGCAATGTGAAACAGTGGTCAGCAGGAATAGATTGAAACTCCACAAGGCTAAAGAGAAGGATAAGGGATCACCTTCACACCTGACCTACAGGGCCTTCCTGAGCCTCCTTGTTTTGCAGGAAGCCTTCCACAGGAATGATCCCTAAGCTAGGGCTCCATCTCCAACATGTTGTGTGACTCGGGGCCATTACCTAAGCTATGATTCAGGTGCTCTCTACAGAGAGTATTGTTAGAATTTTGGAATAAAAACTATGCTAAAATCCAAACTCTTACTTTAATGTAAACTTGTACAACCTTGGTGGTTGTACAAGTTTACATTACATGTTTGTTACATAAACAAAAGTTTACACCCTTTTAAGGGTTCCCCAAGCAGTGTGGGGAACCCTTAAAAGACTCTGAATGAGCTACCACCTGACCCAGTGACACCACTCCTGGGTATATACCCCCCAAACTCATCCTACAGCAAAGATACATGCACATCCATGTTTATTGCAGCTCTTTTCACAATAGCAAAGAGCTAGAACCAACCCAAATGCCCCTCAACAGAGGATGACAAAAATGTGTTACATCTACTCAATGGAGTATATTCAGCAGTAAAGAAAGATGGCATTATGAACTTTGCAGATAAATGGATGGGGCTCGAAGCCATTATGCTGAGTGAAGTAACACAGTCCCAGAAAGACAAATGGAGAATGGTTTCCCAAATTTGTGGATGCTAACACCAAATCCCCCAGATGAAAGGGAAGCTGAACGACATTATGGTCACATTTCTCTTTATCTGAAAGTAACTATATTGTCATAATGTGAATCTCTCAACCGGCTCTAGAATCCACTCACCAATTATTTTCAGACTCTATAATTATTGTATATGGGTGGAGAGTATGTATCCATATTTTAGAGTAATATAAAATTAATGGAGGAAAATGTGAATTCCTAAACATAAAAAAAGACTTAGAGAAAGATGCAGGACAGTTATGGCAGAATGCATGGTCTGGGATGGGGTGGGGTGAGGTGGGGGGAAGGGAAAGGCGAATATGCCTGAAATGAATTGAAAAATGATGTCTGAAATACACAAAACATCAATAAAAAACATGTGCACACAAAAATATTACTTTCCTCAAAGGCATTTCTTTATAGTGAAAATACCCTCAATCTATTCTTCCAGGTTTTGTAAAATAAACACTGTATAATCATTTGGTATAATTACCTTACTGTAAAAAAAAAAAAGAAAAGGAAATATATGGCAGATATGGCAGGTCTCTATCATATAGGAAACAAGATTCCTTCCCTAAGAGAAAACAAAGATCTGTGATGTCTCTGGCAAACTCATGGCTTAAGGCTTCTGCTTTTTCTAAAGGAAATTCTTATTCCTAGCAGGGAGTCACCCTGTGTTCATTCAGAGAGTTCTGCTGGCTTGAGCAGCCATTTCCTCTCCTGTGTTTCAGTTCAACTACTCCCTGGGTTTTAACTGAAGTTTTTCCTTAGGCTAAAGAGCTCTCCTGCTTGGAATCTTTCCACTGACGGCAGCTGCAGCATTAACCTGTAAAATCACCAAAGCAACCTGTCCTCAGGGTCAGATCTGTGCCAAGTGGATCGCATGCTCTCTTCTCTTTTCAACTTTGGAAATAATTTCAAAAGTGGTGCTTTCTATAAGAAACCCAGACTTAGGGATGTGATTTGTGAAAGTTCATATGTTACAGAATGACATAGTAAAAATGAATATCACACCTGTGGAAATGTAATCATTCCTTCTATTAGTTAAGGAATATGTATTTAGCTCCAATAACTTTAATATGCCTTAGCATTGTAGAGGTTTAAATATAAGCAGAACTGCAAACCACATAGGCAAGCAGAAGCATTTTAAAAAGCTCTCCCATTCCCTGCTAATTTTCACTTTTAAAGCAAAGCAGTTGCTAAAACACATATGTCTTCATAGAAAATTTTCATGTTATGTCCCTACCCACTATACACCATACACACACACACACACACACACACGCACGCACACACACACACGCACACACACATGTCCACATACCACTGTCAGTTGTATTGCATTTTGATCAGTCTTCTAGAGTCCTCAGTGGTATGTACCAGTTAAAAAAAAAAAAGAATTGTGGTTTTCAGGGCTGGAGAGATGTCTCATTGATTTAAAGAGTACTGGCTGCTCTTACAGAAGACCTGGGTTTGATTCCCAGCACCTACATGGCTGTTAACAACCATCCATAACTGCAGGAAAATCTCCCACCTTCTTCTGACATCTTCAGGCACTGCAGGACATAGGTGCACTTACCTATTTGGAGGAAATACACTTATACATATAAAATAAAATAATAAATAAAATATTTTAAAAATTAATATTGAGATTTTCAAAAGTGAACAACCTCAGCCTGAATATCTATTATTTTATGTGTATGAGTGTCCTGTCTGCAGTAAGTAGGTGCACCCATGTTGTGCAGTGCTGTGGAGGTCAGAAGAGGGTGTCGGATTTCCCTGGAACTGGAGTTAAAGACAGTTCTTAGCCACCATGTGGTTGCTGGGAATTGAACCTGGATCCTCTGCAAGAGCAGTGTTCTTAACCGATGAGCCATCTCTCCAGCCCCCAGCCCTGAATATCTATGTGAAACTTGACACATTTCTGTGAAACTTATTAATTTTCAAATGCTCTGCTTTGATATGATGGTCTTGTGAGTTGACTTCTATTCTTAAAATTTTCTTTATTTCAGGACAGTGTAATTTATAAATATATTTTCCCCATTTTTTTTCTTTCCTGGCCATTATTCTGATAGCTTGGAACATATTAGGCAAGTTCCAGACATACTCCCAATCCAAATGGTTTCTTTTATTATTGTCCATGGGACATTGGAGGCTGTGAATTCTACAGAGATTGTCCTAGAATCATAAAAGTTTCACCAAACATGAGTCTAGGAACTGTGGACGTAAGAAAGAATCAATGTCATAAAAACTGTTGGAAATTCAGAAAAATATCACAAGCCATTTACAATGCAGTATGCTCAGTGTATCTTAAAGATAGATGTTCAGCTATGCAGGCACACAACCCTCATACCTCTGCAAAGATTGTCGCTATATCAGAAAGTATGACAGAAATGCTGGATTTGTTTTACTTTACACAGAATTATGGACTTGTATCCCTCATCCTTTGACTATTCCAGAAGTTTTATAATTCACTCCTTCCTGAAGAGGTAACAGTTTCCTTTGTCAGATGTGGGGAATAACTATAAAAAAGCTCAGAATCATTTAGAAGACTGCTCGAAATGGTGACCAAGAAGGACAGCAGCTCATGTACATGGTGTGCCATCCAGTCCTTGAGCATTTGAAAAGCCCAGCTGGTGTGCACCACGAGCCATCCAGCCACACTAGGCATCCATACCAGAAATGACTTCAGTTCAGCAAAGACATATGAGTCACCTATAAGGTCACATTCAGCCATGATGAACTGAAAAGTACATTGTTAGTTTAACTTTCCAGATATTGTTTGCACAGAAAGTGGGAGAAGGGAAAAAGAGAGGGGGAGAAGAAGAGGGATCATGAGAGAGAGAAGAAATCAGCACAGGAGCCAGAATGTGGGAAGAGGGAGGGGGAGGAAATACAAAAGACAGCAAATACGAAGCACATGATGTTTGAGTCCTAGATAGTGGTGGGACTAGCAAGGAACAGGTTAGAGTGTCCTTTGTTATTTCATGATGGAAGACTGGTACTGTGCTATTCCTTAGTGAGCATCTATCATGTTCCAAGCTTGATATTATAGAGAGTATTAACTACCCTAAGTTATTGAGAGAAGAAATGCTTGATTGAATGCACCATATTAGGGCATACTTTTTTGAGCTCCTTTTCTGTCTTAGAATTAATCTTATAACACACAGGTACATAAATACATGCAAATAAACCCATCTCTCTAACTTAAAAAATGAAAGACCGTAAAAAATGTTTTAAGATCAGTCAGATGGCTCAGCAGCTAAGGGTACTTGCCACCAGGCCTGCTGACCGGAGCTGAATTCCCAGAACCCACATGGTGGAAGGGACAACTGACTCCACAAGCTATCCTCCAACTTCTACAGCTATGTTCTGGCACATGGCACATGGAAATACACTATGCACACACTTGCAATAAACAAGTAAATTAATAAAATATATTTATATTTTATTAAAATATTTAATAAATAAATTAATTTATTTAAAATATATTAATAAAATAAAAATAATATAGGGATGGCCTAGCGGTTAAGAGCACAGACCGCTCATGCAGAGGACCCGGGTTTGATCCCCAGCACCCATGTGGTGGCTGAGAACCGTCTGTAACTACAATTCCAGGAGAACTCCAGTTCCAGGGGAATCCGACAGCCTTTTCTGACCTCCACGGCATTGTACGACATGGGTGCACAGACCTACATGCAGACAGTACATTCATACACATAGAAAATAAAATAAAAATTAAATATATATATAATATATATATATATATATATATATTATATATTATATATATAATGAGTAAAAGGAAAGTGTCCCCGGGTATTTTCTTCCTCTCCCTCCCTCTCCCACATTCTGGTGCTGATTTCTTCTCTCTCTCATTATCCCTCTTCTCCCTCTCCCCTTTTCCCTTCTCCCACTTTCTGTGTAAACAACATCTGGAAAGTTAAACTAACAATGTACTTTTCAGTTCGTCATGGCTGAATGTGACCTTATAGGTGACTCATGTGTCTTTGCTGAACTGAAGTCGTTTCTGGTATGGATGCCTTGTGTGACTGGATGGCTCGTGGTGCACACCAGCTGGGCTTTTCAAATGCTCAAGGACTGGATGGCACACCACGTACATGAGTTGCTGTCCTTCTTGGTCACCATTTCAAGCAATCTTCTAAATGATTCTAAGCTTTTTTGTAGTTATTCCCCACATCTGACAAAGGCAATTGTTGCCTGTTCAGGAAGGAGCAAATTATAAAACTATTATCTTCGACCACAGAAACATATCTCTTTCTTCACAAAGTTTGGCTCCAACCACTTTCTCATGATTTCATCCTTGTTATCCTCCAGTCCCTGATTTTGCTCCTCCTCTGCGGTGCTGTTCTTGCTCATATGTGTACATATTTCTCGTATAAATGCAGCACGCCTTCATTTAAAATCTGTCTTCGCAACTAGAAGGCAACCTCAATGAAAGCAGGGCCTTTGCAACATTCCTCCATTCCTCATTCACACCCAGGAGAGGACTTCATATAGTGTAGGTATCCAACAGTATTTGTCAAAAGAATAAATAATAGACCTGCAGTGAACCATGCCTGCCTTAAATCTTACCAGGCAAACAATGGGAAAAGCATTTCTGCGTTGTAAGCCTATTTCCCTTGTCATTATAATGAGGAAAATAGCAAGACCACCCTCTTCTAAGGGCCGTTGTAAGTAGTGCATCTGAAATCAGCCAGGGGCAACAGGAACAAAATGAACTGCTCAGCATGATCCAGTTTATGCTGATGCTTGAGAATGTACAACATGAAAAGAAATACAGGTACACAGGCCCACATCTTTATGATCCTGATTTCCCAAAGGCAAGAGTCTTTCACTAACTTAGAAGTGACACTTGTATTTGGACTGCTGTTGCTGCCGTGCCCTCATCTGTCCTAAGGACCCACTGATAGTGCAGCTCTCTACCTTAGAGTTAGGGCCTGGGTTCTCTGGAGCTTCTCTGCTCTCCTGCCCCCAGGAGACCCAGAGATGAGTGCCACGCAGTAGGCAGAGGATGCAGTGTAAAGTGGCGTGGAAGAACCCAACGTGATTCCTGGCCAGCTGAGCTGATTAAGATGCTGAATTATCAGGCTTTATACTGCTGTGCGTGGGAGGCCTTTGTTTCTTTATTTCATAGGTTTCTCGTTGTTTCCAGGACTGATTTTAGTCTACTAAATCACTATGAATGATTAGTACCTCAAATCCAGAGACTTTTGAAGTGGAAAAAGATGGGTCTGATTGACACCACCAGGAAGACATGAAGGTCAGTCACCTCAGTCGTATATGAAGCTTGCTGCTTCACTTGCGGTGGGATTGCATTTGTTCAGTGCCTTGGAAAATGGTGGGAACCTTTCACAATCAGAAATTGAGCACACATTGAATCATCCAACTCCATTAAAGGATCCAACCCAGAAGATATTCATAAATTGACTAAAAGAGAATATGGATCAAGACTATACACTGGAAATCAATAATACCCGTTGTTGTCCAGTTCTGGAACTGTGGCTGGAGAGTGCTTCACAACACTGGTTGATACATATTAGAATTTGTCCAAAAATGAAGGGTAAATCTCTAAAATATTGCATAGAATTGCTTCCTTTTGAAGTTCATCGAAGAAGAAATCAAATCACCAAGTGAAACAGACGAAAACTGTCAAGCTCACTCCAAATTGAACAGAGATTTAAGCAATAAGGACATGCCACATACTACCGATCCAATGGGTTATAATTGACACCCATCCATAGAATCCTTGATTGCTGACAGCCTCTAACGTATACCGGGACTAGCTGATTGTGGGGCCATGGAGGGCTGCAAGTATTTCAGAACACATGTTATGGTATTTAGGAAAATTATAAATCATGTATTCTTTGACCCAGGGATTTCCACTCAGACATGACTGTTTCTACAGTGGTTGCTGTTATGCAAGCATGAATACTTACTAAGTAAGTAGAATAAAGAAGTGCACATATCAGAATTGTTTGAAATAGGCAAATGTCCATAAAACTTTTAAGGTGATCTTGGTTATTAAATTACAGTTCACTGTGTAATATTGTGTCTGTACTGTGATTCACCATGAAGTTGCCAAATTTCGGTTTATCAATATGGAAATACTTTCTTTAATTTGGTTTGCTATTCACCAACACTAAATACGGTATAGCAGTGTGAGCATATGTGAGTATACATACAAATTTATAGATACCCACACATGATATATGGTCTCTGCTTTCATAGAATTCACAGAATGGTGAGGGGTTAAGTTGTAATCAAATCATTATATAAATATGAAAATTTCAAGCTGATATAAATATATATATATAGTTGAATGGAAAAAAAAAGGAGAAATTGGTTCAGATTTGGAGTTGAAGAAGTTTCCCTAAGAAACAGGTTCTTACCTTGGGGTCTAATACAGCCTGGGTGGCTCCACTTCTGGAGAATGAAAATGAGGTCAGAAAGTAGATTTCTTCTTTTTATTTACTATGTATGAATTTTGAGCACCCTTTTTATTGTTATTTTGCTATATTTATTGTAAAAATAGTTGCTGTTGGTATAAAATTAATTTGTATTTCTGGTGAAACCTCTCCAACATGGGATGGCTCAGCTATGGAGGATTTAAGGACAACACTCTCCATCCTCTCCCCATGGTATTTCAGCTTCATCCCAGATCAGCATGCAGGCCTTTCAACTGGAAAATAGATTGGAATGGTAAGGAAAAGAAGTATGAAAAAGATTCCCAGGCTCCAGCCAAGACAGAATTAGTAGGCTCAATAGTGAAATAAAGTTTGGAGATTCATTTTCTTTTACTCTAGCTAATAATGTGCTTGTTTGTGGTTCATTTCACAGAGTTTGGGGGCAATCATTTTCACAGTCCACTAAAGGACCAAGGTCTGTTTTCCTCTTGGTAAAAGATTAGTCCTTGAGAAAGTTGTTACAAGGTTTCTTAGTCATGCAAATATGAGGCTGGTCACTGTCCCCTGTCCTCTGTCCCTGCTGTCTTGGCTCACCACCAGGAAAGGAACATTCAGGACACTAGCTGGGACTTTAGTTTCAGAACTAAAAGAAGAAATAATAGTCAAACTTTGCCACCATGCTCAGTGCTTCCAAATCAGCACATGTTCAGAAATACGTGTGGATAATGATTGCCATGTGAAGTGCTTTGATAAATCTTTTTCCTCTAAAATTACCAACATATGAATGGTGACACTAATTTCAGAGTGACGAACTCTCTTGGGCTCATAGATTCATCCAATAGGATCCAAAGACTGTGTTCACATTCTTCTTTAAGACATACAGGTATTGCTGGGCATGGTGGCACATGCCTTTTTAATCCCAGCACCTGGGAGGCAGAGGCTGTTGGGTTTCTGTGACTTCAAGGCCAGCCTGGTCTACATAGTGAGGACAGCTGGAGCTACAGAGATACCCTGTCTCAAAAAGACCAAATAAAAAAAAAGGCATGCCAGTATAATGATACTCACAAGTCACATATTCATTTACTCAACAAACCTTGAGACTTTCCAGCTCTGAGCTATGTTTTAGATACAGAACTCCTAGGAACTCAGTAAGACATGTTTTAAAAATGCTTTCAGTTCAATAATTTGGCCATTGTTTTCTCTCTAACAGCACTTATTATATACATACACAGAGACACACCTGGATTATGTAAATTAATAGCATAAACATCCTTTTTTGCTTTTAGTGTTCTTTTTCTAGTTTGCTTTTAATTGCTGTGACAAAACACTCTGACCAATACCAACTTGGAAAGGAAAGAATTTATATATATATATATATATATATATATATATATATATATATATANATGTCACAGTCCATCACTGAGGGAGCCTAAGGTAGAAACTCGGGGCTGGAACCTAGAGGCAGGAGCTGACACACAGGCCATGGAGAAGCACTGCTTACTGGCTTGCTCCCCTGGCCCATGCTCAGCTTGTTTTCTTATACAGTACAAAACAATCTACCCAGGGGGTGGCATCTCCCACAGTACACTGGGCTCTCCTATATTACTCAACAATCAAGAAAACACCCCACAGACATGGCCAAAGGCCTGTGTAATATAATCAATTCCCCAATTGAGGCTCCTTCAACCCAGGTGTGTCAAGTTGACAACTAAAGCTATCCTGTATAGTGGTTTACCTTACAGGGTGTATATAAGATACACCCTCTCACACAGAGAGATATTAAAACAATTAAACCCTTCCATCTTCCATGAAAACCTGTCAATTTGTGTACAAGCTGATCGCGTAGACCGATAAAAAATAAAATGTCTGGTAAACATGCTCAGAATTCCACAACAATACTTTGTATGATTGATTGTAATTGATCATGTTCTTTTTAACTCTCCTCCCCACGGCAGAAAGTAAGGCATGAAAAATACTATTCTATTCACATAGGGGAACTATGACGCACACATCTTTTGGTGTACAATTGATGAGAAAAAAATCTGTGTCACTCATAGAAAAAAATTTTACAGAACTTGTGTCCCTTCAAATATGGGACTCCGGTTTGAACATAAATGAATTTTAAATTGTAATCTAGGGACATCTAAAATAAGATCATGATAAAATGTGATCCTTACATTATAATGAAAAGAAGAGAAATAAAGAGATATTTCAATCAGGAATGGAAAAAAGGTAACACAGACATAGGAATTCTTGGACCCACTGACCAGCCTGGAGCCTGATTTTGATAAATGAACCCTCTAACGTGGCCAGCTGCCTTTGGTAAAATTTTGCTACTCTCAACTGTGTATTTTTTCCCTCTCTGTCTTCCCTTCTATTTCCTCTACCTGGAACCAAGGTTACTGACTGCCTTGCAGATAGACGCAATGGGAGGGAGAAGAGAGAGAGGGAGGAAGAGGCCGAGAGGCAGGGAGGGAGAGAGATGTTAAGGTATCAAGACAATTTCCTTTCTTTTTTTATTGTAGCAGGTCAGATGTTATGCTTTAATCTTTTATTTCACTTGGTAGGTATTTCTTTTTTCTGTTTAGTTTTGACAAGGATAACTTTTCAAATTAAATACCTTTATTGAATTTTTACTCTTGGATAGTTTCTGCAGATGCTTTCTTTGCAAAAAAAAAAAAAAAAAAAAAAAAAAAGAAAGAAAGAAAGAAAGAAAGAAAGAAAGAAAGAAAGAAATGGTAAAATAAAATAAATAAATTGGAAGGGATACATTTCATGGCTTGTGAAACCTGAGCCTGAGATGACATTTTGGCATTATGAACCTCCAGGCATTCTGCAAGCAGAGAAATAATGTTACATGGAAGAAAATGTGCAGATTGGGACGAGCGCTGGCCTGGCTTTTTTAGGATACAGGGTTATGTGTACTAGATGTCATAGTCAGAAAGCAGCGTTATCCCCAGAGCTCAAAAATTCCATCCAGAGCTTTCTTTTATTAGTTTTCTGTTGTGAGATGTTGCTACCCAATGTGTATTATTGCACAGAGCAGCACTATTGGTATCAATGTGGAGGCTGCAGATTCCTGAGCTCCTACTGAACCAGAGTTCACATCTTAATAAGATCCCTAGATGGGCTGTATGTGTACTAAAATCTGAGATGCAATGCTTTAAAATTTTCAAGCAGTCGAGCACGTGGAGGGAGATATAAAACTGATGACTCCGATGGTCATTGGCCTGCACATCTATTCACTCCCCTGTACTTGATAAGCTCTTCTGTATTTGGACGTGGCATAGGTTAAAGATAAAAGATTAAACAGATATATATGGTCCCTGATCTAACAGGTTTCATAGACTGATGGGGAGAAAATATTGATCATGGAATTATATAAGTAGAATGTAAAATTACAAAATGATATGTAAGAACAAAATGTGGGATAAATCAAACATACTGGATATTTCATCAAAAATTCAATTTTGGAAGTTTAAGAAATGCTTCCTGAATAAATGGGTGTTTCACCTCAGGAGAAGCCACCTACAATAATTAACTGAACTTAGTTGTTCAGAGGATGAATGAGAAGGGCATCCTGGAGACAGTGAACAGCAAGTATCTGCTCCTGGAGGCAAAACACAGAACCTGGTATGTTCAAACAGCCGGAAGCAAGTGTAAAGGCCTTCTGAGAAGGGTGTGCAGGGTACACTGTGAGATCAAGCTGAGGGAATGGGGAGGTCTCCTGGAGCTACAGGTAAAAGTTAAGACTGATCTCTTCACCATCAGAAGAATGTGAAATTTTGGGAGCTTAAAAATTATGGCGTGTTTACTTTTTGCAGGAACAAATTTTCTCTCTGTTATGTAGTAAACCTGGACCTTGGAGCCAAGATCACAGCTGCTTGAGGGAAATGGAAGGGTCAACTCAGAGAGCCCTCAGCAGAAGGTGGAAGAGAAGCTCCAACTGAGGAGTCCTCTGTGTCATGTGTACTGCCCGGCATATCACACATGCCAGCTACTCTTAGATACACTCAGAGGGAAGGGGATAGTCAGCCCTGGTCTGTGCTCCCACTTACAAATGCCAAGGAGATGTGCATGTCCCCAAGGGGAAGCCAAATCTCCAGAAAGGAAGATTTCAATTGGTATTCCTGGAATATGTATAGCTACTGGGATTTGAGTAATGTGGGTGACTTACTTTTACTGGCTTGAAATTATAAAGCAGAGATACCATCTACCTTTGCATTCAAAGGGGCCAAAGTGATGCAGACACCCAGGAGGGCAGGTGATGATGCTTCTTTTCAATTCTGAAGGATACTTCTGAAGCAGGGGATCTTTACTGTCTAGCTCCATGTTGGGTACTTGGGCATGTACTCATTTGCTGTGTAGTAGGTTGATATTCCATTTACTTTCTTCTTTACATGGGATCCTTTTTTTCTCCCTATCTTTCTCCTCTCACTCCTCTCAGCTATACCCTTTTCACTTCTGATTCCTTCTATCTAGGTCTCTTCTTTCATGGTATCTTGGACATTGTGGATAGTACCTTTGCAATGGTTAATGCTTTAGAAAACTTCCCCGAGATCACAGTAGTGGGAAGAAACATATTGTTTCATTCAAATGTTGAACAAGACAGACTGTGCCCACTGCTTTATATGTACTGGCTCTAATTCTTACTGGAATGGGCTTTGTGAAGAGATATTATTGTCTTTCATATATCCACCAAATATCTTACAGAAATTATCACCTAAATTTCTGTTTATGTTTCCTCTATAACATGAGAGTAACAACTTATCACATTTTCAGGTTTAACAAAATATATGAAATTCTTGGCACAGGTTGCTACAAGGTAACCTTTAAATCAATGTTAGTTTCTAATGCAGCAATTATTATTAACTTCTTTAATTTACAAAGAAATAAACAAATATAAAAGGTTTAAGGAGCACTGTAGAGGTGACACTATTAGGGAGTGACACTTTGCTATTTATACATGTGCCTGAGTTGTGAATTTGTACCTCACTGTCCTGGATACCATGTGTGCAACACCACAATGCACACAAGTTAATGACTTGACTGCAGCTGCCCAGAGTCCCTGATAAGACCAACCACAGTCTGGCAATCCAGGTCTAATGACTCCCCGCTCTTGCTGCCTGTGATGGGACCCACATGGAATCATTCATTTTTTTATTTTCCTTTAGAAGTGTTTTGTAAATCTCCAAACAAAACAGTGAGGCATTTCCTGGATAGTTTTGGACAAATGGAAAGACTGAGAAAAATAAAGCAGCAATCACAGCAACAAAACATCTTAGAAATCAGAATTTGGGGTTAGAGTAACAGCTCAGTTGTTAAAGGCTAGCCTTGAAAATATGAGGACACTTCACTTGGGAGGCAGAGGCAGGCAGATCTTTGTGAGTTCAAGGCCAGCCTGGTCTACAGAGTGAGTTCCAGGACAGCTGGGACTACAGGGAGACCCTGTCTCAAAAAGACCAAAAAAAAAAAAAAAATAGAAAAGATGAGGACACGTGTCACATGTTTGATCCCCAGAACCTATTTTTTAAGCCAGTCAGGGAAGTTACAGGCTTGCGATCTCAGTGCTTGGTGGCGGGGGGAGGGGGGGGTCATGGTGGGTGGATTCCTGGAGCTTGGGGCCTGAGTGGCCTAGCCTATTTGGACACTGTGTTAGTCACTTTCCTGTTGCTGTGATAAACCACCATGAACAAGGGAACTTTTAAAAAGAAGAGTTTATTTGAGCTTACTATTGATGGTTCCAGGGAAACAGAGTTCATTGTGGCAGGAGGCATGGTGGCTGGGGCTGGAGCAGCAAGCCGAGGGTTACATCTCGCAATGAGCACAGGAAGTCAAGAGAGAGAGACTGGAGACCACAAGGCTTGTTAAACTCACTAAGCCTGCCCCCAATGATATACTTCCTCCAGCACAGACACAACTTCTAAGACCTCTAAGAACAGTGCCACCAACTGGGAACAAAATATGTGAACACTTAAAGCCCATGGGGGACATTCTCATTCAAACCACCACAGACACTTTCAGAACAATGGAAGACTTTGTCTTCAAAACAAGACAGGCAGTGAAGAATAACCACTTTAGATTGTCTTCTAATGTCCACATGCATATGCACACAGGTTTATACCCCTACACAAACACATATTTACACACACACACACACACACACACACACAAATATACACAGAAATCAGGAGTTTTGGAATTTTCTATCAGGTCATGTTGATGGGATTATGGTTGTCCAGCACTGTATTGCTCCAAATGGAACTAAATCTGGCACCATACAGACATTGTTATAAACACATGCACAGGTATGCATTTGTGAGCATTGTTAAGATAATTCTTGATTATTGGACACAGAAAATGTTTTCATCCCCAAAGGATTTGTCACCATCAGGGATGATGCATAGATTTGACTAGAGTCAGAGTGAGAGCTAATCCATATGAACACCGGGTACTTACGACCATCCACTGTTCTTGCCTCGAGATGAATCAAGTCTGGTTCTTTGTTCGACCCCATCACAGACCTAAAAATGGAGAAAAATAAAAATGAATGTTTGACATTAATAACTTTTCCTACACCTCAGTGAAATCCACAAACTCAGTAGCCACAGCTTTCTAAGAAGACAATCCTGGGAATAATTCTGCTATATTTATGTATAGACCTTGACTGTAAAATTTCCACTTTGAATAAAATCAATAAGGAACCCTTTATTTGTTAGGGTCAGACTGAACTTAGGCAAGGATGTAATGTGTTCTTTAGATCAAATTTGCAAAAAGTCCTACACAAAAAGCTATACACAATTTTTTTTAATCACAGACTCACTGACTATACGACACTTAGTAGACCGATGCTGTAGATGCCATACGTGCTACTTGAGCTGGCTGACTTGAGCAATGGATTATATAGGAAGCTGATCTAATTAAAGCTTTTCCCTTGAAATGAACTATGAATAGATCATGAGATCCAACTAGTTAAGAAATATCCATAGCAGAATAACCTTTCCCTCCATTGTGGAAACAAATGTGACTTAAAGATGAGGATGCAGCTCACATTCTAATACCCATTAATACATATTTATAGGTACAAGAAAATGTATTAAAATTTCCTAGGGCCACATATAACTTTGTTTAATTTTTGCAGTAAGCCATGTGATGCCCCTGGAAGTCAGAAGAAGGCATTGGATCCCCCAGAACTGATGCTGTTAGCTGCCACGTGGATGCTGGAAATCAAACCCTGGTCCTCTGCAGGAGCAGTCAGTGCTCTTAACCACTGAGCCATCTCTCCAGCCACTAATCTCAGAATTTTTATAGAGCCATATTACTTAAAGATAAAGCTATTTTTACTTTTATTAGAAAACAGAATTTACTGAAATTCAACTGGTTTTATTTCAATGGTATCTCTACCTGCCCCTTCCTCCCAGACTTTTTAACTCAACCCATCCTAAAAAATACATAGTTCAAAAGTGCATATCATTTCAAGATTTGTGTGGTGCTAAAACTGCACACGGCAGGCCTCCTCTCATTTTTGCTGCTTCATTTGCTAACACACTCAAAGATCTTGCTACTCCTAGAGTGACACATCCATTACACACCCCTCTGTGAGCCTGAAAGTTTTTTGTTGTATCTTGAAATGCTCTACTCCAGCTCCATGGCAGCATCATGAACTCTTTAAAACACAGTTGAAAGGCTCCTTCTGTTAAATATGCAAACCTACAACAGGGATAACATTCCTTCTATCAACAAATATTTATTTTGATATGACTCCTCTAACATACTGTTCATACTTTATTATAACTAATTATTTTATATGTTTTCTCAAATATGAGAATAACTACTTCCCTTAATAGGCACTTACATCCACAAACACAGACACACACATTCGCACAGTCTCAAGTGCAAATACACATATGCACACACATATACAGACACATACACACACACACACACACACACACACACATGCTCACAAACGTGGGCGCACACAATCACAAACACATGCCCACACATATATGAACGAACATACATAGGAACATATACACAAATGATTGCATACACACAACAGACATGCACACATGCTCACATATGCACATATGCACACAGACACAAACACATGCTCATATGCACAAATATATACAAACATGCACACACAGTTACATGTGTATACAAACATACATGCACAAATAGACATACATGCACACATGTACACACACAAACATGAAAACATACACTTATACACATACACAAAATAGAGGAACTTCATCTAATACATTTATAACCATAGTTCTTTGCATATAATAGTAAAATGGCAAAATGTGGAATAAAAGGAGGAAGGAACCAAGACTAAGAGAAGGAAGAAGAAAATGGGGCAGGGACCTGGAGAAAGAGTACGAAGGTCTGCGAATCTTTTGAAACAAGTAAATTAATCATTGTCTTCAGGGTATTCCCGGAAGTCTTTTTATTTGAATTCATTTTCTCAACTCAGAGAATCTGAGGCCTCGCTGGCTTAGCTGCTCTTCATTTTACAAAAGAAGTCTCCTTTAGCCCCTATTATCATTGCTGTCGGGAAGTTTTCTCTGATTGATACATGGTCTGAAATTCAAAGTCTGTGTTCTGAGCATTAAATCCCACTTTCCTCTATTCCCACAAAGCAGACATTTCCTAGTAAAGCTTTTATAATTTCCCCCAAAGAGACTAGCAATATGCTTTTGGACATTTTGCATCATTGGAACTTTCTTGAACACAGGCAAAAGATGACCCTTCCACCATCATTTCATTTGGGGATTATGTTTACTGCTGGTCCATAGACAGTGGCCCTCCATCTTCCCACACTGCTCTGTTGCCTAGATCCAGAGCTGGCATTCTCTGGCAAGGTTACAAGTCACAAGAATAAAAAGTGAAAAGTAAGAGCCAGGAAGCTGGCTCAGTGGATAAGAGCACTTGTTCTGCAGGTATAAGGAAGTGAATTTGAATCCCCATCACCCATGTCAAAGCCAGACATGGATGCACATGCTGTAACATCAGCATTGGAGCATAGAGAAAGCAGATGAGCACTTCCTCATGAGGACAACCTAGCCAAATTGCTGGCCGACCTTCCAGTTCAGTGAGAAACCCCACCACCTCAAGCAATAATGTAAGGACTGCTAGAGAAAGTTACCCTATGTCTTGTTCAGCCAATTGCTTGCAAGTTCGTTGATGTGGGTACCTACACATTCACAGGCATACACCTCACACGGAGGCAGCACACACAATACACAACACACACACACACACACACACACACACACACACACATACACAAATGGAAATGAGGGGCCTGATGACCACCACATTCAAAAAACTCAGATGTTAGATCTATTTCTTCAAAATCTTAATGGGTAGTTAAATGTCGTTTACCAGCTTTTTGTCTGTTCTGTGTCTTACCCAAAAGGATGACCACCTTTTTATGCACTGGAATCTTCTAAATTCCAGAAAAAATGTATAGAACAACCACCTGGTCTGCATGACTCCTGGTCGGGTCACTGTCAATGAGGGGTAACAGAGTTCCCCTGGACCCAGTGCATCTTTCCATGTGTTCTTGGCTCCAGACAAGGAGTTGCAGTTGTTCTATAAGATCTCTGCATTATTGCAAAGGCAGAAGATGTTGCTGGTGTATTTAATGTTTTCTCCTTATCAACTGAGACAAACCCAGAGAACAGATGAATAGATTTCGTTGCTTTCTTAAAATCTATTTAGGCAATCCTTATACCAGAATGCGATTCAACATTTGCAATGATTTGATTTATATTTTGCTGTACCCTAGACCTAGTGTGGTAGGCAATATCTAGCAGTCCAAGGTGATGCAATTTGCAGCCCTGGAGAATTAAGCTGCTGAAGGTAAACAATGCTAAACGACTGGCTAAGTGCTGGGTTTAATTGCTCTGGCATTTCCTACAACCTTGGGGGGCACGTCAGTCACTACAGCTTATCACCTGGTTTCGTTACACTGGCTCCTGGACATTTCTGAATTATAGATGGGGTATGTAGTTAGGTAGGTTTCGTCATATTTAATGTCAATTGTGGCTTCCTCCTCATCCTATTCTTCCTCCTCTTCTTTCTCTTCCTTTCTCCTCTTCCTCCTACTTCATCAAACAAAACAACTTAAACATAGAATTTAATCCAAAATGAACTCTTTATGGTCCAAATTGCAGAATAAGATCTCAAGGTTGGCTTTTAATCTCTCTGCATTTTAGTAAGTCTGACTTCTGGAGTCAGGATTAGGCATCATCGAATTATGCTTTGGGAATCACCTCACAAACATCACTGCCATGGTTCATCATGGTTCATCATGTGTCTTTGCAGAAACCTCCCAAACTACATCAAGCTCCCAAGAGAAGTGTCCAACCATCACTGAACTTTATTTTATGTGTACGAGTGCATTACCTGCATGTATGTAACTACACCTGTATTGTGCAATGCAGTAAATACAGGGACAACACTGATACCAGTTAATATTTGCAGTTACTTCCAATATTCAGTGTTTGTATTCCAAAATAACTTCTCTATAAAAAAATGAAAAAAATAATTCAATATCACCTAAATATAGGAAAAGATCACTAGATAGCTATATATTTATATTTATTTTTATTTATTTTTTGTGTATGAATGTACTGTCTGCATTTAGATTTGTGCACCCATGTCATGCAAAGCCATGGAGGTCAGAAGAGGGTGTCTGGATTCCCTTGGAATTGGAGTTAAAGACAGATCTCAGCTGCCATGTGGGTGCTGGGGATCGAAACCCAGGTCCTCTGCAAGAGCAGTTGGCCCTCTTAACTGCTAAGCCATCTCTCCAGCCTGGTACCTATATTTTTTGTACTTCTATATTGTCTTTGTTTTTTATTTTAACATGGAAATTCCTTTTTTTCTCCAACTTGTATTGCATATAGATATAGATATAGATATACATATACATATACATATATAAATATATCTATACACATATCACCTGAGTTGGAGGATTTTCTTTCTTTCTGGTTTTTTTTTTTTTTTTTTTTTTTTTTTTTTTTTTTGTTTTTGCTAAAAGATGTCATGTTTTCTCCCAAGGAAGTGCTTGGAAGGTGGCCTCCCTTGGCAAACCCAAACAAACCATCAATCCTTCGCATGCTCCACACTAGGGATCCCTTCCCACTCCATGGTCACCCAAATGAGGTCCAGCAAGCGTGATGTCCTTGTCTCTGATCTTCCTGCACTTGTCCAGTGACACAGCCTGGGTAGTCCAACAATGGCAGTTGTGGTGGTTTGAATTAAGAGTGCCCCCCATAGGCTTTAAGTATTTCAGACATTTTGTCTCCAGTTGGTGGCACTGTTCTTGGGGGTCTTAGAAGGTGTGGCTGTGCTGGAGGAAGTACGTTATTGGGGGCAGGCTTGGTGAGTTTAACAAGACTTGGGGTCTCCATTTGCTCTCTCTCTGCTTCCTGTGCTCATTGTGAGAGGTGACCCTCGGCTTGCTGCTCCAGCCCTAGCCACCATGCCTCCTGCCACAATGGACTCTGATTCCCTGGAACTGTCAATCTTAAACTCAAATAAACTCTTCCTTTTATAAATTCCCTTGCTTATGGTGGTTTTACCACAGCAACAGAAAAGTGACTAATACAGCAGTCTACACTCTGAAGAGGCTTAAATCCCAGTAGCCACTCAGTCCACAAGCTGGATATCTAAGTAGTCCCCATCTGGCATTGAAGTTTTGGAAGATTCTCAAGTTTTATTTCTAGAGCAAATTTTCTCAGACCTTACTGATTATTTATTTCTGGTTATACTTTCCTTTTGGATCTTTAAGGCCACACAGCCCAGATTAACCAAGGTTTTTGTTTTCTCAAGGTCATTTGAGGATCTGGTCCTCAAGGGTCACTCAGGTTTTTTTCTTGGGAGGGGCTGGCTCCTTTTGGTTTTTCAAACACCAGTTCCACCCACTTGAGGACAGAGTTAGGTCTTGCTAGATCAGGTTTCTGTTTCTGAAGCATGAGCAGACATTCTTCTTTATAGACTGGACACTGGCTGAAGTCCCATTAGTGGATCTTCAAGATCTCCCTGCACAGGAAGCCTGGTGATTCACATTTGCAGGACATTTCAAGAGATGCCCCCATGCATAGTCCCCTGAGACTTAGTTGACCTTTGAGGGCAAGGAACAAAGTTATCCCTTAGGTCCCTCAGCCAAATTGGTATGGGTATCATACATATATGGTCATTAAGCACCCAGAAAGGCTAAGTTACACCAGCCCAATACAGTGCACCTATTCAAAAATTGTATCTTCTGAAAACAAACTGTGTATTATTTCCATATAATATTTCTTCATTCATCTTTATCCATTTTAACTTTATGTTACTCTAAAATATATATACATGCCCACAATCATGTACCAAAAATCCATAGTCTGAAAGTAAGTGGTAGGTTAGTTCTAGAACCTGTCTATGGATTCATAATATAAGAGCACAGCTGTGTTCAGATCATGAGGAATATAACATTAATGTTGCTCAGTTTGCCTTACAACTAGGTACTTGGTGCTAGTATCCACAGATGAGGGATACCATTTGTCTTTTGTTTTTCTGGGACTGTTTTACTTCACATAACATAATATCTTCTAGTTCTATCCATTTACCTGAAAATTTCATTATATCACCTTTCTTTACTGCTGCATAGACCTCCATTGTGTAGATGTACCACATTTACTCTATCCACTCATCAGTCAAGGAGAACTTGGGTTGGTTCCAACTCTTCACTAATTGTGAAGAGAGCTGCAATAAACATGGCTGTACAAGTATCTTTGCAGTAGGATGAGCCTTCTGGGTATATACTCAGGAGTGGTATGGCTGGGTCCAGTAGTAGGCTCATTTTGAGTCTTTTAAGAGTTCTCCACACTGCTTTCCATAATGGTTGTACGAGTTTGCATTCCCACCAGCAATGGATGAGTGTTCCCCTTTCCCCACGACCTCTCCAGCATTTAGTATCATTTGTTTTCTTGATCCTAGCCAGCCTTATTGGAGTGAGATGATATCTTAAAATGGTTTTGGTTTGCATTTCCTTAATTATTAGTGATGTTGAACACTTTTTAAGATGCTTCTCTGCCATCTCTATTTCCTCACTTGAGAAGCCTCTGTGGGCTCATTACTCCATCTTTTGAGTGGGTCATTTGTTTTCTTACTTGTTTGTTTTTTGAGTAGTTTATATATTCTGGAAGTTAATGCTCTGTCAGATGTATCAGTAGTGAAGGTTTTCTCCCACTCTGTGGGTTTTCTCTTCACTTCCCTGATTTTTTTCTTTTGCTCTACAGAAGCTTTTGAGTTTTATAAGGTCCCACTTGTCAATTGTCAACCTTGTTTCCTGTGCAGCTGCTGTCTGATTTAGAAAGTCTTTTCCTATGCCTATGTCTTATAGGTTGCTGCCAACTTTTTCTTCTATTACTTTCAGAGTTTTGGGTTTCACATTGAGGTCTTTGATCCATTTGGATTTGATTTTTGTACAGGGTGAGAGGTAGGGGTTTAATTTTATTCTTCTACAAGTGGTGATCCAGTTTTGCCAACACCATTTGCTGAAGGTACTGTCTTTCCTCCATTGAGTCTTTTTGTCCCCCTTGTCAAATATGAGGTGGCTGAAATTGTATGTCCTCAAGTTTGGATCTTCAGTTTTGTTCCATTGGTCTACGAGTCGGTTTTTGTGCCAGTACCAGGATTTTTATGACTATAGCCCTGTAGTATAAAGTCTGATATAGAGATCCCCCCTATATTGCTCTTTTCACTCAGGGTTCCTTTGGCTATTTGGGGTCTTTTGTTTGTCCATATGAAATTAAGGATTTTTTTCTAAGCATGTAAAGAAAGTCTTGGGGATTTTAATTGGGATTGCATTTAATATGTATATTAATTTGAAGAATGGACATTTTTACTATATTAATTTTTCCAATCCATAAGCATGGGGGGTCTTTCCGTCTTCTGATGTCCTCTTCAATCTCTTCAGGGGGTTTATAATTTTTGTTGTAGAGATTTTTGGTGTCTTTGGTTAGGTTTGTTCCTAGTTATTTTATTGTTTCTGAGGCTATTGTGATTGGGAAGATCTTATATTCCTTCTTTAGTTGCTTGTTGTTGGTGTAAAGGAAGGCTACCGATTTTTCTAGGTTAATTTTCTATCCTGACACTTTCCTGAAGCTCAATCTTTTCTAGGAGTTTTCTGGTTGAGTTTTTAGCATCCCTTAGGTAAATTATCATATTGTCTGCAAAGAGGGATAGTTTGACTTCCTCTTTTCAAATTAGTACTCTTTTCATTTCCTTTTCTTGCCTCATTGCCCTAGCCATTGTTTCAAGCACTGTATTGAAGAGGAGTGGTGACAGGGAGCAGCCTTGCCAAGTTCTTACCTTTAAGGGGAATCCTTCTAACTTTTCTCCATTTAGGATGATGTTGGCTGTGGGTTTGTGGTATATGGCTTTGATTGCACTGAGGAATGATCCCTCCAGTCCAATTCCCTCTAGGACTTTAAGCATGAAAGGGTGTTGGATTTTGTCGAAGGCCTTCTCTGCATCAATTGAGATGATCATGCGGTTTTTGTCTTTCAGTCCATTTATGTGTTTTATGATGTTTATTGATTTACATATGTGGAACCATTCCTGCATCTCTGGTATGAATCCAACTTGATCACGATGGATGATCTTTTTGATGTGGGTCTGTATGATATTTGCAAGTATTTTGTTGAGAATTTTTGCATCTATGTTCATTAGTGAGATGGGTCTATAGCTTTTAATTTTTTTTATTATTTATTTTTGTATGTGTATGGATGTACTGTCTGCATGCAGGTCTGTGCATCCATGCTGTGCAATGCCGCGGAGGTCAGAAGAGGGTCCCGGATTCCCCTGGAACTGGAGTTCTCCTGGAATTGGAGTTACAGACGGTTCTTGGCCGCCATGTGGGTGCTGGGGATCGAACCCGGGTCCTCTGCAAGAGCGTTGGCGCCCCCAACCACTAGGCCATGTCTCCAGCCCCGGGTCTATAGCTTTTATTTGCTTGTATCTTTGCCATTGTTTTGCTATTATAGTGATGTAGCTTCATAGGAAGTTTGGAGAGAATTATCCTTCTGTTTGTATCCTTCTGAACAGTTTGAGTAGGTCAGTGGTTGTAGGCCTCTTAAATGTTTTATAGATTCTGTGACTAGCTGTGAAACCATCTGGACCGGGCTTTTTAGTTTGGAGGTTTTTAATTACATCTTCAATTTCCTCAAATATATGGGTCTGTTTAAGCTGCCAATCTCTTCTTGGTTTAGCTTGGAAATTCAAAGAATTTCAAATATGTCATCCATTTCACTTAGGTTTTCAAATTTAGTAAGAGTATAAAAGGTGTTTGAAGTACTCCTGTATGATTGTCTGGATCTTTTTGTTGCCGTTGTGAGTTTCCCTTTCATCACGAATTTTATTATATTTGGAGTTGCGCTTTTTTTTTTTTGGTTAACCTGGGCTAGAGGTCTGTCTATCTTGTTTACTTCTTTCAAAGACAACTTTTTGGAGATCGTTGATTTTTGTATTGGTTTTCTTGTTTCTATTTTCATTGATTTATCTGCTCTGATTTTTGTCATTTCTTCCTGTCGGTTGTTTTTTAGGGTTCATTTTTTATCTTTGAGTGTTTTTAGCTGCAGAGATAACTCATTTAATTTGTGCTCTTTCTATTATTTATTTATTTATTTATTTATTTATTATTTATTATTTATTATTTATTTATTGTGCACCCAGGGCTATAAACGTCCCTCTTAGGACTGCTTTTAAGGTGTCGCTATAGGTTTTGTTTGTGTTGTACTGTCATTGTCAATGTAGTTCCCGAATGCTTTTAATTCTTTCTTCTTTATTGCATTCCTTCCTTACCCACTTAAATATTATTCAGGAGTGTGTTTTTTATCTCGCATGGTTCATAAAGATAGTAGGGCTTGTGAAATCTCTGTTCAGTGTCTTTGCCTTCATCTATTGAGTATGGTCATGTTGTTTCTCTCCTGTTTCTTTCTTTGTTTTTTGAGTGTTTATATATTCTGGAAATCAAAGCTTTGTCAGATGTATCTGCGTAAGGTTTCCTCCCACGCTGTGGTATTCTCTTCACTCTTCCTGTGTTGTTTCTTTTGATGTACAAAGCTTTTAGTTTGTATGAGGTCCGGTTTGTCAATTGTCGACATTAATTCTGGTGCAGGCTGCTGTCTGATTTAGAAGTCTTTTCTTATGCCTAGTGCCTGTAGTCTGCTGCAACTTTTTTCTTCTAGTCATGCTTCAGAGTTTGGGGTTTCATTTGAGGTCTTTGGAATCCATGTGGTTGATTTTTGTAAAGGGTGAGAGGTAGGGGGTTTAATTTTAATTCTTCAAGCAAGTGGTGATCAGTTTTTGTGGCCAACACCAACTTGCTGAGAGATGCGGTCTTTATCTTTCTCTTGGGGTTTCTTTGGCCCCCTTGTCAAATATAGAAGTGGCTGAAATTGTATGTGCGTTCAGACGTGGATCCTCTCGGTTTTGTTCCATTGGTCAAAATTGTTTTGTGTTTTCAGTAAACCAGGCTGTTTTTGGACTATAGCCCTTTAGTATAGTTTTAAAATCTGGGTATAGAGATCCCTCCTGTGTAGGCTCTTTTCAACTCAGGGTTGATTTTGGCTATTCGGGGTCTTTGTGTTTTCTCAAGAATTTAGAAGCTTTTTTTTTCTAAGCCTGTGAAGAAACTCTTGGGATTTTGATGGGATTGGGCCTTAAATCTGATACAAGAGTTGTTGTCTGGAGAAACAACTCAATGAACCTGCTGCAACATCATTAATCATTAAGAAAGCAAATGAAAACCTTTAAAAGATATCATCTCACCCATACAGACCTGCCGGGCTAGGAACAACCAACAAAGAGACCAAGTGCTGGAAGGTTGTGGGAAAGGGGAACACTCATCACACTGCTGGTGGGAATGTAACAACTCGTACAGCCACTATGGAAGCACTGTGGAGAACCCCTTGGAAAGACTTGGAAGAACTTGCCCCCGACCCAGCCATAACACTCCTATGCATGTACCTCAAGACGTACGCCACCACAGAGATACATGCACGGCCATGTTTATTGCAGCTCTCTTTCACAATAGCAAGAAACTGGAACCAACCCAAATCCCCTCAACTGACGAGTGGAATAAGAAAATGTGGTACAATCTACACAATGGAGTTCTAATGCAGGCAAGTAAAGAAAGATGACATCACGATTTGCAGGAAAATGGCTGAGCTAGAGGACATGATGCTGAGTGAATAACACAGTCCCAGAAAAACAAACGCGAATGGTATCCCTCATCTGTGGTGCTAGTGCCAATTACCCATTGTAAGTATTATCTTGTATAGGGCCCCCTGAGCTTTTGTCCAAGCAGTTGGGCATAAAACATTTTGGAAACAACAACAACAACAGAAAAGACTGCATCAAAGAACTGACTGAAACAGTGAACTTCTGCTCAAAACAGTCAACTTCCCCATGGAAAATATTGAGAATGACTAAGAGATGGAAAGCATGTCTGGCAGAATGCATGAGCTCTGGCGGGGTGGGGGAATGAGTGGGAACACGGGTCTAGATTTGTTAAAAATAAATAAATAAATAAATTTATGTAAAAAAATAAGTAGTAGGGCTTATCTTGGCGTTGATATTGAGCTTTATTGCACTCTGGTCTGACAGAATGCATGAACTTATTTTAAACTTTTTTATATTAGTTGAGGTTTTTCCTGTGTCCCAGTATGTGGCCAATTTTGGAGAATGTTCTGTGGGGTGCTGAGTAGAAAGTGATGCTTGGGTGGAATATTCAGTAGATATCTGTGAGGTCCATTTGCTGTATCGTATTGTTCAGTTCAGATGTCTCTCTGTTTATTCTTTGTCTGGTGGATCTGTCCAAAGGGTTCAGTGGGGTATTGAAATCCCCTACTATGAGTGCACTGGGGTTAATCTGTGCCTTGAGGTCCTGTAGAGCTGTGTTTATAAAGATTGGTGCACCAGAGTTTGGTGCATATATATTCATGATTATGAAGTCTTCATGGATAATTTTCCCTTTGATAAAGATGCAATGACCCTCTTTGTCTCTTCTGATTGTTTCTACTTTGAAGTCTATTTTGTCTGATATTAAAATAGCAGTTCCTGCTTTCTTTTTGGTACCATTTGCTTAGAATATTTTTTCTATCCTTTCACTGTCAGTTAACACCTATCCTCAAGGGTGAGATGGGTTTCTTGTAGATAGCATATAGATGGGTTCTGTTTCCTAATCCATTCTCCTAGTTTATGCCTTTTGATTGGAGAGTTTAGTCCATTAATATTTAAGTTTACAAGTGAGAGATGTGTGTTGCTTCCTTTCCCCTTATTATCCATTTGCATTTTTGATCTAGGTTTCTACTTCTGTAGTTATGCTTTTATTAATTTCCCTTTCAAGGTGCCTGGGGATAGTTGTTCCTCTCCTCTGGCCTTTGAATTGTTTCAAGTATTCTCTGAAGGTTTGGTTTTCCAGACATGTATTCTTTCATCTTTTTAGTGTCATGGAACATTTTTCTCTTTCCTTCACCTAGAATAGACATTTTTGCTGGGTATAGTAACCTGGGTTGGCATTTGTAGTTGTTTAGCACCGAGAATGTTTTGGTTCACATTCTTGCTTTCATAGTTTGCACTGAGAAATCAGCTGTAATTCTGATGGGTTTCCCCTTATATGTAACTTATTGTTTTTCTCTTGTGGCTTTCAGAATTTTGTCTTTGTTTTGGGCATCTAGTGTTTTAACTATGATATGGTGTAGGGAGTTTCTTTTCTGTTCTTGTCTGTTTGGTGTTCTATGTGGTTCTAGTGTTTGTATAGGTTTGTCGTTTTTAAGTTTGGGAAATTTTTCATCTATTATTCCATTGAAGATCTGATCAATACCATTCTCTTGGGATTCTTCTCTTTCCTCTATCCCCATGATGTGGAGGTTTGATCTTTTCATAGTGTCCCACAATTCCTGGTTGTTCCACTTTTGTATATTTTTTAATTTTTCACAATCTTTCCTTGAGGTTTTTAGCTATTCTGTGTTATCTTCCAGGTCTGATATTCTTTGTTCTGCTTCCTCCATTCTGCTTCTGAGGCTTTTCCCATTCTTTCCTCTTGATTGGATGAGTGTTTGATTTCCTTTTTCATTTCTTTATGTTTTCTTTACTTGTGTTTTCTTTACTATTTCCACTTCCTTTTGGAGCTTCTCAATCTTTTCCTGCTTTGCTGGTTGGTTACCTTTTTCATTTCATCATGGGATTTTTTCAGTGTTTCCACTTCCTTCTGGAGTTTGTCATTTTCTCCTTCTATCTCTTTCCAGAGTTTGTCATTTTCTCCTTTTAGTTCTTTCCCTCTAGTTCTTTTCTGAGTTTTTCATTCTCTCCCCTTATGTCTATGATTTGTTTGAATATATCTGTGATTGTTTTACGATCCGTGTCTTGGGCTACCTCCAGGGAGGTCCCATTATGGGAATCCTCCACAGGTTCAGTAGACTTTAGTGTGGAATGATTTTGAGCTTTTCACATATTGTTCTTTCTTTTTGCTCTTGGCATGTGGGTTTCTTTTTGCTTGTATTCCGATGCTAATCTCAAATGCCTCTTCACTGTGTTGAAGGATCACTTTCCTTGATTCTTTCTCCTTATTTATGTAGTGTTGACTTAACTAGATTTCAGGCTTTCAATTTTGGTTATATATTAGGAGGTATAGCTCACTCTTCCCTTTCTATTCTGCAAGAACTGGATAGGTAACAAGGGACATGACATCCTCTGAGCCCTGTCCTCCCTCTGCTGGTGTTAGTCAGTTCCTCTAGGTTGGTTGTAGGGCTTACTGAACACTTCCTCAGGGAATTCCAGTTGGGTGGGAGCTGCCTGCTTAGCCAGTGCCCTGATACCCTGCTGCTGAGCTGCTCTGGCACTTATATTGTCTTTTTATTATGGACTTTTTTCTTCTTTAAACTGAATGCCTTAGAGGAGAAGGAAAGCCTTTAAGCCTTTGTTCTTGCTGGTGTCACTGTGTAGAATCCTCTCTCGCCATTCTTCTGCCTCTAAACCTCTTAATCCTGAGACTCAGCTGTAGGTAACTAAAGTTTAACCTAAATTTTCTAAATGAGATGTCACTTAGACATCTTAGTTATCACTTAAGGATTTCTAGAAGCATGTACACACCTTATAGTTTTAAAAAGACAAAATAATTTGCTCTGGAATAGATATTTCTGTGTATCTATCTATCTATTATCTATCTATCTATCTATCTATCTATCTATCTATCTATCTATCAGTCTTTCTCTGTGTGTATGTGTTCGTGTGCATGTATAATTCCTGGCATGAAGTGACCTAGAAGCACAGGCCTATATTATATTAGCTATTTGAGAAGCTAAGGCAGAAAGACCAGAAATTCAAGGCCAGTCTGATCATCTTAGTGAAGCTCTAGCTTAAAAAAAAAAGAGTAAAAGTAAAAGTAGGCTAACATATAGCTCAGAAGTTGAGCATGTACTGGCATATATATGCCCTTATGTTTGATCCACAGCAGTCCCTCCCAAAGGGGCCATGGAATGCAGCAATAGCTGAGAAACTGTAGCTTATTTCTTTCTTTTCTCTCATCCATCCCCTTTTGTATTTAAAGAGATGGGTAGGGAATAAAATATTGACATTAAAAACTTCTTGAAGTATCATTGTTCTACAAACAGAAATTATCTATAGAAATGTTCTATTTCTACAGAAAATAGACAAAACAATAAGTCTATATGTAATAGTGCATGGAGCAGGAAGCAACTTTACAAATAATCAAGATTCATTTACATTCTCATTATTCCAAAACCCTGACATATGGCGAGTCCAAAGACCACAGGAATATTCTTAATGAACACTCAAAGATTCTCAATGAAATGCTTGTGCAAACCACATATAGACACACATCAAAAAGATCACCCACCACGATCAAGTCACCTTTATTCAAAAGATGCCGGGATGGTTCAGTGTACATGTCAATAAATGTAAAAAATCATATAAATGTATTTAAAGACATAAATGATGTGGTCATCCCAATAGATGCAGAAAAAGCCTTTAACAAAATCCACCATGCATTCATGTTAAATGTCTGAGAGGGAATTGTACTGGGGGACATACCTCAATGATATTAAAGCTGTATAAAATAAACCCATTGCCAACATCTTTCTAAATGGAGAAAAACTGGAAGCCTTCACACCAAAATCAGGGACCAGACAAGGTTGTTCACTATCTCTACTCCTTTTTAGTATAGTGTTTGAGACTCTTGCTAGAGCAACGAGAGAAGGAAATTAAAAGAGTACTAATTGGAAAAGAAGAGGTCAAATTATTGCTATTTGTAGACAATATATTATATATAAGATATCCCCCGAATTCCACCAGAAAACTGTGAGAAATGAGAAGTAGGTCCAGGAAAGTGGCAGGTTACAAAATCAATTTACAGAAATAAATAATAATAATATCTGATTAATAAAATGGATAACTTTTATACAATAACAAGCAGTTGGAGAATGCATTCATAGAAACCCTCCCATTCAAAATGAAATAAACTGAACTAAAAAGAAAGATCTCTTTCATCTCAATTAAAATGTTCAATCTTTTGGGGCTGGAGAGATGGCCTAGCAGTTAGGAGCGCCGACTGCTCTTGCAGAGGACCCGGGTTTGATCCCCAGCACCCACATGGCAGCTGAGAACCGTCTTCAACTCCAGCTCCGGGGGAATCTGGTGCCCTCTTCTGACCTCCGCGGCATTGCACGACAGGTGCACAGACCTACATGCAGACAATACGTTCATACACATAAAAAATAAATAAAATGTTCAATCTTTTGAAAAAGAGATAGAGGTAGACACCAGGGGATGGAATGACCTACCATGTTCATGGATTGATAGAATTGATATTGTGAAAATGAAGATCCTACCAATAGATTGCTTCAATTCAGTGCCCATCAAAATACCTACAACATTCATCACAGAGCTAGAAAAAAAATCTTAAAATTCATATGGAATCACAAAAGACCACAGGTAGCCCAAGAAATCTTGAGAAAAAAAAGTAATGCTGGGGGGACCAACATAACAGATCTCAACCTGGCATAAAACAGATACATAGATCAGTGGAACGTAATAGAAGACCCAACCATGACTGCATGCAATTTCAGCCACCTGATATTTGACAATGACACCAAGAACACACAGTGGAGGAAAGGCAACATCTTTAACACATGATGCTGGCAAAACTGGATCTCCACTTGTAGAGGAATGAAATTGGAACCCTATCTTTCACCCTGCACAAAATTCAACCCCAAATGGACCAAAGACCTCAATAGATAATCTGAAACTCTGAAACTGCTGGAAGAAAACAGGATAGTACTCTCTAGCACTCAGGAGGCAGAGGCAGGCAGATCTTTGGGAGTTCAAGGCCAGCCTGGTTTACAGAGTGAGTTGTAGGACAGCTGGGGCTAGAGGGAGACTCTGTCTTGAAAAAGAGCAAAAAAAAAAAAAGTGCAGGAAAGGACTTTCTAAATTAGACATCTGCCACTCAGGTATTAAGGTCAACAGTCAGTAAGAGGAACCTCATTAAACTTTAAAGTTTCCGTACAGCAAAAAATCAACCAAGAAAGTAAAGGGGAAAACACACTAAATGGGGAGCAAAAGCTTCACCTCCTACACATCTGACAGAGGATTAATATCCAGAATATATAAAGAACTCAAAAAACAAAAGAATGAGAAAATAAACAACTCAATGAAATGATGAGCTAAGGACCTGAACAAGGAGAAATTTAGAAATAAAATAGCTAAGGAACACCTTAAAAAGTGCTCAACATGCTTAGTAACTAGAGAAATGGAAATCAAAAGCACTTTAAGATTTCATCTTACCCTAGTCAGCCTGGTTAAGATCAGGAGAACAAAAGATACTAAATCCTGTTGTGGATGAGGAGAAAGAGGAATGTTCACTTACTGCTAGTGGGAATGCAAACTACTTCAACTACTATGGAAAGGATTGTGCAAAACTCTTAAAAAGCTAAAACTAAATTACCATATGATTTAGTTTTACCACTCCTCAACATGTATCCAAAGGACTCATCCTACTGTAGAAGTACCTGTATGTCCATGCCGGTTGCTGCTTTTTTCATAATAGCTGAGAAGTGGAAATGACCTAAACATTCCTCAACTGACAAATATGAACAAGGAAAATGTGGTATATTTACACAGTGGAGTTCTTTCTACTCAATGGTAAGGAAGGACAAAATTATGACATTTTCAAGTAAATGGATAGAACTAGAAACTGGTATACTAAGTGAAGTAACACAGACTCTGAAAAGCAAATGATGTATGCTATCCCTTATTTGCTGTTCTTGGCACCAATTCCTTATATAGGAGTGATGTAATATCTAGGAATAAAGGAAAAGAAACAGAGGTAAAAGGAAAGAATGCCCAAGAAAAGGGGATAGTAAGAAACAGATATTAGCAAGGAGGACACGGGGAAATGGGGAGATAGGGATATTCAACTGGAAAGGGAGAAGCAAAGGACCCACAAGGAACCGCTGGGACCTATGGGAAAAAGTACCCTAGGGAGGGAGCAGTAGGAGACAGGTATTATCAAAGGGAAATTCTGGAAGGAAGTACTTAAATGGAGAAGAGAGGATGGTGGTTAGATAGGAAGAGAAAGAGGAGACGTAAATGGTAAGTAGGTGTTGAAAAAAGCCAAAGGGAAATATATGAGCTCAAAAAGACCCCTGAAAATTACGCATACAATAATGGAACATAAGTGCATATGTACACATAAAGGCTATATAACAAAGAACACAGTGCCGGACAGGAAAAACTTCCCTTTAAGTTGTTGGTCAGGGTAGTGCACGAGACTCCTAAAATAACATGGGCTATTGCCGCAGCCTTTTATTGTCTCCTAGAACTTGATGGTAAAACCCTATGGCTAAAGACAAGGGCATACTTTGCCTCCTGGAACAATGGAGATGGGATTGTTCTGGAAGCTTTCTCCCTGAGTTCTAGTTCTCGTAGTTCTAGATTATACGATGTAAGCCGCTAAGGGAGAAAACCAGCCAGTAGTCAAGCCTGGTTGGAAAGCCTAATAACCACCATGACTGGCACAGTGAACTACCTATATTTGTGTAGTAGTAACAATGTTATCTAGGGATAATCAATATCTATGTAATTGGACTTAAAGCCCTCTCAATGGGAGGAAACTCATAGGTGTCATTATAAATATAGCAAATTCCACATGGCTGGAGAGGTCACAGATTCTAGAGAAAACCTTATCTATGCCATATCTCTAGAAAAAGGAAATTTCTTACCGTATTCTAGCTATGGGTCCTTGTATTTAGAGACATGTATACAGTGTACATTCTTATTTATATTTAAGCCTAATGTACTTCCACCATGGCTCTATATAGTTACATATCTTGGGGGATTTGATACAGGTTCTTCTTTTTTTATTTATATTTTATTTATTTTTGTATGTGTATGAATGTACTGTCTGCATGTAGGTTTGTGCACCCGTGTCGTGCAACGCCGCGGAGGTTAGAAGAGGGTGTCGGATTCCCGTGGAACTGGAGTTCTCCTGGAATTGGAGTTACAGACAGTTCTTAGCCCCCATGTGGGTGCTGGGGATTGAACCAGGGTCCTCTGCAAGAGCAGTCGGTGCTCTTTACCACTAGGCTATCTCTCCAGCCCCGATACAGGTTATTCTAAAGGAAACCTGCACACCTTCCTTTCCTAGGCAAAGAGCCATTTTCCTTGTGTGTGTCCAGATGCCATCCTAAGTCATAGAACTCTTTACTCATTTGGTAATTGTCTGTTCTATAGTGCTGAAATCTTTTTGAAATATTTTAATTGAGATTTTGTGCATTTCTCAATACATTCATACACATACAAAAATAAATAAAAAATAAATAAAAGAAGAAGAACCTGTATCAAATCCCCCAAGATATGTAACTATATAGAGCCATGGTGGAAGTACATTAGGCTTAAATATAAATAAGAATTAATAGTGTCTAAAGCCCTGGGTCAGCAAGAGCTATCTACTTGGGCAACTATGAAAGACTCAAGAAAGTTGATCTCTTTAAAGCAGGAGAGGAGATATGATGAAATGTTATCATACATTAATCATGAAGTATCCGAAGCATTAAGGTTTTATATTTGATCCTAAGAGCCTTAACATGCCACTAAATAAAATGAAGAAAATATGTCCGAAAATCGGAGGAGGCCCTGGGTGTACTCTTTAGCATCTTTAAATTTTTTTTTAATTTTATTTATTTTTTATGTGTATGAGTGTACTGTCTGCATGAAGGTTTGTGCACCCCTGTTATGAAATGCTGCGGAGGTCAGAAGAGGATGCTGGATTCCCCTGGAACTGGAGTTAAAGACGGTTCTCAGCTGCCATGTGGGTGCTGGGGATCAAACCCAGGTCCTCTGCAAGAGCAATTGGTACTCTTAACTGGTAGGCTATCTCTCCAGCCCCCTTTTTAGCATCTAAATAATTAAAAGGCTTAAAAACTTTAAAGTGATAAGCACTCAATGGAAAGATTTCATCCCCTGCTCCTATCCAGGAAAACTGTGACATGGATGTTTGCAGGCCAGGCTGAGTCAGTTCCCCTGATAAAAGCAAGATTGAGCCTGCTGCAGCCTCATGCTTCTTTGCTTCTAGCATCCCAAGTTGGTATTACCACTGAGGAGACACTTTATAATAAAACTCTAAGGATCACAGTATCCAAGAGTATGAAGAAAACTAAATCCAGTCCAACAGCCACTTGGATGTTCACAGTGTGATGTCAGCTTTCTGAAATACAATCAGCCTAATGCAGCCTTTGTAGACATTTTCTTCAGAGGAACTCAGAAATGTCACGAGTTTATCATCTTCCTGGGATTTTGTCTGAGTTTATACCAGATTAATATATTACTCAATAAATGCTGCAGAGCTTCAAAATGTCCTGACGTAGAAAATCTCAGGACAAGTATTAAAAAAGAAACACCAAAAGTAGATAGCACCTATTTATTTAGATTTAGACTTGCTATAATGTCAGCTAGGGGAATGAGCTGGAACAGAGTCTCAGAGGAAAGGAGACCCCTGCATTCTTCCTCTTTCTTTTGGATGAAGCAGATCCTCTCCATAAATGATGCCAAGGAAGCAAGCAGTAGCATTCCTGTCTGCTACTGACAGAGTCACGAAGTGCCTGGCAGATATTAGCAGTTGGATTCCTTGATTTTCTTCTCTACCACCAAGGATTTGCTTTTCACCTGCCATGACAGTTAGTCTCTGAAACAAACATCATCAGGAAAACCCTGGCTGTAGACTTAACCTCTACTCTTGAATAAAGCAGCTTAGCCTGAGGTCCCATCTGCTGCTCAGCTAGGGAAAGCAAGCTACATAAAGGAAAACACAGCCCAAATGTCATTTTAACTTCTCTTTTTAGCCTAAGATATATGCTCGCTTTTTGCTTCTCATAGGTTCTCTCTCACCTTCTCTGCCACTCTGCTTTTGCAACACCAAAGCTGTCTCCTGTGAACACAAATAAAAAAACAGACAACAAAAACCTGATTCTTCATTTCTTGCATGTATAATAGCCTACAGAGAAATCAGTATGGTCAGCGACCTTAAGCCATCAGAATTCAAGGCCCACATTTTATCATTGTTATTCCTCAACCAGAAATGCAACTCTCTCTCTCTCTCTCTCTCTCTCATATATATGTATTTATATATGTATATATATAATATTTTGAAAATTGTGTGTATATGTTTATCTGCAAAGGAACAAAGTGTGGAATGGTCCTGATCAAGAATGAAGCCATGCATACAGCTCCATGTGGGAAAGACAAACATCTTGTTTGCTGTACAACAGCTTGGTAGAAATAAAGCTTTTGGTTTAAACAACACTGCAAGAAGGAAACTGCATCTCTCTGGATGAAGGCTCTCATATACTGTTTTCAAATAAAGAAATTTTATTTGTTTTTACTTTATGTCTATGTGGATAAGTATTCTTGTGCTGTCCACTCCCCACAGAGGAGAGTAGAGGAGGTTTGAGCCCCCCCCCCCCAGAACTGCAGTTATAGGAGGCAGTTGTTAGCCTCCTGGGTCCTGGGATTCAAACCTGGGTATTCTGCAAGAACAGCCAGTGAATTTAAGCTCTGGGCCATTTTGCCAGCCCCAAGTCTCACAGCTTCTTAAACTGTGGGTTTTGATTTCATATGAGGTTGCACTCTGGCAACAGTAAACGGTTTATGAATAAACAACAGCCAAAAACTAATTCAAAATCAAATGCACAATGAATCTTGGGTGTTTTCTGAAGCATCCACCAGTATTGCAATACAGGAATTCATCGAAACCATTCTAAATGCACCACACACAAACTTTGCACTGTACCATGCAATGCCTATGAATGCCACCGGAAGCACCTCCACTTAGAATCCAGATTGTGGTGTATCCTGAGTTGTAACATATATATATATATATATATATATATATATATATATATGTGTGTGTTGTTGTGTGTGTGTGTGTGTGTGTATGTGTGTGTGTATTCATGTATTTGTATATATGAGGTGCTTTAATATGCAAGATTGATTCTGAAATCAAAATAAAAAATAGTCCAACTCTGAAACACATTGAGGATTATCTATGTCCTGAAGTAGTAAATGTTTAGTGAAGATTTAATTCTTTATTTCAAAAGTTAACATATTAATCATTAGTATGAAACTCTCTGTCTTTAATAATAAATATTAAAATTATGTGTGTCAGAGAATTGCTCCAATATAAATTCCCTTATGAGTTACTGTCAATAAATGTTTTGTTTGTATACCTGTTTTATAAACTTATATACCCAGGGTCATGTAAGCATTTCTTGGGCAAATAGGAGTCATAAATGGAACAACTGAAAAGTCTGTGCTTGGGCATTACCTTGACCAGGTCTCAAAAACCAAGGCAAATGTTTCCCCTCTATCTCCCACATTTTCCTTTTTGTTAACTGAATTTGCTTCTTACACAATTATTTGCATCATCTGTCTCCTTATTTCTCATTTTCTTATGTCTCTTCCTCTTTGTCTTTGTAGTTACCTGAATTGTGGGTGTAATAGGAGGAATTTGAGGGTCCAGGGAGAGTCTATTGACCACACCAATGTACCTGATACCAAAACAAAAGTCACAGTGCCAACGAAATGCAGAGAAATGGATTTTAAATGAACAAAGCACCTGGCCCACAAGGAGGCCAGTGAGACCCAGAGATCCAGATAAAAATAATGAGCATGGATAAAGAGGAGCTTGTCTTGTGCTCTTTTATTAAGATTTCTTTTAATCATTTTTAAACATTAGAGATATCATACCCTATCTATTTTTAGCTACTTGTTAATTTTACTTAATAATATATTTAGGAGAAAGTTCAATATCAGATCATAAAGCTAATGGGTTAAATCTCTACATACTTTATTGCAATTTATTAAATGAAAATATCCAATTTATTCAGTTATTGTCTCTTAAAGGACCCAAAGGAAAAATATACACCAATAGGAAAGAACTCCACTGGAGAGACACAAAGAAATACAGCCAGCATCTCGGTGAGAGTTCTGGGTTTGAGGTGACAAAGAAATCCTCATTTCTATCAATGATCATTAAACACTGATATGTATGTATGCAATAGTCTTACATTTAATGTTATTAAATACTATGAAGGAAAAATAAGAGAACTTGTTCACACAGTCAAGTGGGGTGACACATGCCTTTAATCCTTGGATTTAGGAGACAATGGCAAGGGGATTTTTGTGAGCTCAAAGCCTGCCCAGTCTACATAGTGAGTTCCAGGTCCCTAAGGCTATAGGGACATCTTGTCTCAAAAAATTAATTAATTTAATTAAAAACATGAAACAAAGCAAGAATAAACAAATAACTTTTTCAGAATAGATAATAAAGTCTGAGCAGACTAAATCAATGTGTTTGGTGGTAACTAGAGAGACAAGAAATTTTCCCTATCTCATACTTAGTTCGGATCATCTTACCTTCAGTCCTGGGAAGGCTAGACCTGTGAAAAGTATGCCTGGAAACCCACTAGGTGCCCGCCAAGAGGGTTTTGCCTGCACTAATGTCATCTCAAAGGGGAGGAGATCGAGGTCCAGCTAAGGCAAGAAAGGCCTCATTAACAAAAACCTAGAGAGGAGAGAATCTCTGGGCCTTTCTTTTCTTCTTATGTCTGTGCAAAGATCCAGAAGTTTAGCTGAGAGGCAGAGTACACAAAAGTTTAAAGGTGCTGAACCTGAACATTTTGCTGCTGAAGCTAATCTGACCCATAGAAGTTACATCCCACAAGAGCATATAAATTCTATGATGTCTGGAAACAGCTATCTCCAAATAAAGTTTTCTTTGAATACATCAAGGCAAGAAGAAAAAAGTGAGTACACATCCTATATGCCGTAGATTTTCACTTGCAAGTTTTAGACATGTCAGAGTATTTCTACATAGACTGTAAAAATGCACAGGAAATTGAGCTAATATAAGAAGGGAAAGTAAGTAGATAGGCCAGTGTCTTCTCCTAACACCTCCTGTATTAATTTCTCTATACACTCCTGGGGTGCTGAACCAGGTGAGCTATGATGGTGCCTACAGATCTGAGCTGAGGATTCTTTGGGATCCTTCATATGTAACACACAGAACACATGTCTGACTTTAGAGTGAAAGAATTTAATGAATACCCATGTGTTCGTTCTTTGCAGTTCTGAGCATTAGGGTTTTAATAGTGAATAAAATAGAGGAAAATCCTTTTTTTTCCTGAAACTTACACTTTGACAGAAAACAATGAAATTTAAAAATTATATGCAAATAAACAATATTACGAGAGGCAAGAACATCTCTGGAAGGCTTCATAGGAGATGAAATATATAACTATATTAACTATATCAGAAAAACCAATCTCTTGTCACAGTGTATAGATCAATGATTGGTGTCTACCCATTAAGTGTGGGATTGATGTCAGGCAGGGCAGCAAGACTTTGCCCCTGTCAGCGTCCTGGGCATCATGTGTCAACAGCTTGGATACGAAGGCATGCTGTGTGCCTAGAAAATTCACACATGACAGAGATAAAGAAAATATAATGACAAGGTAGAAGAAAGGCAGCATTCCCTCTGAAAGAAATTTACCTCCTGGGTAATAAATGATACAATCAGACCAGAATGTAGGGTAAGATATGTAATTTCTCCATGAAACCTAGTGGGAGGGATATGGATGTGTGTGTGATGTGTAGAGGAGACAGTATAAAGATGATTAAGGTGTATTGTATGAAATACACAAAAATTCATTAAACAATATATACACTAAAAAAGAAATATCCAACACTAGCCAAAGAACAATGACATAAAAATTTAAACCAAGAAGATTAAACTATCTAAAAATAAAGAAACGAGAGAGAGAGAGAGAGAGAGAGAGAGAGAGAGAGAGAGATTTTCTCTTAGTAACAGGCAAAATATCTTATAGGCTGGAGAGATGGCTCAGCAGTTAAAAGCACCAGCTAGCAAAGGACCCAAGTTGGGTTCCCAGCACACACATGGGAGTTGACAACTGTCAATAACTCCAGTTCCAGGGCTCTGATCTGATGCCCTCTTCTGACTACTATGGCAATCGCACAATACAAGTGCAGTAACATATATGCAGGTAATGCACTCATACACATAAAATAAACATAATAAAATATGTTAAAGATAGATTTAAATCCTGACCCATCACAGAAACACAGGGTCAGGCTCTATAATGACACTAGTGTATGATCCCTCATTAATGTCAGTTCAACCATTCTTCTAACTACTCTCCCATTTTTTTTACCACCCTGTTATGACAAAGAATATCCTCTGGGTTTATTGCCCCATTGGAGAAGCTCTGAAAAAAATGCTCTTGGAAATTATTGCCCCAAATTAAATTAGAGATTAAAGAGATCCATTTGGTTACAACACAAAGGACAGCAACAATAGAGTCAGGCAGAAATTAGATTTATCATCATCATGGAGATAAAGATTCCTAATGGCAGCTATTCTTTTCAGTGTGCTGTTTGTAAAGAATTTCTAGAGTTCTGAGTAGAACGTGTGAGGATTTCAGCAGCAGGCAGATACAGTGACTTTCTTCTTTGAAAAGTCTTTAAAGGTGTGCTAATTTGCCTTCTGAATGCCTATTAACCATTTGGCAATGGAAGCCTGTGTGATAATCGCAAAAAAAAAAAAAAAAAAAAAAAAAGCACACCTTTTTATTTATCAGTTATTTGTATTTTTGGTTTTTTTTTGTTTGTATTTCACTGTGGATGTGAATTTTTAAGATGTGATTTGATGATTCAGTGTGACATAAATAAAAAGCATGGATGAGAGAAGAAAGTGTAGAGGGGACCAGAGAAGTACAGGAATATAAGGGCAGAGAAGAAAGGTCGGGGATAGAGGGCAGAAGGAAGGGTTTAAGGCACAATGAGAAACACAAGGGACGTAGAGTGGAAAGGGATATTTATGTGTTGTCATCATTCTACAGAAAATCACTCTATCTGTGGTAGAAATCACTACCTTTAACATGTTACCAATGATCTTTTAATAACTTTTCTACTTTGTGTAGGCATTCCTTTCCTTTTCTTAAAATTGTCTTTTCCTTTGTTTAATAAAATATTACATTTCTCTATTTAATGTATTTGTGCTTGGTGTGGTGGCGGTGGTGGTGGTGGTGTGACTTCCCATTTGATGAAGGAGTGAATTTTTATCAGAAGTGTCCAAATGAGCCAAAGGAGAAAGTTGTAACTCCTGGAGACTCCACTCTTCCATGGTCAGTCAAGATTGTAACTCCTGGAGACTCCACTCTTCCATAGTCAATCAAGTCAATTACCAAAGAGATTAAAATGACTTTCCCTGAGGTCTCCATCATCAAAAAAAAGCTTTACAAAACACAAACTATATTCATCAGAGGAGCCTTGCACATATTTAACAGGTGGAACATCAGTGGTGCATTAGAGCCTATTGGGGATGGTTCAGGTACCAGCTCAGAGCCAGGGCAGAAATACCTGAATTGAAGAAGACCCATTAGTGAAATAAACAGAAACATATAATCCTGAATTGACTTTATTCACCATCTGTTCTGATCAGTGCTTTGGCTGAACAACTAAATAATGTCATGAACAAATTAAAGGAGGAAATATTCCTTATAGAAGATCTCAGAGAATAACATATAAGGAATGATTGAAATAAATATAATTTTCATAAGAACATTTCAGTAATAGTTGATGCTCATGAAATTAATTTGTGAACACTCAGAGTTAGGGACTAAATGCAGAACCTCCACATATTTCTTCAAAAATATTAGTAATTATTGTGCACATTTTAACATATGTCCACACAGTGTTTAAAGCTCCTCCTGCCACGTGTTGGACCTTAATTCCCCTTTCTTTAACTGATAGACATAAGAACTTGGGAAACTAGTAACCTTGCAATGAAGATGCCTGGCAGATGCCCCATTTATCAGGCACCCAAGGATAGCAACATTGTTAATAAGGCATTGTTGATAGTTGTGCTCCTTGATATGGTGTGTTGTCACAAGCATATCACTTCTGCAGTACTCCTTCTAACAATCAATAACCTAGTAATTGCAAAGAAATATCAGCCTAATGCACTCTGTTAGACATTCCTCAACATATGCTACATGTGCTTTTAAAATATTTTCAGGTCCAGGGTTTCAGAGATAACTCAGTAGGTAAAGCATTTGCTACACAAGCCTGATGATCTTAGTTTGAATCCCCAGAACTCATATAAAAGGTATATAGTGTGAGTGTCTGTAATACCAGAGCTCCAATAGTAGAAGTAGAGGCAGGAGATTCCCAGAAACTCATGGGTCTACCCTAGTGTACACACTAGAAATATCAATAAAGACCTCTACACATCTATCCACACACATGAATATTGGCAACATGCACATGTACATTTCTCCCCACACAAAATTGTCTATCCCATCAGTTGTCATAGACTTGAGGAAACTGAAACATTACATATAAATGTGATGTGAGATTCTGCATCTAAAGAAAAGGGTGTCAATAGAAAAATCAGGGTAAATCAAAGGGAAGTCTCAGTTGACTTGATAGTATTCTCCCAATGGGAATTGTGAGGTGTGTCCTCTGCACCAAAGTTATATAAGATGGTAATTTTCAATGAAGCTGGAGAAGCCTCTATGGGGATCACCTATTATCTTTGTTACTGTTCATTGTTCATTAATTATGAAATTTAAAATAATTAAAAAGTTATAGGAGGAGAAAACATATCTCAAACTTCTAAAAACATATTGAATTGTAGAAGAACTAAGGAAAGCAACCTGATTTTTAGAAACACAATGCTGTTTTGGTCATGAAATGTTTTGGTCATTTTGCTTTTCATCATATAAAACAAGTAAATTACTCTAGTATGCATTGTTAAAGGCTGACAATCACAAAAATAATGATATAGTAATTTAAAAAAATGATTCAACTCATAATAAAATATTTTGTTTATTTTTTAAATTGTATGTATGTGTATGTAAACGTGCAAGTACCTTCAAAATCTGGAAGAGGGTATTAGATCCCTTGGAATTAGAGTCAGAAGTACTTGTAAGCTATCTGATGTGGATGAACTCAGGTCCTCTCTCTACAGGAGCAGGACATGATCTTAATGGCTGTGCCATATTTCAAGCCCTTAAATAGTGTCTTTTTTTACTGGGCTTTAACTCTTTTTTTTAATTTTATTTATTTTTGTATGTGTATGAATGTACTGTCTGCATGTAGGTTTGTGCACCCCTGTCGTGAAACGTCCTGGAGTTCAGAAGAGGGTGTCGGATTCCCCTGGAACTGGAGTTAAAGACGGTTCTCAGTCTCCATGTGGGTGCTGGGGATCAAACCCGGGTCCTCTACAAGAGCAGTCGGTGCTCTTAACCCCTAGGCCATCTCTCCAGCCCCCCGGGCTTTAATTCTTAATGTATTTTTTTCTGGTAGAAACTAGTACTAACTCCATAATTTCTATTTATTCTTGGTTAATTCTGGAACAGCCAAAATTTTCATGCACCGTGTAAATATGTTGGGCTGAGGAACTGTTGAAGTGGAGGCTTACATGTGGGGATTGTCCCTCCTGGAACTGCATGCTAAAATCTGATCTGGATTCTTCTTTCTTAGGCATTGTGTTTTCCTTGGCTACAAAACTTCTCAGGAGAGCATATTTGCTCAGAGGAGGCACATGGACAAGTTGGTTTGTTCTCTAGGACAGTAATGCAGAAACTCTCAAGCACATAAATATTCTAACAAGTTCCATCTTGTCACCATGCAGTCATAAAGTTGCTCAGTTCAGCACATGATAATGGCTTTCTAATTCAATTATTGGTAGTTTTGTCTTCCGGGATTTATCTGCTGTAAATGTGGGCACTCATGTAAAACCTGTTACCATAAATCTTATAAATGCAGGTTCTGTCCACACCCTGGGGCACATCTTGCCATGCCTGTGAAACCTTGACAGTTTTCCCTAAATTATGGGATTGTTCTGCTTGGAGGTGTTGATGTTTTAAGTGCCAGAGCCAACAATAAACCACATAGGGGCAGGTTCATTTCCTGGTTATTTCACTTAGAGGAAGATAGATCCTGATAGACTGCAAAGTTCCATTCTCATTTCAAAAAACCAATAAAGCAAATACGGGTCTCCCTGAGTCAAGCAAGACTCCACCGTCAGCACCAGCTATACCTCACCTGGCTGGAAATACTGTGCAACAGAGGCAGCCATGTGCCTGTATATCCCAAATCTAATTGGCTACTGGCTCTCTCCTTGGAGAAATAACCCATGGCTGATGCCACAAGCTTACATCCTCTACAAGTTAGGAGATGTTATAAGCCACAGTAAGACCCTATCATATTTAACAGGGGGGAAAAATGTAATTTATGGATTAACATAACCAAACATGTGTCTATGCTAAAGTAACCTATCATAACTATTAGTGCTGCTTAAATGCCTATATATCTAATTGCTTGTGCTTCATTAGTAGGATCGAAAGGTTATTCCTGGACAAACTGTCAGCCCATGAAAGGAAACAGCCAGAATTGACCAGAGTCCAAGTCAACAGCTCCAGAGAGAGTGGACTGTTTTACCTCTCATCCACCTGTGCCCCTTTTCTAAGCCTAGGGAACAACCTGCGGAAGAGGGGGCGTGGTAGAATGTAAGGGCTGCGATTGGGGTGAATGGTGAAACTACAGCAATGTAGTCTGGACACTCATTTGATCAACTTGATTGAACAAACAACCTGTCACCCCCCACTGGATGGTGGGGCTGTAGGTGTTTGGGCACAACAGCCTGCAGATAGGTTTTGCATGAAGGATGCTTGTACTCATGGATTATCACTTATAGCTAAAAATGAAAAAAAAAAAAAAAACCAGAGATAGATGCCAGGACAGTTAGGCCGAGATGCTGATCTGGGATGGGGTGGGGGGGGGGGGGAAAGGGAAATAAGCCTGAACTGAATTGGAAAAAATGTATGAAATGCACAAAGCATCAATAAAAATTAAATTTAAAAAAAATCCTGGCATTCATTTCTCTAGCACTTTGCAGAAGAGATTCTTGCAAGTCACAGGAGGCAGATGCAATGCCTTCTAAATTCTTCTTGAGTCCTGAGATTCTGATGTATACATGTGTCAGGGATGGTTACCTGACACATAAATCAACCCCTCAGTTTTGAGTCTTCTAAATCCAACTTTCTGAATTTTAGTAATTATCTATTAAGACAATCTGATCCAACCTTATAAGAAAATAAATCTCTAGAGCTTATGCCCCCAATCCATTCTCTAATTATAATTATCAAATAGGAGTTGAGAGCCTACTTCATACAATTCAAAATTGGCATTTTTTTCATTTTAACATATTTAAAGCAGTAGGTGTCTTATGATGATTGTAACATCATGATTAAGCAGAATGCTTCTTTTACTTATTCATAAAATAATGATACATCTTCGTTTTATTAAAATTTAGAGTCAGTGACATATACTATTTTCCAGGCATCGTTCAAGGAATTTCAGTGTACTAGGTCTTTATTCAAGTATTCAAATTCTTCTCAAAGTTCTCTCTCTCTCTCTCTCTCTCTCTCTCTCTCTCTCCATTAGATTTGTTACTTTTTCCCTTTATTCTTCTCATCTCCATTGATGTTTAAGTGCAAAGTAATATTGGCTAAACACAGACCTCAGCGTTTTGTTACAGGAAATGGAAATGGAAGTATGACTCAAAAAAGAAGAGACAGTGTCCCAAAATGGTCTCATTTGGGGGGCAAATACTTACAACATTTTAAATTGTATGAGTGGAAAATCTCATGTCAAGTTAAAGCATATCTTTTTTTTATTTTATTTGAAAGATATATGTGATTTTTTTTTAAATAAGGTATTTTAAAATTTTTTTAATTTATTTTTTTATGTGTACGAATGTACTGTCTGCATGTAGGTCGGCTCACCCCTGTCCTGCAATGCCACGGAGGTCAGAAGAGGGTGTCCGATTCCCCTGGAACTGGAGTTAGAGATGGTTCTCAGACGCCATGTGGTTGCTGGGGACCGAACCCGGGTCTCTGCAAGAGCAGTCGGCGCTCTTAACCGCTAGGCCATCTCTCCAGCCCTGCTATATGTGATTTTTAAATGATGTGTATAGGAGGAAAGTTTTACTGGAGTATACAGTAGTGATTTTGTATTAGATAAATACAGGTAAGTTGCAGACTCTCTTCATAGGCTAATGATATAAAGGAAACCTGTGACATTTGGGAGCCACCTTTTTCTACAAGTGTCTTGGATTAGAGGTGGTGAGCGGCAGATGTGCAGGGCTGGTACAGGTCTATGTTACCCTGTGTCTTCCCTCCTCACTTTCCCCCCCAGCTTTCCTTTCAGAGTGGCAGTGTCCTCCACATTCCTCTCTGGGAACTCCCACTGCATTCTCAGCTGAAGTAGTACAAGGCTTCTTGGAGTTTTCCATTTTCTTGGTGGTCAGAAATTAGCTTCTTAAATAATTTAGTTGAAGCTAGTGGAATGAGCTGCGTATCAGAAAGTTGAGAAGTCACATACAAAACACACAGCTCAATTTTTACCCATCGTTCCTAAAGGAGAGTACATGTACACATTTAAAATATTTTAGTTATTACTTTTACTTTATGTATTTGAGTGTATTGCGTGCATGTATGTAAGTGAATCCATGTCATGCAATGCCAACAGAGGTCAAAAGAGAGAGTCAGGTCCCCTGGAGTTGGAATTATAGAAAATTGTGAGCCATCACCTGTGTGCTGAGAACCACACCCGGTCCTCTGCAAGTCAGTGATTTTATCCACTGAGCCATCTATCCAGTGCCCATGTACATATTTAAATCCCTGATAAAATGTAAATTATTAAGTTGAATCAAAGTGAGACTGTCAAATTTCAAAGGGATATATAAATTAACACTCCCATCATTCTTTTTAATAGTAATTAATATTTATTCTATATATTGTATGTAATCAATCTGAGTTACCTTATTTTAATTTGGCTGACAAATGAATGAGGAAAATTCTCAAAACTGGAGGTATGGCTTAATGTCTAAGACCACCGGATGCTCTTGAAGAGAACACAGATTTGGTTCCTTAGCCTATCTTTAACTCTAGTTCCAAGGTATCTGATGCCCTCTTATGGCCACTGTGAGCATGGCAAACAGGGGTGCATTTACATACATCCAGGTAAAACTTCATACATATAAAATACAAATAAATAAATAAATTTAAAAATCTCCTGAAAGGACCATTTTACTGAAGAACATTGTAAGACTTAAAGAAGTTGGAAATGCTCTGTCATGCCTCTACAAACAGGATTCCAGCAAAAGCATTGAGTCCATAGCAACATTCAGAGTAACATGGGAAAATTCAGAAGCCTTTGAATAATTCAGCTTCCTTTCGTATAATGAGAAATTAGTAGAAATTATGACCCCACTCCTGTTTTTAGCTTCCATACATGGTAATAGTTGCCAATTTGACATCAGAGGAATTCTTAGTGGAAATCTGGAGAAGTAATTGGATCACTCTCATTCAAAGATAGAGAAGCTGCAGCAAGGGGGATGGAAAATCACCAAGATAAGGAGACAGGAATCAATGAAGACCATTCATGAATGAAGACGTCTTCTAGAGAACTGATAGGCATATCCTGCACAAAGGTACATCCAGCCTACTTTGTAAGGAACTTGGTACTCATAGGAGAAGGTTAAGAGGAAAGGAAAGTGCAAGAGGGTTGGAAACAGCATTCATGTGGAGATCATTAAAATCAAAGATAAAACACAGACCTCTCAAGGATAACACTCCTAGCTACTCTACTAGGACAGGTGCAAGAAACCCCCAAGAACAGCTCTTGGGATGAGATCTCAGAATACCTTCTGGCACAGCCCCTGCTCCTCACCAAACTACAAATCCAGCTCATGGGATCTGAACTTAGGCCTCGACAAGACTGACTGCAAGGGGGAGAAGTCACAATCCACTGAAAACAGTTCGGATTATTCTGACTTTTCTAGATTATCGCATATCTGACAGTTGTGAAGGTTTGCCATTCTCTGCAGTCTAGGCCCGGCTTTTTGGAGAGCTGGCTAAGTGCAGTCATTCTGCCTTTCCTTAAAGTCCTCTGCTGACTTCCTTAAGGAAGTGCTCGAAGGGTCCTCCTTGCCAATCCCAAACAACCATCAATCCTGCACTTTTGCTCCACATTGGGGTCTTTCCCTTCTATGGTCCCCCAAATGAAGTCCAGTAAGCACACGTCCTGTCTTGATCCCCCCTGTACTGGCCTCCATGATACAGCCCAGATAGTCCAACAATGGCAGTCTATAGTCTGACAAGGCTGAAATCCCCTTAGCTGTTTAGTCCATAAGCTGGGTATTTCAGTAGTCCCCATCTGGCATTGAAAGTTTGGAAGATTCTTGGAGAGACATGAGTCTTCAGTCCATATTGGAAGGTTAAAAATCTGTGTCTCAGGTCTTTGAGGAGTGCTGAAAGCAGTAGCAGCCACAGAGTAGATGCACTTGCCAGTAAGAATTGAAGACAGGCCAAACAACATTACTTTCTCTTTTTTCTTTTTGTCTTTTTACTAAGATCTCAAGTTTTATGTCTGCAGTACAGTTTCTCTGGTCTTACTGATTATTATTTCTGGTTGTACTTTCCTTTTGGATGCTTAAGGCCACACAGTTAGCCCAGAACACAGTCTGTTGAATTAGTGAAGAAACTAGTGCAAAGGAAACTGTGCCTTACGATGGTCTAGAACTTTCCTCACTTCAGTGTTTATGAATATTATTCTTTCAAGATAGAAGGAAAGATAGAGCTACCTGTATGTTTGCCTGGATAACAAATAAGGTTTATTAAATACATGTTTCACCTGTATGCATTTATAGGTTTATGCATGAGCATTTAAATGCAAGCTCAAATTTGGTGAATCCTAGTTCTCTCTCTCTCTCTCTCTCTCTCTCTCTCTCTCTCTCTCTCTCTTTCTGTATGTGTGTATACACAAGTTTATGTTGCTGTTTTTAAACTGGTGTACAAGGTGGATAAATCTTTTGAAAGGCATGGTCTTGGCTGTTTATGTAAACTTACTTGCTATTGATAATGTTGTTTTTAGTTTGCCAAATACAGTTTTGAAAAAGAACTTTGAGTGTAGTGTTACACACCTGCAGTGGTATGCTTACTTCCTCTCCTCATTTACTGAATAGACCTAACCTGTGCTCAGAAGCAACAGCTGAGTCTGCGGTTTGATCATTACCTGATACAATTCCCGAAGAAGAAGAAGATGATCATATATAAATCCTTATCTTTCCCAGATTAAACGAGTTAGCAGGAGCTCGCATTTTCCCTGCTTTTCACCCAATTCCTGGAGTCTGTGGTGTTGACTTCATGGCCTACTCTCCCCCTCCTTGGTCAAGACCTGGAACCCTGCCAGCTGGCCCTGAGGAGGTTCCCACAATTGAGAGTTGGACAGGCTTCCCTGGATCACTCAGTAAACAGTGACTTGAGGTTGAATTTGAACATGATGATCCTAAAGTAACCCTATCCATTATACAACCAGACCTGAGTTACAGTTCATAGTATGGCATGTTACACTAGAGGAGGTAGGGTGATTTGCACAGTGACATCTGCTTCATAGCTCTGAGGGAAGGGAAGAATAAGGCAGAATGTTGACCAAGGTGGCCTAGAACTTGCAGAGATTTTCCTGAACCTCCATCCTGAATGCTTGCATTAGAGGCATATACCACCATGCCTGGTCTCTTTTTTACTTATTCTTTTGAACTTCAGTAGAAGAGAAGTGCAGAGGCCTCAACTTTTGTTACTGAGTCCACTGAATTAATCTGACAAAAGTGAAATAAGTTATACTTGCATCATGACAAATTGACTAAGTTTTTTATTTTTATAGCTTAGAAAATTTAGCAGTATTGGGGCGAACACAGAGTATATCTGAATGGAATAAGGAGGGCCATGGAGACACAGTAAGCTAATGATACAACAGTGCATCCTGGGGGAAACTATTATTGGCTCCTTAGCAATGTTCAATAAGGACTGAAGAATGAATTTTAGTCATATGAATATAAACCACAGGCAGAAGATCTTCTACATTTCAGGGTCTTTCTGGCAATAGATTGATTTGTTACTAAAAGCTTAAGAGACTTCCTCTTTCTTTTAAACTTGTAAACTAACACTAGAAGAGAGAATCCTAAGTAGGAGTAACAGTCTATTTATACAGGACACAGGCCAATGTAGTTCTAGGTTCGATGCCAGCTTTACTGCTCCATAACATCTTGAAGGTCAGTAAGGTATTCTGGAAATAGACTTATAGCCAGTATGGGTTTTAGTAGACACAGACCCCTCAGTCAGACATCTCTATGTTTACATTCAATCACCACAGTCTATTAATGTATGCCATTTGGTTACATTTTTCATATCTTTGGGATTTTGACTATCTACTTAAGTTTTTATTTATTTCTCATAAGAATATAATATTAACATATCTATGCATAATGGGCATCTACGGTTGCTGCCTTTCCACTGTCCACATTCCTTTCCTAGGTAAAAAGTTGCCCATGATCTTCTGCATCAGCACCATTGTAAACCCTGTATTCACATAGTGAGCTTAAGTTGATTCTACCCCGGGTCTATCTACAGGCATGGTGCCTAATCAGGCCCATAAGACTTAATTCCGGGAGCTTAGCTGGACCAAGTAAGAAGATATTTTCTTTTTTTTTAGGGAAGTATAAGTTGCCCAGAGGCCACTTCAAGCAGAGTCTGCAATTTGGTGGAGGGTGGGGCTGACAGGGAGAGAACATGATCTGATATATTTAACAAGTCTCTTCATCTAGATGAATAAACTGTTAGATCCTCTCTGTTAATTTTTCTTTTTGAAAATTTTATTTATTTATTTTTGGGCTCTTTTTTTGAGACAGGGTTTCCCCTTAGTTCAAGCTGGCCTGGAGCTTGCTATGTAGACTAGGCTGGCCTTGAATTCACAGAGATCCACCTACCTACTCCTCCCAACTGCTGGGATTACAGGCATGGGCCACCACCTTGCTCGGCTAATTTTATCTATTTTTATTTTACGTATATGGGTGTTATTCCTCTATGCATACCATTTCATGAAGTGCCTGCTGAGGACAGAAGAGAGTGTTGGATCCCCTGGAATTGAAGTTATAGAGGGTTGTTAGCTGCCATGTGGGTACTGGGATTCTATTCTGGGTCTTCTAAAAGATCTGCCAAGGCACTTAACTGCAGAGCCATCATAATTTTCTTTAAATAGGCTATCAAATATGTTAACAAAATCTTGATCAAGACACCATTGTCCAGTATTGATTTAAAAATTATTTTAAATAAGGAATGTGAAATACTTAACAACCAGCTTGACACTCTGTCAACTGATCACTAATGAAACTTGTTGGTTTGTTATCAAGGTTGGCAAGGGAAATCAGGCATATTTACTTGCATTGAGTTATGAGAATACGTATGTACATATATACACTGTGTATAGAGCTGCACATATATACATTGTGTATAGAGCTGTAAGGATTCTCCTGTTGCTTTTCTGTATAGTATAGCTGTCATTTGCTCCCCTGGGCCTATCATTGGCACAATGCTGACATTCCAAAATAGCAAATGTCAGGGTGTAGGTCAGAGGGCAACTTTCAAGAGTCATAGAGTTAATACTCTCCTTCCACAATGGGTTCTGGGCACTGAATTCCAGTCTTCAAATATATTTACCCACTGAGCCATCTCACCGAACCACCAAAGATTAACTTTTAAGAACTCTTAATTTTTCACATGTCATAGAAAATAAATAATTCCGGATTCTGTTCCAATGTACATCAAATGAATATAACAAAGTAAAACTGAACCAATTTTCATTTAAGTGAAATGGTCTTAAGATTTTATTGTCTTTCTATACTTAATAAGTTTAATTTGTAATGAAAATTATTCTCCATTGACTTATCCTACAGTTAACTCAGCTGATCCTAGCAAGCACATTCTTTAACCTCTAATACAGCATCAGTCTCTTGGTAAAAATTCTACTTTTTAAGGCATTCAGGTATCACTGAACTGCTAATTCCACATTATTTTTCATTATTTAATGCAATTTAATGAAGAGTATATGATTTTACACTTATAACATACCTTTTTCTACCTTTTTTATTGGGGTTGGTGAAAGTAGTAACTAAATCTTAAATTTGGGGTGATTATAAAGGCCATGAATCCACATAAATTTGTATTGAGACTAGATTCTTAATATATTACTTTTGCTCTGATAGACAAACTATATATCTCTTTTCTTTCTTTAAAATGGGGGAAATGGCCACTACCTCATAAAGAGGTCTTGAAGATCAAGTATCATGTTTTACTCAATTTCTCTGTCATTACAGTTACTTAACAAACCTAAACCTGTTTATTGCACTTTACTGAGTGCACATCTGATCTCTCATTTGTATTTTATCCCTGGTGAAAGCTGGTTCTTCATTCTTTAATAAAGATTTTTAATAAAATTTTCTGGTCTTGAATCATACCACTTAATTCAGCCCCTCTTCAGTTGCTAGGGTAAATACTGTCCAACCTCAATAAGAAATATGTTACCTTCTATGCCACTTGTTTAATCACTGAAAACAGCAAAGGAGATAGGTCAGGTGGTGGACCTGTTAAGTCATTAGGTTGTAAATCTAAAGATGGAAGCATCTATCCCTTGCTCCAAAGTAGAGAAGGCCAATCTAAAATGAAATCTAACACAATCACTACTACTGTTAGTCAGTTGGTTCTTGACATAACTCTGAGGCACATAGAAGGGACTTGCTTTTCTATGCCCCCCCATCTCTGTTAGGTCTGTCTGTAGCCCCAGCTGGCCTTGAATTCACTATGTAGACCAGTCTGGCCTTGAACTCACAGATATCTGCCTGCCTCTGCCTCCCAAGTGCTGTGATTAAAGGTACATGCCACCACACTCCGCCCATAACCCCTTCTTAGTAAATGGCAAAGCTAGAACTTGGACCTCAGCATCCCTGAGGCCCTTTGCCTACAGCTGTACTGTCCACAATGCAATAGATTCATCACAACAGAGAGGATGTTCCCAGGGTTGTTCTCAGTTACGTAAAAACTTCTGAGTTCTATTGTCTACTCTCTAGAGCTAGGTGGAATGTACAGATACCCGCAACCTGTCAGAAGCCTGACTTGGGAAAAGGTTGATTTGTCAAAGCATTTTCATTGGCAAACATTGTCTTCATTTCCAGCACAGACTAAGAGAGCACATTGTTACTGTTGTATTCCTTTCTTTGCACAAATGGAACAAAAAACAAAATAGGAAATCAAGGAAAAAGATGATTTTCATTAAAAAAACTTAATAATTTTTAAACAAAACGCATAGATTTGAAAGTGATTCATGAACAAAGATCACAAAGAGTAGAGGGTGGTAAAAAAAAAAGCTGACCAGGCAGGGAGAGTGAGGAAGGCACAAGATGAACTCCTGGAACTGAAGAGAGGAGAACTTGGACTATGAAAGTAGGGCTTGGGTCATCTCCTGGAAAAGCGGAAGAGAATCAGGAACTAGCTTAAGTGGAACCAAAACCTTCTATTCAAAATAAGTTACTATGGCATGGGAGAAGTAATGTCATTTGGAGCTGATGAGATGCCTCAGTAGGTAAGAGCGTTTGTTGGGCAAACATAAGAATCTTAGTTAAAATCTCTATACTGGTGAAAAATCCAGAGGTGGGCATGAACATCTGAAAGCAAGTGTTCTGGGGATTGGGGGGAGACATTAGAATTGCTAGGGCTTGCTGGGTGCCAGCTTCAGTCCAGGTTCGGTTCAGTGAGAGAACATATTTCAAGGGAATAAGATGAAGAGTAATAGAGCAGACCCCCTATTCCATGTGCTACAGTGTGCGCCTGCATACATACACGCACACCCGCACACACACACACACACACACACACACACACAACCAAACAAATAATAAATAATAAAAAAAAAAAAAAAAAAAAAAAAAAAAGAGGGAGGGGAGAGGAAGGAAAGAAGAAAGGAAGGAAGGAAAGAAGGAAGGAAGGGAGGGAGGGAGGGAGGGAGGGAGGGAGGGAGGGAGGGAGGGAGAGACGGAGGGAGGGAGGGACCGAGGGCAGGAGGGAGGAAGGAATGAAAAATAACTGAAAAGAAAGAAGAAAGGTGTCTTCATTCCATGTTGCAGCTGTCTGCAGCTAGCTTCTCTGTGACTTTTTCAGGCATTTATTTATTTATTTATTTATTTATTTATTTATTTATTTATTTATTTATTTGATAGAGACTTACTCTGTAGCCACTTTAGCCTCAAACTCAAGGTTTGCTTCATTTATCTCATTGTTAGAATTACAGGAAAGTGTCAAGACGCCCACTTTACACCGTGCTAAGGACCGAACATGGGCCCTTTTGCATGCTAGGCAAGCACTTGACCAACTGAGCACATGTTAGCTAACCGCTGACTGGAGCACCATTTCCACCAATCCGAAGCCCTCTTCTGACCTCCGTGGGCATCGCATGACAGGAGTACACTTACATACATGCAGGCAATACAGTAATAGACATGAAATAAAAATGAATTTAAGAATATATTCCTTTTTTCTTAATTTCTTATTGAATTTTTGTGCATTTCATGAATTTTTTAATCAAGTTTAAGCTATTCCCCCTTCCATGTCCCCCCACCCCTCCAGAGCTCATGCGTTATGCCATATATGTCTTGCCTCTTTTTCTCGGTCTTTTTTTTTTTAATTTTTTGATGCAGAAGTTTACTGTTTGGGGCAGAAATTTACTGTTTCAGTCAGTTTTTTTTTAATAAGTATTTTTTGTTGTTCTCTTTAATTTTATATTGCTCAAAAATATGCATTTATACACTGCACACATATACTTCTTCTTTTAAGTTAATACAAAAGTTGGAAACTTAGATAGGAGGTGGGCAGCTGGAATGTGTCTTGGGGAATCTGCTTGTCCTGTTAGTCCAAATACTGGTGAGAGGCAGCGTGGTTTCCGGAATAAAGGGGTTGAGGGGTAATTTCTGGATAGTAAAGACGAGACACTTTTGTGGGTCTGCTTGCAGAGCTCATTGGCTCCTTCAGGCCACCTGATGATTCTGGACAATGTGGTTAAGGATATGTAAACCCTCATTTGAGGTGGTTCCTTATAGCACTATTTGTAGGAACAAAAGCCTGGAGACAAGGTATATGTTTTTTTCCACTGGCAAATGAGGATTAACAAAGGTTTAGTAAATTATACCTTGTGACACATGTTAGATACAAATTCAAACATTATTAGTAAGTAATATATCAAAATTACATTAGAATGTTCCAGAGCTTGGTATTACTTTGCTAGGATTTAGACCCTTGGATACAGAAAGCCCAAAATTACACTTTGCTATTTGCTTGATTTTCAAGTTAAGCCACTCATCAACATGGAGGACAACCCCTCTAATTTAACCAGATGGATGTTTAGCAAAACCAAGGCCCATTCTATTCATTCTTCGCTTTGCTTAATTTTCATTCCTTGTCCTAGATCTCATATCTAATTTCCATATACACAACCCATTATAACAGGTACTTGTTTGTGTAAGTTAAAGGAGGTTCAGCCTTGCTGGAGGAAGTATGTCTCTGCAGGTGAGCTTTAGGGTATACAGCCTTGCCCCACTTCCAATTCTCTCTATTTCCTGTGTGAGGAAATTTCATTGGCTAGCTTCTTCTTCTAGGTACCAACTGCATGCCTAACCATACCTCCTGTCTCAAAAATAAATAGATGGCTAGATAGATGATTGACAATTTAAAAATAAGATGGTGTATACATAGTTTCAGCATGATATAAAAATAAATATAGGCTAGTTTACATGAACAATATTTGTGCAAATGTAAATATGTAGATGGACACAACCCTCCCCCCATTCAAAGCAAAAACATTATCTAGACTCTAAAGCAATAGTGTCTGGAATAGAGCCTTAGAAGAGAATCAGTTAAAGTGAAGCCATTTGGATGAGGCCCATAGTTGACTCTGCGTCCTTATGAAAACTATGTGAGACCAGAACTCTCCTTTCTGCCATGTGGGAATGCAACTAAAAGTAGCCATATGCAATTCAAGAAAAATAACCTCACCAGGAATCAGATTTGTTGCCACCTTGGTCTTAAATTTCCCAACCTCTGGGACTACACATATGTCACAGTTGTTAGTTACTCTCTATGGCATTCTGTTACAGCAGCCAAAGCAGGATATAGCCATGCATGTGCACACATTTGACAGTACAAAGAGCATGTCTAGAATGCTAAGTGAGAAACCAGGAGCACTGTTTGTAAGCCCAGTCTGTCTCATGCAGGTCAGTGGCATCCTTCGAATAAGACAGGAAGGAATAGGAGACTTGAAACAAGGAAGGTGAGAAAATGATCTACTTACAGACTCAATAAGATGACTTAGTTATACGGATAAACTTTATTTGAATATGTAATGCATGTCTTTAAAATCCCTTCATCAATAAAATTATTGTTACTTTCTTTAAAATTTCCAACTCACAGGTTTATCTAAACATATCACGGGAACATAAAACCAGTCAAGTCGATTAATCTTAATGACCCTTTAGGAGTTTATGAAAAAACTATTGATAAAACTTTTAAGATTTTCTTAAAATGTTTGCTACTGCAGGGTCCCTTTTTTCCTAGGAGAGATGGCTATTCCAATGGTAACTTGTTAAGTGAAATCTTAATGGGCCAAGAAATAATGTAAGACTTACCAGTAGAACCTATTTGGTACCACTGCTTCCTGGATAAGCTGCCATCTTCTGCCAAATTCAGTGGAACTGTATAACTAGAGAGAAAAGAAGTGAATGAGGACCATGGTCCTAGCATAAACATAAGTTCTCTAAATCAGTAATTACAGCAATTGCCATATACAGTTCAGTGCACCATTTATATCATTTCTTTCTCATATGAATTCCACAAAGCAGATAACATCTCTGATTTATAGTGGAGGGTAGTGAGTTTCAGAAAGGATAAGTAATTTGGTACAAATCACACACTTAGTAAGTACTGGAGTGAACTAGAATTCATACACCATTCTGCCCAGTAACACTGTCCTCTAACTCACTTGATAACATAAACAAACCATGGAGTGTAGTAGAAAGAGCAAAATTCATGCTTAGCTCTAGAAGAATACATAATGTAATTTGGACCTGATGCAAACAATGAGGTGCTGTTAGAAGCCATAGACACAGGGATGCAGAGATGTGCAGAGCCAACCAAGAGTATTTCTCAAATATTTGCAGTAACAGTTGGGCACCAAAACAATGCCAAGATTCAAACTGACAAAATTGGTGTTATTCAGAAAGGGAAGAGAGGGCTCAAACTGGTGTGGTAGAGCCAAAATATTGATAAACCTTTCCTATATCAATACCTTTGGAAGGGTATGTTCAAGGAAACTTAGGAAAGGCTTTGAATATGAAGTTAAAGAGACCAGAGTCAATCCTACAGGCAATAAAGCGCCAATGTCTGTCTTTGTCAGAGTAACTAAGGGAAAATCAAATTTTATAACCTTAGTCCACATAGACCAAGCTCTTACCATAAGCCAAGTTTTACATATATTATCTCATTTACCCCCAACAACGTCTCTGTGATATGCAGTTATTGTGATCATTTCATAGATGGCTACATAGCTGGTAAGGTTTCAAATCCCTTTACTACACTGCTTCAGTACTCTCCAAGGGAAACTGCTTGCAGACTCATGAGATAAAGTTTGACCCTCCATACACTCCAACTTGCCAGTTACCTTCTTGTATTCTTTTGCAATTTGATCTTCATTATTTCTCCTTCCTGATCAAGTAATGTGCACTTCATCCTGGGACTCTCAAAAATTTCTTCTGATAGCAAGTTTGATAATCCTTTTTTTTTTCTCTAGATTCCTGATTGCCATACTCAGTGATTTTTAAAAGAATCATTTGAACCATCTTTCTTTTTTTTTTCTTTTTTTATTTTATTTTATTTTTTTTATTTTATTTTTTTTTTTTTTTTAAGGGATTCTACAATACAATGACACAGTTGTTTGCAGATAGCATTGACGTCACTCATGTCATACAATCAGGTAATTGGTGCATTTTGCAAGTATCTATGTCCAAATTTTGAACAACCCAAGGTTCCCATAGACCAGTTGGAGAAGCTTGAATGCACAGACATATTGATCAATCAGGAGTCCAGACTATATTCCTGTAGTCTCATGATTCACCCCTATCTCTCCACAGCCCTTACAATCTACCACGCCTCCTCTTCTGCAGTTTGTTCCCTGGGCTTTGGGAAATGGGCACAAGTGGGTGAGAAGAAAACAGTCTAATTTCTTTGGAGTTGTCATTTTGGACTCCATTCTGTTCAGGTTGTTTCCCTGCATGGATTGACAGCTTTCCCAGTGATACCCTTTTTAGTCAAATTAACAAAGCACAAGCTATTGGATGTACAGGCATTTAAGCAGTACCACTTATTATGTCAAGCTAAGCTGTGAGCATAGACACAGATGCTTGGATGGCATGCTAATCTGCAAACTGTGGTTTCTCTATAAAGGGTGACAAGTTCTTACTGTGGCTCACAACATCGCCCAACCACCAGAGGACACAAGCTTGTGGCATCCGCTGTGAGTTATTCCTCCAAGGAGAGAGCTAATAGCCAAATAGATTTGGGATATATATAGACACTTGGCTGCCACTGTTGCACAGTATCTCCAGGCTGATAAGGTGTAGCTGATATTGACGGAGGAGTCTTGTTTGTCTCAGGGAGACCAATATTTTGCTGTATTGCTTTAGCGGCCTTTGGTAACGCTCTCTAGCATTTCAGAGGTCAGTTGTACGCTAGCAAGTGATGTCTCATAACATTTTTCATGCTCACAACAGGTCTTCGACAACAGGGACTTACTGCCTTTCTCCTTGCATATATCCCACTTATAGGCAAAAGGCCTTTATAAGTTGGGGGGGAGGGGCGGGTTTGAATCCCCTAGCCAACATCTCCTAGGCAGAATAATTCATTGCTGATGTCAGAGCTTTCCTGTAGTAATATATTTGGCTTAATTACACAACTTATAAACACTTTACTATTGAACCATCTTTCATCCATGTACCTGGTCTGTAATACATCTGCCCTTTAATATTCCATCTCTGCATTTGCCATCGCCCTCACTGAGTGGACAGTGAATCACACTGTTCTTGACACAAAGACTGCCTACCTCCTCTTCTCTCTCTAGCCATATCACCAAACAAAAGCATCAAATTATTCACCAAGTGCCTTACCAAGGCTGTCTATGCACCAAGCATGTCCAAGGAACAAGTTAGTTCAATTGACTATTTACTGACCCTTGGAAAGACCTACTATGGATTTGCTCATTTGATCAAAGCATACTGAAACTCCAAAAGGATGAAATAACTGGCTGATAAAACAAGGTAGTCATTGACCCCAACTATATATTATTTCATTTTCCACCAAAAGAGAGTGTTCTTTTTGTTTCCTACATTTTTCATAATTTTTCTTTTACATTGTCTTGTGTATTAAAGTTTGGTCCCTCAATGGCTCTTGGGTAGTAATGGAATCTTTGAGAGGTAGAGCTTTGTAAGACCATTAGTCATTGGTAGCACGTCCTGACAGTCACTGTACAACCGTAATGCCTTCTTCTTCTTCTTTTGTAATTTTGGGCCATAAAGTGAGCAGTGTTGCTCAACCACACTCTCCAGCATTATGTGCTGGCTCATTACAAACCAAAAACCTTGAGTCAGGCAAAGTGTTTCTCTTAATAAACTGACTATATCAGGTATTTTGTTATACTGTTGGGGAGCTGATCAACATACCATGCTATAGGTGGAAAAGGTTTTCTGGGTGCAAGTCAACACTTCATGCATATATGTATATATGTGTGTGTGTGTATATATATATGTGTGTGTGTGTGTGTGTGTGTGTGAATATATATTGTCATGGATACAAATGCATATACAGAAAGACATCTGTATGTGTGATATATGTACATATTCATGGGTGTATATCATGGTGCACATGAGAACATCAGAGAACAACTTTGTCCATCTCTGCCTTCTACCTTATTTGTTGTTTGCTCTGTATTCTCCAGGCTAGTTGGCCTGTGAACTTGCAGGCTTTCTCTGGTTTCTACCTTCCATCTCATTGCTGGAGCACTGAGATTACAAGTGTGTGCTACCATGCCCAGCTTGGTAGATTATGGAGCACTGATCAGGTCCTCACACTTGTTCGGCATGTGTTTGCCCCCTGAGCTATCTTCTCAGCCTCATATTTGTTATGTTTTAAGAATGCCAAGGATGAGAGAAAGATAGCTCTGGCTGTAAAAGTGAGAGAAGGCTGGAAGCTCACTGTTTGCTGACTCACAACCCAATAGCTAGCATATCCCATCTTGGTTTTTGCTCTTATGCATGTCCTGAACATCTTGCACTTTCAGTCTTGACACAGAACAAATTCTTAATCTCTCACTGTTTATTCTACTTGTTTTATAAACATAAGCATACTTCTTTTGATGGATTTAGAGTGAATAGAGTTCATACTATTGTTGTCTGTATGTAAATATATGTTAATATCCATTTTGTCTATCAATATTTATACACATGTAGCAGACTCAAAGTGGTTCAAAATGGTCCTGTGTATGAAAGCTGCACTTACACACATCCTATAAAAGTCATTAATAAAATCTAAGGACTAACATGGCCCACAGTCATTACCAGGTCTGATCCTATAGAGAAATCATCTCTGTGAAGAATTGTTTGGTGCTGCAATCAATGCTTTTTGTTGCTTTTTTACCTCTATATTTTAAAACGTATTCTCTAGGCCTGGATTCAGAGTCTATGGACCAGTCAGGTATGTCTCATGATATTGGTTTAAATCTTCGAAAGACTGCTTTGTTATTTGTAAGCATGCAGAGGGCCCTCAAACAGAGGGCATACAAACAATCCAGTAAAGCAAGCCTCTCTCCTGCAGCTCTGTGGCATCCTTTGCAGCTCGGTTCTGGGAAGCCACCCTTTGGTCATAGTGTATGGCCCCTTTATATTCCCACACACACCTGGACACATTGTTTCTGCTATGCTTTCACCAGTGTTTCCTATTCTGCCAGAGCTTCCTAAAGGATTTCTGTCCCTCAATGCCCATCTCTTCTAAGGTTCACAGTAAAAGCCACCTTCTGTCAGAAATGGTAGCACATGCCTTTAATCACAGCCCTCAGGAGGGAGAGGCAGGTGGATCTCTGTAAGAACAGGGCCAGCCTTGTCTACATATTGAGTTCCAGGCCAGCTGGGGTTACAGGGAGACCCTGCCTCAATAAAGGAAACAAAGGTCACTTTCTCTACTAGCCTTCTCTACCTACCAAGATTCTCCCTGGCCTTATTCCCAAAGACCTGCGGTCTAATAGCATAGACTTTCTAACTTATGGTCACTTCTTTATATTTAACTGTTTTAGTATACATTTAAGATAGCCTTCTAACAATGAAAACAAGCATTCTTTCTTATATCAAATCACTTTAAAATATTTGTAAACTTTTCCAGACTCTTTAAAGAGATAGGAATATTTTTCAAATGTCACAGGTCCTTTAATCTGTATCCACAGGTACCTAAAACATAGAATATAATCAAGGAAAAATGTACTGCTTTTTCACAATGAGGTCCCCTGGTCATGAATCGACATAAAAAAAAAAAGCCCTCAGGTTTCTCAAAGCATAAACAGCAATAATTTATTATTACAGTAATTTATTAGGGGAATATATTTTGTTTCCATAGATACATACCTACAGCCAATATCTTAAAAGAAAAAAAATCTCCAAATATCAGTACATTTGAAACTCCTAAGGATTTGCATGTGGGACCATGCATATTTAACCCTAGACTCAGCTGCTTTGTATATTAAGAGTACTACTTAAAGTATTTTCTCCCTAAGAAGTTAATTGTCCAGCCTGGTGCTGACAAGAAAGGGAGAAAACAACTCTCAGCCATTCCAGTTAATATGTTAATTAAACCTGGAGAATTTGACAGCAAAGTGCCTCACAAAGAAGGGAGCAGATCAGTGTTAAAGCATTTTACCCACAGATTCAGGCTCGGCTGCCAGTGTAATGCTTTTCTTGAGGAGTCAATGTCCCTTAATAAAATTCATAGTGTTGGCAGCACCTAAATAAGATTTATTTCCCTCCCTGTCTGTCTCCAGCTCCAAGGTTTCTTTTGACTGTCAGAACACAGAACTGAGAACTATCATTACTATCTGTCACATCGGAGAAAACAGCAGCTGCTTTCTCCAACAATGCCAAGCCTCCAGAAAAAGAGAGAAAGATTTGGGAGAGAAAGCGCATTTGAGCTCCTTTTAGGAGGGCAGCGTTCCTTTTTAACCCTTTGTCATGTACTCAGAAATAATGCTTAGAGGTTGTTGTTTTTATTCTGCTAACATTGGAATGAGCTATGGAGGAAAATAGGAACAGCAAACAGGAGTCTGCTTGTGTAGAGCACACAGGAGAACATCTTTCTTGTCTAAGGTCATTGTGCAGTATCAGACCTCACTTCCTTCCTTTAGCAAATATAACTTAATGAGCACAACCCCAGCATTCATCTATGCTCACAATCTTTGAGCAGCCCCAAGGCCTAACCCTCCACAGTGTCATTATGCTGGTTCGGGGCTGTCAACACTTCTCTTTGCTGCCACACTCCTCTCTGCAGGGCTTAAGAGGGGGAAATTTTTCTCACATTGGCTTGTTTTCTCACCATCTGCCTTTGTCTGCTATGGGAAGGGTGAAGATAAAAATAACACTTAATTGTAAAGGATGCAGTTTCAGGGGTTGGGATCCAGCTGTCAAGTATCAGCAGCTCCGTCCTCAGAGAGATCTGAGAGCTGCAAGCTGGTTGATGGACACCAGGTAACAGGTGATAGAGAGGAATGACACAGGTAGGAAAGAGCAGGACTGTGAGAAACAATGAGCTGTATTGGCTTTATTCTGGATTCCTAATCTACAAAAACAAAGATGGGGTCAGAGAAACAGAGGTAAGGACAGCCATTTCCTACTGTCAGTTCCCTCCTACCTATGGGATCAATCAACATGGACAGGGAGTTTGCTGCTAGTAGTAGGGAAATTCCACTTCCTTGCATTGATGCCAATGTCTGAAATTGTCTGTAAAATTCCTCAATCGGATAAAGTTTTCATCTCTTTTCAGATGATTAGATGTGCGGCCTGATATTCCATATTGGCTGAGCGGTAAGAGAGCTGGCTTTGCCCTGATAACCTGCAAAAGCCAGGACCTGGAACCTGGCCCTGATGGATGGTCAGAGGCCTGCAGCCTCTTCCCCTTGGAGTTTTCGGTGTAGGGTGTAACATTCCTGAACCTGCCACTTCTAAAAGCACACCTTGGTTTGGGGAACCAAATGTTGCCTCTGCCAGATAGCATAAACAAATGGTGCTGTAAAAAATGCACCTACAGCTGGGCTTGGTGGAGCATGCCTTTAATCCTTGGGAGGCAGAGGCAGGTGGATCTTTGTGAGTTCAAGGCCAGCCTGGTCTACAGAGTGAGTTCCAGGACAGCTGGGGCTACAGGGAGACCCTATCTCAAAAATTAAAAAAAAAAAAAAGTGCACCTACCATTGTTGAACTCCCCGGGCTGTATCATGGAGGCCAGCACAGGGATCAGGACAGGACACATGCTTAATGGACTTTGTTTGGGGGACCATGGGAAGGAAAGACCCCAGTGTGAAACACAAGGGCAGGATTGATGGATGTTTGGGCTTGCCAAGGAGGAACCTACAAGCATTTCCTTAAGGAAAACATGACATCTTTTAACAACAACAAAAAATCCTATAATTCAGGTGATATGGGTATATATGTATGTATATATTAATATATAAATATAACTATATATAAATATATAAATATAACTATATATATTGAAGCAATACAAGTTAGAGAGAATGACAACAACAAAAGAACTGGGAAAAAAAAACTCTGGAAAGACTTAGAAAAAGATACAAGACACATATGGAAGATTCCAGGGACTCAGGTGGGGTGGGGGCATGGAAAAGGAAGGGACTCTAAATTCCATTGAAAAATAATGTAAAATTTATAGAAAAAGTTTAACAACAATAAAAAAATATTTTAAAAGGGCACCTAAACTTCCCCTGCCGTACCACCCCATCCTTGCCAGGAGGCCTCCAAAGCTACTATTATATAAGACCCTAACCTCCTGCAAGTAAGTGAGTTATTTGGCCCCCTGAAGCTTAACTCCCAGGTCTTTCTTAGGCCTGCCAGGCTTACCTGCTGCTTTGCCTCCTTTCCCTTCTCCCTCCCTCTGCTGGGCCCCACAAGCACAGACCCTGGGAACCCCACAGCTACACAAGTAGATAGGTACACATTGGAGAATTTCTTTTGCCACTAGGAAACTAGTAGAAAAAGGCCACTTCCATAGAAATTGGTACATGGACAACTGCACTGAAGCTGAGAGCTGTGATAACATGTTTTATGTCTTTGTCTATAGGGATTAGATGCTGCTCACCACAAAGCTTCCCAGGTTGACTTCGCAGTCAGGGGCAGTTTCCTGGGTCTCTTCCACAGAGTGCCTCAAGGGGCTTCAAGTGGGCGGCATGCTGCCTGCTGTCTGCTCCTTTTAAGGTTTCTTGATTACTCCTCTTCCCTGCTATGCCCTCAACATTTTGGAGGCAGGAGGGCCCGCAAATTGCAATTCTTGAAAAGACTGACAGAAACCTTGCCCATTTTATTTATTTGCCTGATCCTAATACTGCCTTGGGGACGGCTTTGGTACAAAGCACCCATCCGCCTCCTCATTGCTCTCGAGTGCTCACTGTTGTTCCTTAGTTCTTCAGCAAGAAAGATATGGTACCTCAAGGACTTCAAATAAATTCGGAATGCCAGGCCCCGAGGCATTGCAAATATCTACCGCTTTCTTTTTCTAACAGATTTAAGAAGAAAAAACCTCAGTCCATAGAAACAGGCTTCAGAAGTGTGTTCTGATGTTCTGGTTTTCCAAAGCCCCAGTGTGTTCTGATGTTCTGGTTTTCCAAAGCCCCAGAGGGGCCTGAACACAGGCTAAGGACCAAAACCTGAAGTACCTCAAGGGTCCCACAGAGCTTCATGGAGAGCTGAGGAATTTTAGCCTTGGCTGCTTGAGCATCACCAGTTAGAGGACCACATGACCATCCCAGACTCCTCTGCCCTCCCACTGAAATGGACGTTTCTCAAAGAACAACAGACAGACTAGTTTCTCTGGGACATCACAAACAATGTATTACAATGACTATATTATTTCAGAGTGCTATGGTAGCCTATTTAGGAGACAAAAAAAGAGGGAGATTTGCAAAAGGAGTGTAATTAAAATTAAGTATGAGGATGTGAAGGGGAAAAAAAAGTGTTTCAGAGAAATGTGTCTCTGAAGAAAACGAACAGAGCTGCAGAGCTATGAGCCCTGTTTTGTTCTTTGGACAACAGCAGGAGAGCCTTTGTTACCGAGAGGCATAAAGCAGAAGGGAGTGGAACAGGCGTCACGGATGAGACCGCCTTGGCTAGGGACAACCCTACAACCACATTCTGCCAGTGAATGTTGACTGGATCCAAATATCAGCAAGGTTAAAACTCAAGAGCACCAAGGTGAGCTTCCAGGCTTTTCTGATGAAGAGGAGCAGAAAGGATGACATGTCGCTGGCCTGTCAATCTCTCCTGTGGCTGGATTTATCAAATCTGTCAGTGACCATTCCTCAGCTGTCACCCAAATCTGTCAAAGCCCACAGAGTTGGGACTGACACTCTGAGGATTAGACATATGGAACTGGGGTTGGCAGGCAAGGAAAGGTCACTATGTGGCCACTGGCCATTTCAATTTTTGAGACATTTGCTGCATTCAGATCTGTAGATTAATAAGAAAACAACAACGTGATGGAATTTGGACTTTAATGGTCCTTAAAGGCAAGTAAGTGAGGGGGGGGGACATAGAACTGACTAAAGAGTTGCACATGAAGCACGTTCCTCTATTTCAAAATCCACATAGCCATAAAGTGGTGCAACTGTGTCTGTTCAAATATTAATTCCAATTACTTGCAATTTTCTTTTATCCTTCTTCCTGTGGTCTATTTCTTTTAAATCATTAGGAATAAGTGGATTACACATTTCAGGTAGTAATTGCAAATGATGATACAGCCTGTTAGACATGACCATCTGAGTTGAGCTCAGGCTGTCCTTGTTTGCATATGATGGCATTTCAACTTCAGAATTTGTTTTATAAACAAGGATTGGGGTTGACATTTCCTGAGCTCCCTGGTTTCTACTCTAATTGCCAGTTTTGTACTGGGGTACTTAAATTATTTACATATTTATGAGATTAGAAATCAGCTCTGACACTGGGAAATTTCAAACCCACAAAAATCCTGCCAAAGCAGCACGGAATATAATACTTGACTTATTTTGTATAAATGACCAAGTGCCTTTTTACTGAATGCAGCACCTTATGGGAAGGCACTGTGTTTGGGTGAATATCAGTTTCCTAGTGCTTGTGCAGAAATCACTTGAAAATCCCCAGGTAATGAAGTTTGAAGAACCTTTTGTTTTCTATCTCCGTCTTCCCTCTTTGACATCAAGGGGTTGCTGTGAATATTCAAAACCAGAACAACTGTGAAATCAACACTTTAAAACTTAATGGTTCAATGTTATATAACTAGTCATATTTTCTAAGCACCATACACTGATCCATCCTTGTTTCATTCATTGCAACTGAATGGTAGCTTTTAGTGATTCACTAAAAAGGCATTCAGTATGGAGGAAAGCACCCTGCTTCCCACACTGGAAAGATCATGGTCTGAGGAGGCTCTGCATGAGATGGACTGTAGCTAATTTGGCTGTGACTTAAGTCTGTGGATAATACTCTGGCTGGGACTTATGTGTTGCTTCCTATGTGCCAGGTCCTGTGCTAAGAGTTTTGCATGGTCTCAGCAGCCTCAAGCAATCTCATGTGACACAGTTACTACCATTATTCCTTCCACTTTGCAGCTGAAGAAACTGAAAAAATAATAGCTTTAATCCCAGCACCTAAAAGGCAGAGGCAGGTGTATCTGTGTAAGATCGACAACAGCGTGGTCTACATAGCAAGTTCCAAGCCAATTGGGGCTACAGGGAGACACTAAAAAATAAAATAAGAAAGTAAAAAGTTGTGCAACCACTGACCTACCACCGATGGTAGGGCCCCAACAGAAAAGAGACCTGAGGCTCTTACCAGCTGCCTCTGTGTCCACTAGTGCTGGGAAAACACTATGACTGAGGCTGTGAACATTCTGACATCACTTCTAGTGTCCTATCACATGATCATTGCTTCCTAGAGAGGGCCTAACTCTTAAAGTGGCCATGATAAAACATCACCCCAGTGTTAGCTGAAGTCTGTAAAGGAATAAAAGGAATATCTGATTGTTTACAAAAAAAAAAATAATGAAAAATAGATAAAGCTGCTTGGGGCTGGGGGGCTTAGTGAACAAAGTGCCTGAAGTACGGGCATGAAGACGGACCAGAGTTCGGATCCCCAGCACTCAACAACAATGTAAAATTGAAAGATGGGTGGTTCCTAGTACAAGCTGGCTAGCCAGACTAACCATTGAGTTGGCCAGCTGTGGATCAGTGGGACACCCTGCCTCAAACAGTAGAGTACAGAATTGTATAAACTAAGGGCCTTTAGATGCAGGTAGACATATAATATATGCATACCCACACACATATGAACACACATATATATGGGTATATATGTGGATATATATATATATATATATCCATACACAGGTGAATACACATACACAAATCTATGCACAACATACACACATAAACAAAAATAAAAAAGAAAATAAAACTGTTTAAATAAAAACTGAAGAAAGAGAACTAAAAGTAGTTCTGAAAATATTCCTTTATATGAGTAAGAAAATTCTGTAATTAGTTATCAACATTTTTCCCTTTCTATCAATATAAATGTGTAGGTCAAAGTCAGCCTTCATGTATATCAGAAATTTTAACTGTTAGTGTGTAGCATCTCTGTTACTTTAAGTAGAACCTGTCCTATCAAAACCCTGATTCCACTCTTTGAAATTGCATTTTGTCTTTGCATGATTCAGACACACACACACACACACACACACACACACACACACACACCCCAAATGTTAAAGGTGTGACCAATATGTACAACCTAGTATTTCCTTTTTCTTTTATAAATTGTAACTTTTATGAAAGGGGGAGGACTTACGAGAGACCAGGAGTAAAGCATTCTTGATACATGGTATCACTTGTACTTTATGTAGTGTAGCTTCAAAGTACAAAGTACCTCAAATAAGGCAGAAATCAAGACATTTTCTGGGAAAATGCAAAAGGAAATTGCTATGTTAAGTGAAATAAACCAGACTCAGGCAAACAAATACCACAGGTTTCCCTCCTTTGTGGAACCTAGGTTTCAAATTATGTTGATTTGTTTGTATCTCTCTCCCTCCCCTACTCCTCTGTGTGTGTGTGTGTGTGTGTGTGTGTGTGTGTGTGTGTGTGTGTGTAGAATAAGAAATGTGAAAGGCGATCACGAGACTGGAGAAAGCACCCTAAGGGAGAGAAAAGTTCTTAAGGGAGGTGAGAAATGGAGGGTGCTTCAAATAATAAAGATTCTTTCTGGGTCTGATGGAAAGATACACTGAGGAGGATTTCAGGTGATACATGCTATAGTAACACCAGTCACTCAAATGGAGAAATCTGGGATAGGAGATCCAACAGCAACCCAAAGAACAAAGGAAATTCCTCCTGTTTATAGACTTCAGAGGAGGGAGGAGTCATTGATTCTAGCAGATGAACGAAGGTGGTAGAGGAAATAGAAGGCCACAGTTTAGGCAGCTAATCTTTTGTCTCAGTGTACTCAGGGCTGCTGCTATATGCTGATGGGGCCATTTAAGAAAGGTTCTAGATAGGACATAAGGAGCCTCTGAACCCCTCTACAGGGCAGCATCTGTGACCTAACAGAAGGTAATGGAATACATGTTATAAGAAAGAAGGAAAAGAGACAGACTGGGAAAGAAAGAACCTGGCAGAGTGGGGAGAAGGACAGTAGGGAAGACAGGGGGACAAGAAGTATGAGAAGTATGGCACAGTTATGCCAAGACTCCAGGACGAAGCCCATTACTTTATTAAACTTAACTTCATAAAAATAAGTGACAAAGTACAATTTTATGAAAATTCTGAACCAAAACAAAGAATGTCCCTCCCAAATATCTTAAAGGCTTTGCTTCTAGTGACAGAACTGGTCACTATTTGAATGCAAATATTTTCTTTTTTATTAGCTTATATTGATTGTGCAAAATAAGAGGTTTCATTATGACATTTTCACACATGCATGCAATGTACTTTGGTTGTATTCATTCCTCTGTCCATCTCCCTTGTCTCACCTAAACCCTCCAACTGGCCTCATCTTCTTCCCAAATACTATCCCTTTTCAGAAGTAATTTGTAAAACAAAAACCAATTTAACGTCTGAAAAACTGATTGTAGAAATAAAAACAGGGGGCTGGAGAGATGGCTCAGCAGTTTAGACTACTGGCTGTCCACTCTTGCAGAGGACACGGGTTAGATTCCCAGCTACCATGACCCCTAAGGACTCCTGACAATCATCTGGAGCTCCATTTCCAGGGAATCTGATACCATCTTCTGATTTCCTTGGGTACTGCACAATACAGGTGTGCCTACCTACATGTGAACAGAACAATACACACATATACATAAATAAAAATAATAAAGTATTTAAAAAATAAAGAGAAAAACAAAAGAAAAATAAAAAGAAAGGAACAAAACAAACAAACAAAGAAACAAACAAAAAAAAATAGTGATTTGGGAGCTAATCCCAGGTAACTGATGGAGTTCTTTTAATCTCCACAACACTCCATTTTAAAATTTCTGAGTCAATTTTAAACACTTGAAAATTTGAAAAAACTGTATTGACTATGACAAATAATGCCTGGTTACTTCTTCCAACAAGCCAGGAGGTCTGGATTCTGGGCCTGTCATCCTGAGGCAAAGCACAGGCTGGAGCTGGATGCCACCTCCTCTAAATCAACACCTGCTCTCCACAGCCACATGACCCACTCCCGGCCTTCAGTGTTTTGTCACCCGCTTGCTGGTCTGAGCAGGAAGGGAGAGTGTGACCTAACATGTACAGGGATGGGAGAAACAGGATGCTGCTCAGGATGAATGGCAGAACAGGACCAGGAGACTCTGCTTTTTCCAGAGCTACCTGAGGAAGGATGCCTGTCCAGACCAAGTGAGGAAGCAGGGGCCTCTCACCAAGAGCTATTCAGTAGCCTTAGTCCTGGCAGTGCTCATGCTAGCTTTACTACAAGCCGTTCTCTTCCAACACATGTACTCACAGAGAAAAGAGCCCAGTACCTGGCATGCTCCACAAAGCTGAGTATGTGTGGAGTTTTGGTCTTTTCTCCTGTTTCTTTTTTTCCTGCAGTCACAACTGCTCTTTGTTTTCTCTCGGCTCCAATGTTTCTCAACACATCATGTTTAGTGAGGTGTTTAAGACAGACTGAGAGATGCCGTTGGAGGCAATGTTTTATAGTACAGTTTGTACACTAGTCTATTGCCAAATTAAAATAAAGATGTAATCTGGCAGACTCAGCCTGCTGCCAAGCCTTCCTTGAGTGGTTTCCTGTGTAGAGGAAGGAAAGCCAGGAAAACTGACAATGAAGTAAAGGAGTGCAATGCCTTTCTCCTGTCTGCCTCATTCTCTAATATGAAGAAACATTCAACAACAAAAAAAGCAGCTTTGACATGACTTCTGCTTGAGTTGTGGAAATAAACCATGTAAAAATAAGTGAGCAACCTTCCTGTGCCCCTGCAATGAGCAGCATTGCCTTCTTTCTGTTGCCCGGCATGATTCCCGGATGTACGAAGTCTAATGGACAGAGCTTCTGTCATTTGATATGGATATCCATAATATCTAAATGTTCATTGATTGTTAAAAATTACAGAATTTGGCCGGGCATGGTGGCACACACCCTTAATCCCAGCAATCGGGAGGCAGAGGCAGGTGAGTCTCTTTGAGTTCAAGGCCAGCCTGGTGTACAGAGCAAGCTCCAGGCCAACGGGGAGTAAAGGGTGACCCTGTTTCAAAAGTACCCCCCAAAATTACAGAATTTTATAAAGACATATCTTCAGAAGGTAAAGAATCTTGTCCTAATTTCACACTAGGCTTTCTTAAGATATTGAATGGATCTGGGCATCTTGGCATTGAGTTTAGTCCCAGCACTCAGGAGTCAAAGGCAGGCAGATCTCTGTGAGATCTAGGCCAGCCTAGTCTACAAAGTGAGTTTCAGGCCATTTAGATCTACAAGGAGATCCTGTCTCTAGAGGAAAAAAAAATCTCAAAAGAGGAGGGCAATCTATAACCTCTTTATTCTTCACTCCTGCGGTGCTTAGCCATCTGCCCATTTACTAAAATATTATGCAGGCAACCACAATAACGACTAGACTAAGGGATTCTGACAACTGGTAAACATTGTCACTAGATGAGTCTGTGCCAGTGTTTCTAGAATTCTTCAGTACTTGAATCTGTAATCAGGCTGAGAATATCTGACACAGGTATTTAGAAATGTATGCTATTAAAAAGCATTGACTCTTAGAAGTGAGTAGGAAGGCTGGTCCAGCTGGTAAGGTAAGGGGATGGTCCAGCTGGTAAGGTAAGGGGATGGTCCAGCTGGTAAGGTAAGGGGATGGTCCAGCTGGTAAGGTAAGGGGATGGTCCAGCTGGTAAGGTAAGGGGATGGTCCAGCTGGTAAGGTAAGGGGATGGTCCAGCTGGTAAGGTAAGGAGATAGTCCAGCTGGTAAGGTAAGGGGATGGTCCAGCTGGTAAGGTAAGGAGATGGTCCAGCTGGTAAGGTAAGGAGGCCTTCCAGGAAACCTGAGCGCCTGAGTTAGAGCTTAGGACCAACATGCTGGAAAGAAAGAACTGAAACCTGCCAGTTGCCCTCAAAACTTCACGTATGTGCTGTGGCACAAACACCTGAACACATACACACACATATATATTAATAAATAAAGAATGATAAGTAAATAAAGAATAAATCACAACACCCCCACTTAAATAAGATAACAAGATTGCTCCAACATCTCTGCCTCTGTTTTGTGCCTCTCCTGTTGTGCATCACCTGCTAACTTCTTTTTTTTTTTTTAATTTTTTTTTATTTGTTTTTGTATGTGTGTGAGTGTACTGTCTGCATGTAGGTTTGTGCACCCGTGTCGTGCAATGCCGCAGAGGTCAGAAGAGGGTGTCGGATTCCCCTGCTGGAACTGGAGTTCTCTCTGGAATTGGAGTTTTCAGGACGGTTCTCAGTCCGCCATGTGGGCACTGGGGATCGAACCCGGGTCCTCTGTAAGAGCAGTCGGGCTCTTACCGCTAGGCCCATCTCTCCAGCCCCACCCTGCTAACTTCTACACATACATGTGTTCAGCACTGAAGGAGCTTTCTATGTTTTGGTTCCTTTGTCTGATGACTGTTTGCCTAAGTTTGAGTGGAACAGCGTATGTCGAACAGACAGAATGCTTGCTCAGAGGCTAAGGTCATGGCTGGGAACTCTGCAGCAACAGTACTAGCAGCTGTCACAGAAAGTAAACCAACCAAAAAGTGCCATTGATGAGCAGTGCTTATATGCAAGGACAATATTCCCCTTAGAATCTGCAGTACTGGCTGACCGAACACATGCACTGACGCCCTTCTTGGTGCTTGGAGTTGAATCTCATGAGTTCTAAAAGTTTCCTGGTCCATAAATGATTGCAAACTCTAGTTCCCATACCTCAGAACCCACCTGGTTTACCATGGCCCCTCCCAACTTGACTCCAGCCAATAATATTAGCTGATGGCTGTCTGATGGCTATAGATCACTCCCCTCCAGATAATGCCCCCTCCTCACACTGTGAGCCAAGTCTTGAGATAGTGATAGTGGTGGCCTTTTAGACCTCTTTGCATATTAGCAGGTTGTCTGACCCCTCCATCCACATGACTTATCCTTCATTTTCTCTTGGAAAACCAGAGAGGTCTATGGAAAGACTAGTTTATGTTCATCCTGACCAAACTCTTCAAAGGCTGGAGACTAGGGAAGAAGAAATCATGTTTGCCTGACAGTCAACCCAGACCATGAAAGTTAAAGTGGGCAATGCTCCACAAGTCTCTGCTTTATTATCCCTAGCCTTGCCAGATTTCAGTTTTTGACAATCTTGACATTCGATAAACATTACTTTCCTAATTTTATATAAGTTTTCATGCTAGCCCTCTTCCTCTGGTTAAAAGGTAACTGTGGCCTTTGTAACAAATCTGACATATTCATTCAAGTCCCAGTTGAATTATTTCTTATGACCTTCAGATCTAAAGGGCCAGTAAAGCTCCATCCTTGCTGANTTGTCTCTTTGTTCTATATATTTAATGTTTTTTCCTATGATATTCTGTGGAGATTTTATGTTCTGATCATGTCTAGTTGGTGTTTTATGTGCTTTTTCAATCTCTATAGGTAGGTCTTTCTGTAATTTTGGGATGTTTTCTTCTATAACAGTGTTGAAGATCTTTTTAAAGCCATTGGCCCGAGGTTCTTCTCCTTCCTGTATGCCTCTAATTCTTAGATTTGGTCTTCTCATGTTGCCCCACATTTCTTGCATATTCCATTCTTATGTTTTTTTTTTTAATTTTACATAGCCTTTGCTTAAGGACTTGAGATCTTAACTTTGTCAACCAGTTTTGATATTCTGTTTTCTATTCCATTGAATTCTTTTTTTTTTAAAGTATTTTTTTAAATTTTATTTATTTTTGTATGTGTATGAGTGTACTGTCTGCATGTAGGTTTGTGCACCCGTGTCGTGCAATGCCGCGGAGGTCAGAAGAGGGTGTCGGATTCCCCTGGAACTGGAGTTCTCCTGGAATTGGAGTTTCAGACGGTTCTCAGCCGCCATGTGGGCACTGGGGATCGAACCCGGGTCCTCTGTAAGAGCAGTCGGCGCTCTTCACCGCTAGGCCATCTCTCCAGCCCCCACCTGCTAACTTCTACACATACATGTGTTCAGCACTGAAGGAGCTTTCTATGATTTGGTTCCTTTGTCTGATGACTGTTTGCCTAAGTTTGAGTGGAACAGCGTATGTCGAACAGACAGAATGCTTGCTCAGAGGCTAAGGTCATGGCTGGGAACTCTGCAGCAACAGTACTAGCAGCTGTCACAGAAAGTAAACCAACCAAAAAGTGCCATTGATGAGCAGTGCTTATATGCAAGGACAATATTCCCCTTAGAATCTGCAGTACTGGCTGACCGATACACATGCACTGACGCCCTTCTTGGTGCTTGGAGTTGAATCTCATGAGTTCTAAAAGTTTCCTGGTCCATAAATGATTGCAAACTCTAGTTCCCATACCTCAGAACCCACCTGGTTTACCATGGCCCCTCCCAACTTGACTCCAGCCAATAATATTAGCTGATGGCTGGTCTGATGGCTATAGATCACTCCCCTCCAGATAATGCCCCCTCCTCACACTGTGAGCCAAGTCTTGAGATAGTGGATAGTGGTGGCCTTTTAGACCTCTTTGCATATTAGCAGGTTGTCTGACCCCTCCATCCACATGACTTATCCTTCATTTTCTCTTGGAAAACCAGAGAGGTCTATGGAAAGACTAGTTTATGTTCATCCTGACCAAACTCTTCAAAGGCTGGAGACTAGGGAAGAAGAAATCATGTTTGCCTGACAGTCAACCCAGACCATGAAAGTTAAAGTGGGCAATGCTCCACAAGTCTCTGCTTTATTATCCCTAGCCTTGCCAGATTTCAGTTTTTGACAATCTTGACATTCGATAAACATTACTTTCCTAATTTTATATAAGTTTTCATGCTAGCCCTCTTCCTCTGGTTAAAAGGTAACTGTGGCCTTTGTAACAAATCTGACATATTCATTCAAGTCCCAGTTGAATTATTTCTTATGACCTTCAGATCTAAAGGGCCAGTAAAGCTCCATCTTCTGAACCTTAGGTTACTAAGTTCATATTATGTGTCCTGCTGCTCTGGTTGTATATTGGCTATGCATCAAAGAGAACGCTGGCTTTTTTAGACTTTGTCAAATTATCAGTAAATTCATATCCATTAATCTTCTAAGTCCATATGGATTAAAAGCTAATAGATATGGTTTTATTTAAAATTCTTATTTTATTTATGACTATGAGAGTTTTGCCTGCATGTATGTATGTAAGTGCACCACACATGTATAGTGAGCACTGGAGACACAAGAAGACATTGGATACCTTAGAACTAGAATTACAGAATGCATAGAGCTTAGATCGGCGATTTCCCAGGACCACCTAAAACACATCAAAGGGCTGGAACCAACCCAACTGCCCCTCAAATGACAGGTGGATAGAGAAAATATGGTACATCGATACGATGGAGTTCTATGCAGTGGTAAAGAAAGATGACATGAGCTTTTCAGGTAAATGGCTGGAGCTAGAGGATATGGTGCTAAGTGAAGTAAAACAGTCCCAGAAAAACAAACGATGAATGGTATCCCTCATCTGTGGATGCTAGCACCAATTACCTAATTGTATGGCTAACTGAGCAACGTTAATGTGATCTGAAAACAACTGTGCTCTTATATTGTAGACTCCCTTAAAAGTAAATAAATATAATAAATAGCCTTTCAATCCTACTAATGAAGCACACACAATTAGATATATAGATTAATAATATTTATATATATCTATATTCATATTATAACTGTTTAAATATCCTAATATCTAATTGTTGTGCTTTTTAGTAGGATGAAAGGTTAAGCCGGGACAAGCTGGCAGCCCATGAAGAAAAAGCCAGAATTGACTAGAGACAAAGACATCAGCTCCAGAGAAAGTAGAGTGTTTTGCTTCTCATCCACCTGTCCCCTTTCTAAGCCTAGGGAACAATCTTCGGAAAAGGGGGCGTGGTAGAATGTAAGTTCGATCGATGGGGTAATGTGAAACTACAAATATACTGGACACTCATTGGATCACTGATTGAACATACAACCCCCCCTTTCAGGGATGGTGGGACCCATGAGCTGTGGTGGGTTTGGGCACAACCTGTTGCAAATTGGTTTTACATGAAGGATGCTTGTACTCACAAATTACACCTATTGTTAAAAAAATGAAAACAAAAAAAAACAAATAGCAGAAAGATGCAAGAAAGCGTTACGGCAGAATGCACGATCTGCGATGGGTAGGGGTGGGGTGGGGGGGAAGGGAAGGGGATATATGCCTGAACTGAATTGGAAAATGATGTATGAAATACACAAAGCAACAATAAAAATAAATTTAAAAAAAGTAAATAAATAAGGGGCTGGAGAGATGGCCTAGCGGTTAAGAGCGCTGACCGCTCTTGCAGAGGACCCGGGATCGATCCCCAGCACCCACATGGCGGCCGAGAACCGTCTGAAACTCCAGTTCCAGGAGAACTCCAGCTCCAGGGGAATCCGAGACCCTCTTCTGACCTCCGCGACATTGCACGACATGGGTGCACAAACTTGCATGCAGACAGTACATTCATACACATACAGAAATAAATAATAAATAAATAAAAATTAAATAAAAATTAAATAAAAAAGAAACTAGAATTACAGGTGGTTGTTACCCCTCAGGTGGGTTCTAGGAACCAAATCCCATCCTCTGCAGCAGCAGCAAGTTGTATGTACCACTGAGCCATTTCTCTAGCACTGACCATAGTTTTCCTAATATCAGCATTTCAACCAGGCAGAGTACATAAAAAGATGTGGAGTCTAATATTGTTTTCTATCACATGAAAAGTGTACCTGCCACAATAATTATCCACAGTGACACATTTTAAGGCAAAAAACACCAACACCAAATACTGTTTACTGTAAGTGGGTGAGCTGGGACCTCTCAGCTCCAGAGCAAAGGTTTCCAGTATCTGTTCAGCCATGTAAATGTGTCCTTCATTATGCCTCTGACATCAGAGGAAAAATTAACTAACTGTAGAATAAAATATAGTGGCCTAGTGGATTAAATGGTTGCTTCCCTGTGTCCTGAGCAGTTCAGCCCTCACCCCTGTTAACTGCACCAGATGCACTATGGTTCAACTCCAAGAGCAATACTGTACATTCTGCTATAAAGGTATCCAGGCTGTTTAAGAGGAAAAAAAGCCTAACTGTAAATCTTTTCTGTTTTTGGCTTAATGTGCATTTTGTTTGGCAGTAAGGCAGCATTAGTAAAACTCCAATCCTATGACATTAATTTGCTTCCTTTGAAATGCCACAGTCACTAGGGACCTTGGAAAATTGCTTACACATTTCCTCTGCTTTAAGGGAGAACCCCATACATTGTGACCAGCCCACAGAATAACACCTTGTCATCTCCCCATGCTCATAGAAGGCCAATTTTTCTTTGAATATTTGTTTTTAGTATTATTTAAAAATCGTGTGTGTGTGTATGTGTGTGTGTGTATGTGTGTGTGTGTCTGTGTGTGTCTGTGTCTGTGTGGGAGGCATGTGCACATGAGTGGTAAGTACATGTACACTCTGAAGCCAAAGGCCATATCTTTAAAAACATGCAAATTCTGAGCCATTATTCCTCTCAGAAAAATTCTCAGGATGATTTCATTGAATGACACATTTCATAAAGAACATTCCAGTATCTCATCTCCTTTCCTTCTAGCTTTTACAGTTTAATTTCTCCCACATTTCACATTTACCAAGCATATTTTCTTTTTTTTTTTCTTTTTGGTCTTTTTGAGACAGGGTCTCCTTATATCCCCAGCTGTCCTGGAACTCACTATGTAGACCAGGCTGGCCTTGAACTCACAGAGAGGAGCCTCTGCCTCCTGAGTGCTGGGATTAAAGGTGTGCACCACCACGCCAGGCTATTTTCTTTTTTTTTTTTTTATTCTAATTTTGCTTCCTGCTGCTAGTCTTCTAAGTTCTTTAAATATGTTTCTATAATACATAAAATATAGATAATGTATAATTGATAAGTTATGCTATAACATCTATGTAATTTATACACAATATACACACATGAACTATAATTTCTTCCATTGCTTTTGAAAATGTGGATTTCCCCTTCCACCCTTCTAGCAAGAGTAGAAAAAGCCTAAGGAAAAAGTCGTAGCATGATATTGACAATATTGACCACTGGACACTGTTTTCTTTTTCCCAATCCTTAGTATTCTTAAATGTTTGTGAATTAAGCTTCCCTTTGAGGGTCTGAGTAAAGCTACAGATCTTTAACTAAGAAAAGTGGTCATCTTGCCAAACTCATAAAACAGCCTCCCATTCCACAGAGGTCAAAAGTTCCTGCATCGTCTGCTGGACACTGGGTGCTGAAGGTTGCCCGGGGCTCATGTGTGAGATATTTTTCCCCTAGAGCAGCACTATGAGGAGGTGCTATGGACCTATAGGATGTGGAGTTCATCAGGATGGCCTTAAGTCATTTGGCTCCTGAAGGGACTGTGGGATCCTAGACCACTGTCAACCTTCCATTTGTATCCTAGTGGATAAGGCAAGTGGTGGAGAGCTACTTTAAGACCCCACCATGATATGCTGACTTTCAAGACCCCTCACTGCAAGTATCACTCAATCATGAACTGGAATCTTCACTACTGGGAGCTCAAATGATATTTGTCGTACTATAACCTCTTGTATTTGGTGGAAAGCCAGCTAGCATATTAAATACTGCCTCTCCCCAATATCTCACTTGGCATCTAAACTTTATTCTGTAAGTTTCATACTTATAGTTTGAACAAGTAATTCAAGATCCTCTTGTTAACACTGAACAAAAATGATCAATGAAATAAAAAGGAGAGATGGTTCAGGAGGGGTCTTTCCCCCTGATACCCTGCACTACTGTGAAACAAGGTAAGTGTGCTCACCTTTTGGTCCTGACTGTATGCCAGGATCCAGTCTTCTTGTTTTGGATGGAAAAGCAAGCTCTGGATGTAAAAGTTGAGCCGGTACTTTTGATAGGTTGCCCCTTCATCTGAGCTGATCAATAAACTGCTCTCAATCTCCGGGTCTGTGAGTAACATAATCTGCAGAAAAACAACAGAAAATGAAGCTTGAAAGTTGCAAAACTTGACAATGAGCCTGCATGTTGATACTGAAGCAGAAAAGTCAGGCAGAGTGTGCCCAGCCAAACAAGACCTGCACCCCATGGTACCTATTCTCCTACCACAAACATCTTCACTAAGAAGAAAGCAGGGGAAGTGGTGAGGAAGAACCAGAAGACTGCGTTCTTCCCTTTAATAAAACTCCCTTTTCAAAAAAATGTTTTCTACTTTTTTCCAAAGTTGTCTTTTCCATCTTTATTCAAATTTTTTATATATTTTTAAAATGTATGTGTCAGGGGCTGGAGAGATGGCTCAGTGGTTAAGAGCATCAACTGCTCTTGCAGAGGACCGGGGTTCTATTCCCAGCACCCACATGGCAGCTAAGAACCGTCTTTAACTCCAGTTCCAGGGGACTCTGACACCCTCTTCTGACCTCTGCAGCATTGCAGGACAGGGGTGCACCAACCTACATGCAGACAGTACATTCATACACATAAAAAATGGTAATACATCTAAGTTAATTGGAAATATAAATTGTTGTCTACATTTGTTTTACTTAAAATTTGCATAACAATAACTTTGGGATTAACATATACAAATGTTCTCTATAATTTTTGTGTTATACAGTATCATCTTGTAACATTCTCTTTTACCTGTAGGATAATTTAACTTAAGGGATTAAGTTTGCTTCCCAAATTAACAACATACAGTCACCCAAAACAGCTTGGGTAATTTTAATGAAATTTACACCTTGATTCCTGCCTATAGGTATATGTACTACAACTGCCTTTTTGAGACTCATGGAACAAAAAATAAAAACCTAAAATTAAAAAAGGGGGGATAAAGTTATATATTAAACCTTTTGTCAAAAATTTTTCAATTTAAATCTTAAAACTAACTATGGGAAAAGATTTGCATGTTCCCACAGGTCAAAACGTCACCAACTTAATGGCTGAGAAAGAAAAGATACAGCTTCGCATTGTGTAGGATGGACCAAGAAATACCAGCAGAGAAGTTGTCCCATCTAAACATTAAAAGGAAGAAAAGCCTCAGACTGCTACAGGCATCAAACATCTCTGTAGATCCTATTTGTAACAACTGTTTATAATGAGTCCTAATGAACCTTACCTTCTAGGTGCTGCAAAGTTTTAATATGAGAGACTTTCTTACCTCCTTTTCATAGAACAACAACAAAAAAAAACCATGGTGGTAATGAAGTCATTCTCTAACTGTAAATTAGAGCCGACTGTTATAGAGGTAATCTCTTATAAAACCAGTAAAACTGCTTTCCTTAATTGACTAATAGACATAGGAACTGTGAAAAGGATTGTTCTCTATTCAGAGCCAAATATAATACTAAAGTCTCTTTAAGCTGTACATTTAAGCAAAATATAATAATACAGGAGAGCTCTGACACCAGCAGTGGATTATTCTGCCAAGGAGATGTTGGCCAGGGGATCCAAGCCCCCCACCCCCAAAAGGTAAAGGCTTCTTGCCTAAACTGGGATAGCTGCAAGAAGAGAGGCAGTAAGGCCCTGCTGCCAAAGACCTAATGTAAGCATGAGAAAGATGTATTGAGACCTCAATTGCAAGTGTACTGTTGGTCTTTGGAATATCAGAGAGTGTTACCAAAGGCCACTAAACCAATAAAGCAAATATTGGTCTCCTTGAGTCAAGAAAGACTCCTCCATCAGCATCAGTAACACCTCACCTGCCAGGAAATACTGTGCATCAGTGGCAGCCATATGTCTGTATATCCCAAATCTAATTGGCTATTAGCTCTCTCCTTGGAAGAATAACTCATGGCTGGCTGATGCCATAAGCTTACATCCTCTAGTGGTTAGGAGATGTTATAAGCCACAGTAAGACTTTGTCATCTTTTACAGAAAAAAACATAATTCATGGATTAGCATACTGTCCGAACATTTGTTTATACCAAAGTAACGTACCATAATAATTAGTACTATTTAAATACCTATATATCTAATTCCTTGTTCTCCATTAGTAGGATTGAAAGGTTATTCCTGGACAAACTGTCAACCCATGAAAGGAAACAGCCAGAACTGATCAGAGTTCAAAATGACATCTCCAGAGAAAATAGACTGTTTTGCTTCTTGTCCATCTATGGCCCTTTTCTAAGCCTAGGGAACAATCTGCAGAAGAGGGGGGCATGATAGAATGTAAGGGCTGTGATTGGGGTGAATGGTGAAACAACAGCAATGTAGACTGGACACTTATTTGATCAACTTGATTGTACATACAAGCCCAGCCCCCCAAGCTGGATGGTGGGAGCCTTGGGCTGTGTGGGTTTGGGCATAGCTGCTTGCAAACTGGTTTTACATGAAGGATGCTTGTACTCATAACTTATTACTTATTGTTAAAAAAATGAAATGAAAAATAAGTAAAATGTATGTGTCCACACATGCGTATATCATGGCACATATATGGAAGCCAAAGGATAACTTGCAGACTTCAGCACACATCTTCTACCTCATAGGTCACAAGGTTTGAACTCAAGTCCCTTGACTTATCAGCAAGCTCTTGCACTGGCTGAAACACCTTGTGGTCCCAGAGTTAACTTCATATTTTGAAACTTTTTATAATTCCTTAATCTCAGACCTTCCTTATACTGTCCCTTGTCTGTACTCCACTTTGAGAAAATACAAGTGCTCATCTGTTTGCTTTCTGTTGTAGGAAAGGAAAATAGAGGATCACTTCCATTTTTCCTTCTCTCCTGGCTCACACCCTTTTGTTTCATATCAACAATAGACAGTGCAATCCTTCCTTTAGCTTGATTTTATGAGTCTTGTTCAAAGCCTGGGTTTCTGATAGTTTTGACTAGGAGTATAATATAATTTCATAATTTATTCTATCCCACTACCTTTATCACTTTATTTAGTTTTTTTTTTTCTTTTTCAACAAACTTTGCACTAGACCACAAGCTGTAGTAGAATAAGACTATTTCACTTATTTTTCGCAGGTCTATTCCCAGCAGCTAGATTAAACTCAGTATGTATTGTGACTCTGCAAATATCTTCCAAATGATGAATGAATAAATGAATAGTAAAAGTCTTCCGTGTAGTCATGTGGACTTAGAAATATGCTCAGAACAGTTTGCAAGATTCAAACATGAGTGCCACGGAAAGCATAGCTGAATGTCCTTCAGAATCTGTTGCCTACCGGCTATAAATCTACAGAAACTCACAGCCCTAGACATTGGCTTTGCACTCTCATTAGGATGCCTACCCTTGGCCAGAGCAATGACCCATAATAGGAGCAAGATGAATGAGCTGCCCTGAAAACTGCTTGCTTTCTCTCATTTTCTGCCTCTAGGAATATATGATAAAGTACCTCAATCTCCACTCTCTCTAGGTCTCCTTGACTTAAAGTGTGTGCCTAACATCCCTACACAGCTGGCCTTAATGCTACCATTTACTTCTTCCCTGTTGATTCATTAATTGGTACTCCCTGAGTTTCATTCAGCATGAAAGATGTGCTTAATATATATGGTTTTATAATGAGAAATCACTGTAGCCCAGCCCAGCTCAGTTGAGGGTCAGGGGAGAATATGAATATATTGAGTATTGAGTAATGACATAATGGACAGAATACTAGGCATACAAGCCTGTGAAGAATTTGGGGGCACTATATTAAAATCTCGGAATAGTTAGTATCATCTTTTATAGTAATACCCTGTCATTGCATATGGCAAAAGAGACTGAACTCCAGACTCACTGTGTGGCTTGTGTTTCTGTTGTTCAGGGTGGAGTTGCAATTCCATGCAGTTCTTCCTTCCACCTTTTCTTGCAGAAGACAAAAGAAATGAGAAGAATACTGTAGCTGGCAGCACACTCCACAAAAGAGGAAGACAGGAAGTACATGCAAAACTATAGCCTGATTACTTCTTACACCATGATCCAGAGAAGCACTGCTCACATCCATAAATTCAGACAAGCTCACCAAACAGACAACTTCCCCCATTGTATGAATAACACAGGGCCATCAGGGACTCTGTTAAATACAAACTCACATGGCTTCATTAAAATCTAGTGCATGCATTAAGCAAGGACATTTGATGGTTCCTAAATGGTCAGAGATATTTCCAGGTGATTTCAGAATTGCTGGCACATATAAAGACTGTCATCTTTCAAAATACAAACAAGCCATCAAATGATTGTACTGCTTTGTGTCCCTAACCACAATTAACAATAATGGGGAACAACCTTTATTCCTATTGCCAAAAGTAATTTCCATGAAGAAGCCTGTTTCACTGTCATCTATTGTCTCTGGCCAGGTGATGTTTGCTCCTCTCAGATTATTTCCTAGTTTCCTGCTAACTAGGATATGCTTTCTCTTCCCATCTCACCACCTGCTTCTCCCAGCAGACTACTCCATGGAAATAAAAGGAAATCAAATTAAGACCATAACATATTTCCAAATCAAATTTATTTTTACTGATCATTTATGCAAACAGTTTAATATTCTCATTTGTACTCTATATTTGTGAGACTCCAGGAAATATTTTGTAACCGGATAACATAGGAAAGAAGATAAACAGAAATATTTAGTATCATATAAATAAAGCTTTGGGGGTTTATGTGATATTCCCCCATGGTACTGAAAATAGGCAAATCAAAAGTTCTATCTTCTCTCTAGAGTAGTCACCTGAAACTCTATACTAGAGAATTTACATTTTTTGTGAATGTTGGAGGAGCATGAGATCTCCTCCTATAAGCTTTCTGAGTAATTCCAGACTGCAAAGACTAGTTTCTGCCAAAATGTACTCAAGCAACTCAATGGGAAGAATAACTCATGACCCTTCAAGTTAATTAATGCTTGTATTTTCCTTTTGCTTCTTCAACCATATCTAGATGTCATATCACAAGCTCGGATTTTCATTCTTTTTTCATTTACTATCACAACCCAAATAATTTTGCAGTGGAATCATACATATATAAACAAGCACACAATTTTGACCCTAAATGCCTTTTACAATGTATTTAAATAACTTACTCATAACCTTCAAATAAAGATGACTATAATTAGGATAAGAATTAAAATTTAGTGTATACTCATTGATTTGCTACCTGGTTAGGGAAAACTTTGTTATTTCAGTATTCAATTCAATCATAATTATGTGCCAAAAGAACTGATGTTTGTCTTTCACAAAGACAAACTTACAATAAGTAAGTAAAATAATATAAAATTAAACTATTTATCTAGATCTACTCAGAAAAGTTTTAAACCACATGGGGGGGGGGGCTGGAGAGATGGCCTAGCGGTTAAGAGCACTGACCACTCTTGCAGAGGACCCGGGTTCGATCCCCAGCACCCACATGGCGGCTGAGAACCGTCTGTAACTCCAATTCCAGGAGAACTCCAGTTCCAGGGGAATCCAACACCGTCTTCTGACCTCTGCGGCATTGCACGACACTGGTGCACAAACCTACATGCGGACAGTACATTCATACACATAAATAAATAAATAAAATAAAATAAAAGAAAAGAAAATAAAATAAACCACATGGGGGAAATCCATTGTAAATATAATCCTGTCTTTAGACACAAGTGGTGTCACGTATTCATAAGTAATTCTGTCTTCTTAAGAAACGGTTGATAACGTAAATACTTTCAAAATGGTTAAAACTTAGCAAATGAATACTCCTAAAATAATAGTTTGCATTTCTTTTTTTTCTACTTATTTGCCTGTTCATTTATTTATATGTGTGTGGGAGGGGGCAAGTGGAAAGGCCAGAGGTTCATGTGGAGTATTCCTCCTCTATTGTTCTCTAACATTATTTGAGGCAGGGACTCTTATTGAACCTAGAGCTTACCAGTTATGTTGTGCGCCTATCAAAACCCTGGGATCCTCCTGTTTTCCAGCCCTGAGAATATAGGATATACTCCACCCATGTTTGTGTGTGTGTGTGTGAGTGTGTGTGTGTACTGGGGATCTGAACTCATATACCTACCTTTGTGCAGTAAGCAATTTATCCACCATTCCATCTTTCTCTAGTTATATTTCTTTGGAATTCCCAATGGTTCCTGTTTTTAATGACTCCAGGATGACTCTCTTCTGGCTCTTCATGTAATAATATTGAAGGAATGGTGTTTTTTGTGTTTAATACTTTTCATTGTGGATGATGAGATGTGTAACATATTTTAGGAGAGCTTTGCAAAAGGCATGAATCCCAACTTTTCACATTCTCAACATGAGTGAGACTATTCTTGTTCCATAGTAAGTCCATATATTTTTGTGAAAGAATGAATGAATACACAAATGAATGAATGAATCCTTTAGCACGTGGCTTCCCTGAACACAACTTGGGGTCCTCCAGTGCTGAGAGCTGAGTCCTCTCACACAGTCCCTGCTTTTGTACTTAGACTGGAGGAAGATGACTAAAGAGAAAGAGATCACTGAGAACAGTTAGTTACTCTCCATTCAGATGGACTTAGAACGATTAGCACCCATTTGCCTATGCCTTCAGGGCTGTGCAGACAAAGCACTGACTGCATCTATGGATGAACTGTTTTGCATAGGAGGTCAATAACAGACACAGGCTCCTGCCACACTACTCTACATAATCATTCATCATCCGCTTCAAGAAGAGGAAGAAGCTCTATTTGCTTTTCCTAGAGGTGACAAATGAACATGAAACACAGTTTACAGATTCTAACTACTTCAGTTCTCCATTCATTTAGTTGTTTCCCTTCTGACAGCTTAGTGTAGTCAAAAATCAAGTCTCACCCACTGATGCCTTAAGGACCATTGGGGAAGATGGGGTAGAAAGACTGTAAGAGCCAGGGTTGGTCCATGAACATAGGGAGACCGAGGGTTTCAGGCCACTGGAATCTTGTTCTGTAAACTTGTTGCAATGGTGATTGATTTCAAGACCCACGCCAACTCAAAGGCCCAGAGTGATGCAAAGGAAATGGGTGTTGGGCTGGTCCTAGCCTCAGAACTGTTGGCAAGGATTATGACTGGGTGAGGGATAGTAGATCTTCCTTAAAATCTCTAGACAGGATGAATACGCTCCAGTGGATGAACTTAGACCACAAGTCATCTGGGTAACCTGCTTGCCGAAATGGGATTCAGTATGTATAGCAAAGTGCAGGAAGCCTAGTGGAGTGTAGGCTTGGAGAGGGAAGGGAATCTCAATTTTATTAAGAATTGCTTAAATAAAAAACTTCAAAAAAACTGAGAAAAAGATGTAAGACATTTATGGCAGAATACATGAACTCACGTGGGGTGGGGGCATGGAAAGGGGAAGGAGTCTAAGTTGGACTAGGAGATGCTGTATGAAATGTACAAAACTACAATAAAAATAATAAATACATTTTAAAAATTAAGTGTGGGCTTGCAAGATGACTCAGTCAATAATGCTGTCTACCACCAAGCCTGAGAACATGAATTCAATCTCCAGGACACACATGATGGATGGAAAGCATGGGTTACTGCAAGGTGCCCTCTTATGGCATGGCATGCATGTGCACAAACACACACACACACACACACACACACACACACACACATACAATTTTTAAGTGCAATAAGTATTAAATGCATCTTACATTCTAGATTCACCATATGCTACACAACATAATTTTACAAAATCAGAAGGCTTTCTGATCCTTCCAGATGTCAAACATGAGCCTTGTTCCCAGAGGATTGCTACAATTATTTAGTCGTGCAATTGCTCTCCTAGGTAAGTGGTTCGTGGAATTCCACACTTCACCTGCCTACCTGTGATGAGTTCAATAGGGAGAATATCACTACTTGTGGGCATGTATTTTTCCATCATTTCTTTGGTCCTAATGCAAAACATATCAATGCTATGTGTTATTTATTGTTGGTTTATTCTTTTTAATGATTTTCTGCAGAGATAATACACTGTTACTGGGGAATATCTTTTTTGTTTTTTTCTCATGATTTAACTCAGCCCAAAATGCCCACATCACAGGTGCATAATAAAGGCTTTTTATAATGAGCAACAATGATGTTAACAGGTAGGAAAGACAGCAGTCTAGCACTCTATTCAAACACAAATATTCCTCTATATAAATGGAACAAGAGGCTATTTGCAAGCCTCTGGCCTCAAAATTAAAAGCAAATTGAGCAAAATGTAATCAGAGCAGGGAAGTAATTTGCTGACCAGTGTGGGTGGAAACACTGCTATTCCCAGTAGGAGATGAGCACTTTTCCTTCCCAGACAGCTGAGCCCAAGAGCAGTAAGTGCTCATCCGTTGGCAACTCTTCACTGAGTGTTAGTGAAAGTCATGTGGATCCTAGAATGACCCAAGCAAGACAACCTCTGACATACAAGTAATCGTGACAAAGAAGGGGAAGGTGATTAAATTAAGAAAGTGTCAACCAAGTGCACACTGACAGAAAAGTCTGTGGAAAGACAGATGCAATGCACTTACTTTTCCTAAATTCTATTCTACTTAATCAGCGAAGCCTGCCCAATGTGCTATCTTTGTTTGCTAACACAAAAGTGCTGAGTCAAAAACATTTGGGCAATAGACCATCTACTTGTGAGCTGAGAAAGTGCTAGAAAACTTTGGCAGTGTATTTTAGAGTTAATTCTGTGACTATTTTTTTTTCTGTTTGTAATGAGACAAACATTTTAGGAGAATGAAGAATTTTCAAGCAGCATATATTTTAGTCCTCCTTGTTGGTCTTCATTGCCTTGTAAGAAGATTCGAATGTGCCCATTTCACTATATAGAGAATTATGTGTTCCAGTAAAAGCCATTCCCACCATGTCAAAAAGAGTAAAGACCTAAGCATCTTACAGTCACAGGAATAGTACAGGGCTTAAGTCTTGTTGCTCTCTGAATGTCATATATCACCGAATATTTTGGGACTTCCATCTCCTCCCTGATGGCAGTGACAAGAAGCAAGCTGGCATTCACTGGGCATTTGTTCTGTACAGGCTATCTTACTAAAACTGGAAAACAGGTTATCCCAGTTAATCGTATTAAAAAGAAAACTGCTTCTGATAGGTTTTATTATGTTCATCTGACCAATGAAGAAATGATGCTCATAGAAATGAGGTCCCTCAGTCAAGGTCACACAGCTAGTCAATAGTGAGGTTGCCTGTCCTACACTGAAGTGATTTGTGTGACTGTCCACAGGATTGTCTCATAAAGGGATGGCACATTTAGAATTGTGTGTTCCGATAAAAGTGTCAGTTAATTTCTAGAAAACAGAACAGGAAGGAGAGTAGGAGAGAGGGAGGGAAGAAGAAAGAAAAGAGGGAAGAAAAGTGGGAGAGAGATGCAAGGAAGGACAGATCTTATATTGCAAATATCTCAGTTGCCTGGACGATACACAGGAGACAATAAGAAAGTGTGGGGCTGGAGAGATGGCCTAGAGGTTAAGAGCGCCGACCGCTCTTACAGAGGACCCGGGTTCGATCCCCAGCACCCACATGGCGGCCGAGAACCATCTGTAACTCCAATTCCAGGAGAACTCCAGTTCCAGGGGAATCCGAGACCCTCTTCTGACCTCCGCGGCATTGCACGACATGGGTGCACAGACTTGCATGCAGACAGTACATTCATACACATACAGAAATAAATAAAATTAAATAAAAAAGAAAAAAGTGTGTAAAAAGTAATGGAGGCACTCAATTAAAAGATATTAGATATTAGGTTCTAATACACTCAACATTAAGAAATTCCTGAAGAAAGGAAATGAGATTTAAAAAAATATACAACTAACTACACAATCCTCATTCATGCCAGACTTGGCACAATGGCCCTTGCCTCTCTTTCTTTGCCCTTTTAACACTATTTTTTACATGAATGATTTTATACTTCATTCTAAAACTGGATAAGAAAGTAAAAACAGAAATGGACACAAAAGCTTTGATCTGATAATGAAGGTAGTGAAACAAATATATCTCCACATGATAGTTCTTAAAGGAGCAGTTGCTAAAACTGACAGGAACCATTGCAATGCGATTGTTTTCTTAGTAAATGCATTCTGTATATGACTGACATCTGAAAATATAGTCTTATTTTGTTGGAGATAAATATATTATTATGAAAAACCATCAAGCAATATGTAATAATGGTTAATGTTTAGGATTGTATCATGTGGTTTAAAAATCTAAGCAAGGTGTTTTAAAGGAAAAGAATAATGCACAAATTCAAGGGACATTTTTGTTACTGTAGTCACCACAGAAACTGATTAAGTACATTGAGGATATGTGAGCTACCTTAAAAAATCCCAGCATTACTCACAGCCTCTTCTCAAGGTAAGAGAACACACTTTTTTGGTCATTACAAGCCTCAGAGTAACTTCTCTCTTAAATCCTCAAAGACCTATAAATGCCAAAAGGTTGCATCATTTTAAAATGTTAGCTGCTATCAGAGGGAGCCATGATGCTGAAAGAGATGAAAATTCATCTTCTTCGCTCATAAGAAACTTTACAAAGAATGTTGTTCATTTAATGATAAGAAATCTCTTTATTCCACTAGAAATGATAAAGGAAGCATGTAGGGAAAGAGAGGGAACAAGAAAGAAAAGCTATCAGTATATTCTAACATTGAGTTGTGTAAGGGCAATACCATTTTGAGTAAACTCTCAAATTGTGTGCTTGATTTTAGTTTGAGAAAAATGACAAATTGAAAGGCAAGAATATGAAAGAAAAAGCCCACAGGAATAACTTTATTGTGAAAATTACTGACTAAAATGTCCCAACATTCTTCATCCCTTTTTCTTTTCATCAAAATCCTGACAAGTATGTATTAGTTTTACTTACTTATATTAATGTGTCGTGGTAAACTGGCAAACATACCAGTGTGTATTGGAGAAGATTAATGAGGCTTCAGCCACATGAGACCCTGCTAATGTATTTGGCTATTAAAGCTTTCCTTGAAAGGCTATGGAGACCACCAGGGGTTTCTCTCAGTGAGGATTTGCAGATTAGTGGAGTGAGAATCTCTTCTGTAGCTCCTCGGCAGAGCTCTCGGGAAGACAGGGCAAGGCCAGGTCATCCAGAAAGAAGTACTTCATGTAACAAGGAGGTCTAGTTCATCTGAAATTTTCCTTCTTTGTTTAATTATTTAATGACAGACATTTGATCATCTCAAGTGATTATGAGAGGAAATAAAGAGCGAATGTGCTTAATGGATGCGTTGCTGAGCATAATCATATCATCTCATCATCTGCCATTTTCCTTTCTCCTTTCTTCTTGTCCTTAGAAAAGCAGCTAGCCAATAAATTAAAACTGTTATCTGAAGATGATATGATTGCGTTTTCAAGGATATTTCCATTCCTTGGGCTAATTTCATCTCTCTGAAGCTATAGAAGTGGTTTAGTATATTTAAGAAAAAAAAAAAAGACTTCTGTTTCATGAATGTGTTCTTTCCTAACATGCTACTTCCAAATAGCATCTTAAAAACAAACATTGAGTTTTGCTCCTCAGTCTGCAGGAGCCCAGCCGGGTCCTTCGTCTCAGACCCATTGAACTCGAACCACAGTGATGCTCCAGTGCAGCCGGGGTGCCTTCACTCACACCTACTCTTAGCCTCTTTCTTTGTCCCTACTTGGCACCACTTGCTCCAGACACTCTCCATATGACTTAAATATCATAGGACACTAGAGTGACAGCTAGTTGCCTGAAGTATAGTCTCCCAAGATTGTATTTTAGGGGAGTCATGTGAAAGATTTCTTTGCATCTATTTTCAGAAATCTTGGGGTACCAAATCTTGCTACTTACTTTTGGTCAAACAAGTCATCAGTCTGGGGTCTTTAAATGTGAATGAAGCAGTAGGCCTTCTGAAGATAAAAAGGACACATATACCAAATGCATGTAGACATGCAGAAAGGACAAGAACTGATGTTAGTCATACTAGAAGGGTGTGACTGTGTTTTCTACAAAACTTGGTACACAATTTTTAAAAAGCACAAGCTTAAAACTATTAGTTGTTATTATTGTATTAAGTATGAATCTTAGATTTTCTGTGATTGTGATGAACTTTATATTCATACTTAATAATACAATAATAACAGCTAATAGCTTATACTTTTCAATCTTATACTTTTAAAATTTGCTTGACAAGATTTTTATAGAAAATACAGTCATATATTTCTAGTATGACTAACAAAGCACCAGCATCAATGGCAACATACCCCAGCAACTGAAAATGGGGTGTGCAGTGTTCTCTTCAGTTTGAAGAGCAGATCTGAAAATAAACTCATTAATGCCTTGGTAGCATTTTGCCATCAACAGACAAAAGGCCATATGAGTCTGAGAGTTTGTGGCTGGATGTTAAATATGTTCAGAAGTACACAGAAACTTCAATTTTCATTTTACCCACAGCCATTTAAAATAACCCCCAAATTTATTTTATGCTTTTTTATTTTACTCACATTCTTTTGCATAGCACAAATCCTATAGGGTCTTCTGCCAATCCCATAAAACACCTGCTCCAACATATTATCAACACAGAATCTACGTATTAAGAAAATAACCAAAAAAGGTGCATCTCTCAACTTTAATAGTATTTCTCAGCATTCTGACAAAAGTATTTGGTGAGTTTTACATCTTCATTAAATGTATACAACATTATATGATCTTTTCTTTTTTTCTTTTTTTTTCTTTTTTTTTCTTTTTTTTTTTTTTTTTGGTCTTTTCGAGACAGGGTCTCCCTGTAGCCCCAGCTGTCCTGGAACTCACATTGTAGACCAGGAAGACCTTGAACTCACAAAGATCTGCCTGCCTCTGCCTTCCAAGTACTAGGATTAAAGGCGTGTGCCACCATGCCTGGCTCATGATCTTTTCTTTATCTGAGCTAATTTCTTTACCTAGCCATTCACATTGATTATCATTTAGGATCCTTAACAATCAGAATGATTCTTCATCAAGGCATTATCAATGGAATTTAATAATAAAAGCACTCACGTGTTTTGAGATCATGCAAAAGTGATTTCGGATCAAGGTCATATTCATGATGAATAGAAAAATTACAAAAAGGCACTACCATTTGAAAAGTTAGCTTATTTTTACTTAGGAACTGCTGTGACTGTATGAAAGACAGTTCACAGTTTGGTGCTTAGGAATGATCATAGAAAAGATATACTTCCTATGTTGCTCTGGAAATTTCTGGCTTAGTCTTTTTGATGGCTAGCTTTGACTGTCAGCTTGACACAATGTAAATCACCTGGAAAGGAGTCTCAAGGAGGAACTGGGTAGATCAGGGATTGGCCTACGGGCAAGGTTGTGGTGGATATAAGGTGGGAAGAGTGCCCACAGTGGGCACACCACTCCCTAGGCAGGGATCCCTGACAAAATCCCCTAAGCTCCTGCCCCTGTGACTCCCTTGCTGAAATGGCCTGTGAGCTAAAAGAAACGCTCCTCTAAGTTGCTTTTCCCAGATACTTCATCATAGCAACACAGAATTAAACTAAGACATTTCTATTTTACCATCACAAATATTATTAGTTTAGACTTTGAATGTGAAATAATCCCCAGACACTCAGACATTTTAACACTTGATTCTCAGCTGGTGGTGCTGTTTGGTAGGTTACGGAAGCTCTAAGGATGAGGGGTGTTGGAGGGGCAGACTTTGAAGATTATGTCCTGGCTCTGCTTCCAGCCCAATCTCCCTGCTTCCTGGCCTGCTAACATGTATACTGCAGCCACCTTGACGTTCATCATTGTTCCCCAAAATGAACTATTCAGAATGAAGCAAACATTTTTAAGAAGGAGTAATGATGTTTCACTAAAGAGGAATTCATCTTATTCATACATACCTCTATAGTCTTTCTCTTCCCTAAAACTAAACACTGTAAGAGTCCATCTCAATTGAGTCATTTTACTACAATATAATAGTGTGTTTTGGAACTATTGATGTGTTTCTTTGAACATGAACTGGATGCTTTTTATTCTGTTCTAATATTCTTTGCTTGTCCCACAGGCTCCCCCCAAAACAAAAAGAAATTTATTTTCCACCTTCCATCAAAATAACTATTCTGATGAGAATTTTAACAAAATAGAAATTTCGAAGCCATACATGTTTTAACATCAATTTATGTTGTTAGGGAAAATTTTTGAAGTATTTTAATCAATAAAATGTATCCTTATCTGAAAACACATTGGGTATCTAGCTTTTGCCAATCATGAACAAGTATATCAAAATATGAACATTTTATTTTTATTTATCATATTTGAATTTTAGTTAAATGAATTAATATGTTCAAATTTGAACAAGATTTTTTTCATTACAGAAATTTAAGGATTTTTATAAGAGTTATTTCATATATATGAGTGAATTGCCTGCAAGTGTATAACTGCTTCATATGTGTGCAGTGCCTATGGAAGTCACAGGAGAGCATTAGATTCCCTGGAACTGGAGTTACAGACAGTGTGAGTTGCCATGTGTGGGCATGGATCCGAACCTGGGTCCCCTGCAACAACAATCAGTGCTCTTAACCCCCGAGCTACCTACCTTTCCAGCTCCACATTACGGACATTTACAAAGAAAAGAATACTCCCAAAAATGTGTTCAGAAAAAAGTTCACTTAAACATCACTAAAGATTTTTGTCATAAGCATATATAGAAATATACGTGTAGACATTAGCAGTTGTGTGGTTGTGATAAGTTTAGAAAGAGGAGGAAAGAAGTGGAAAAGAAGGAAGAGGAAGAGGAGGAGGACGAGGACGAGGACGAGGACAAGGTCGAGGAGAAGTGATTCATTTATATAGTAAAAGAATATCACGTGGCAGTCTTTGCTTCTTAATTTGCTTTCTCCACTTTGAAATAACACTGGAAATTTCCAGTGTATTAAATACTGTATTGTGTTCTTTTAATGGGGTACATAGAATCTGACCACATGGACATGGCACTATGTAATTACCTATTATTAATACAGTTTTCTGAAGTTTACTACTAAAATCTTATGACATGTCCTGATGTAGATGAATATTTTTGTACAACTATTATTTCTTCAAATGATTTCTGAGAAGTAGAGCTTATGTAGAAATGAATTTTATAATCACTTTTGAGGTATACCATCAAATTATTTTAAGAAGAAAATGGTACAAATATGTATTATTTTAGCAGAACTTTAAGATGCAGGCATGCACTTTTATTTCTTTTTCTATTTATTTATTTATTTATTTATTTATTTATTTATTTATTTATTTTTGTCTTTTTGAGACAGGGTCTCCCTGTAGCCCCAGCTGTCCTGGAACTGACTCTGTAGACCAGACTGGCCTTGAACTCACAAAGATCCGCCTGCCTCTGCCTCCCAAGTGCTAGGATTAAAGGTGTGCGCCACCACGCCTGGCTATTTTATTTCTTTTTAAAGAATGCTTCCTAAAGTGACTGGTGAAAACGATATGTTCTGGGTCAGTACATAATGGTCTCATATCTGCTTTTCATATTTCTGTTTTCAAATCATTTCTTACATAGTCATTTGATAGATTGCTAGACCATATTCTTTCTCCACTTAAAATTATAATGCTTTCTCTTTTATAATTTGTAAATGTTGTTCTTGCATATCTTATATTATCAATTAAACTTTTTGGGAAAAAAGGAAACAAAGTAGTATCCTCTATATATTAAGCCCATATTCGTATAGGGACCCAGAGTGAATGCTTCAAGCTGGAAACAACTAAGTGACTAGAGATTCTCAGCTACACAGCATTTCAGTACTGGGCTAGCTGAGTGAAAGTAGCTGCAGTGAAGCCCATTTTGTTCTTTGTTTACTATGTCATCAATTCACAGTCAAACCTTTCTTATTCATTTCTTGTACATTTTAACATGTTAACAATTGTTCATTTCACAAGAAATCCAAATTTGTTAAACGGGTATTTAAGATGATTTTACACTCACAGGACATTATTAATTTAAGCTTGCACAGAGCTTTACAAATGATCATGAAGATATTCCAACTGAAAGCAGAGACAAAACATCAGAGAATAAACTCAGGCATGGGGCATCATCGTTTCTAAGAAGATTCTAGAGCATTCTTGGCATTTCCATGGCTCATACATGGTACCTGGGTTCCCATATCACACAATAAGATGGTCTCCAGAGCAATGATGATAGACTTAGTTCGATTGCTAGCCAACATTTTAAATCAATATGCATCATATAAATCAAGATAATATGTAAAATAAAAGAAATTTTCTTATATAGAGAATTTACATCAAGTCCATAAGTGGCAGACTAAATAAAACCTTATTACACTTCTCTTACATGCAATTTTGAAAGAAAAATAGACATATTTCTCAAAATTGAAGATTTTTAGTATCCCTTCAGGCTTTTCAAAAAATTATAAAACAACCTTTTGGAATATAGACAATTTTCTGAGAGAAATTTTTCAGTCCTTGTGAAGTAGCCCAACATTCGAGATCCAGCTTCTCATTGCCTCATGTTTTCTACAAATTATTTCAGTCATCTTCAGCACCAAATCATAGTTCCTGTGCTGAAGTCATGGAACAGGTTGAAGGTGACAATGACTGACTCATCACCAGTGGTGTTCAGTTGGTGACACAGTGATAACACAGTCCATTGGAATGTATGCACTATACAATTCTGACATGTGCAAGTTCTGCAAATCAAAGGAAGACTTTTCTTTCTCTTAGTTTGAAGGAGGGACAATACAACAGAATATATAACACTAAAGTGGATTTTGAGGATGCATGGGTGTTTTATTGTAGGGGTGGGAAGGAATCTACGACAGAGCATTGAGGTATGGAAGTACAGCCTTGAGTGCATGCATTGCATGCTCAGGTAACAAGGTTTCCAACAGGGCAGAAATAAGGCAGACCAGTCCATATCCAGATTTTAGACATTTGCTAACTAGGCAAAGAGATTTTGGCATGAGTAACTGTAGAAAGTATTTATTCCAAGCCAAAGTTAGACAAAATCTTATTTTTTTCTCAGGTATGTATATGTGCTGTGGCTGAATGTGTGTATGTTCTTCATATGTGCAGGGACACGTGTGCGGCTGTACATGTGCACATGTGCCTGTGCCTATGTGGAGACCCCAGGCTGATTGTTGGGTAGCTTCCTCCTTGGATTGCTCTCCAACCATATTTACAAAAGGCTGGATCACTCATTAGAACCCAGAGCTCAGTGACTGGAGTAGTCTAGTTAGCCAGCTTAATCTGGGGTCTCACTTCAAGCTTCCTAGTACTGGAATTACAAGAGGTAAATATACCCACTCCTTTTACCTGGGATTCAGAATCCAACCTCAGGGCCCCACACTTGTGTAACACATACTTTATCCCCTAAACCACCTCCCCAGCCACACAATCAAGATTTTACAGAGAGATGTAGAGGGACTAAAGATCATTTTAGTATAATTTATTTGGAAAAAAAGTAGATGAAGGAAGGTAAAAGAAGGGAAGCTTAGTTTAGGAGGTTATTATAATGATTTAACTGAGAGAATCGCTTTGGAAATAAAATGACAATCTTAGTCTTAGGCCAAATAAAAAGAAAAAAATTCTGGACAGGTGACCAGTTAAGCAGCACAGAAAATGTGTCCACCAGGGTTCCAAACTTATTTACAGTTATCTCCAGCCAAACTCATCAGTACTGGAGAGTCTGAAGAATTTTCCAAAGCTTATTGCTTGAGTAATAATACTGAAAACCAGTTCTGGGCAAAGATCTAACAGGAGGATAGAATAGAGAAAACATGTGTGTCCCCAAGTTAACATGTATCAAGGAGAATGAGAACGCGTGTCTTTGCAGTGTTTAACATGGTCCACAAGCCACAGAATGCACAGTTCCCACAGAGGACACCATCAAATGTGAATGGTTTCAGGAAGAAATGTTTTTATCAGGCAAATAGCAGAGACAGAGGCAGATGCTAAAAGCCCCTCACATATTGACCTTTAATCAGCATGCCGGTTCTGTCTTTTGCAAGTAATGTTAGCCTCCCAGACATTGTTGGTCAGTGTATTTCCCAAGCATGTCCAAATGTACTGGATGTTATTCCCATATGGCTACACACAGCAAGAAGCTGTGTGTTGTTGCCCCGGAGAATCATGGTTTTCTGCTATACAGCATTAATCTGTGACTTTTTTTCAAAACTGAAAAAAGATGTTTCTGTTGTCATTCCACTAATATGAAGGAAAAAAAAAGCATAACTTCTAGGTTGAAATCAAAAGAAGCCCCATGTTGCCGGGCATGGTGGTGCATGCCTTTAATCCTAGCACTTGGGAGGCAGAGGCAGGCAGATCTCTGTGAGTTCAAGGCCAGCCTGGTCTGCAGAGCGAGCTCCAGGGCAGCTGGGGCTACTCTCTTACTTCTATATTTTATATTCCCCTTTAATTTTCTCTTTTCCTTGAAATGGAATCCTTGTGCTCAAAGAATCCCTAAGTAATTGTCTCACATGGAATTACCTGTGAATTTTGAATCAAATATGTGAGCTGAAATCATAGACTTAACTTTGAGTTCTAGTCTTGCCCCGTTAAAAAAGTTTCTTTGGGTCAGGTGTGGTGGCACAGGCCTTTAATACTAGCACTTGGGAGGTAGAGACAGGCGGATCTTTGTGAGTTCAAGGCCAATCTGGTCTACATATCGAGTTCCAGGACAGCTGGAGCTACAGGGAGACCCTGTCTCAAAAAGACCAAAACAAAGTTTCTTTGGTTTTAAACATTCTCTGAAAACTGTGTCCTGAAAGAAAAAAGAGGAATATAACATTTGTCAAATGTACTCCATATATATGGGGATTTTTAAGAACTAAAGTTCCGAGGATTAACAGTCGACTTATTTCTGGCACAAAGTGTCCTTTGAAGTGAATCTATAGTAAATCACGTATTTACATTTACTAAAAAAGAAAAAAAATACTCAGTTTGCCTTGACAAATAAGGATTTGGTGCTAGGATCCACAAATGAGGCATACCATACATCCTTTGTTTTTCTGGGAATGAGTTACTTCACTTAGCATAATGTTTTCTAGTTCCATCCATTTACCTGCAAATTTCATGATATTCTCTTTCTTTACAACTGTATACATGTGTGTATATGTATCACATTTTCTTTATCCACTCATCAGTTGAGTAAAAAGAAAAGTACATTAAAACATATATCAACTTGCTATGTAATTTAGGAATGTAAAGTAATTTTTTTTTTTACCTGATGCAACTCTATTGCTAAAAGGTGAATCCCTAAACATGTTTTGGGCATATTTTGAAGTAATATAAAATTAAAGGGAACAACAATGAAAAAGACTTGCTCAAAGAACTGACAGTAAACTTCTGCCCCAAACAGTAAACTTCTGCTTTGAAAAATTTTAAAAAAGATTAAGAAAAAGATGCAAGACATGTATGGCAGGATGCAAGAGCTCTGGAGGTTTGGGGGATACGGAAGGGGAAACGGGTCTAAATTTTATTAAGTGATGTATGAAATGTGCAAAAGTTCAGTATAAAAATTAAGAAATCAAAAAGAAATGAATCTAAAATTTGGAACTGTAGGTCAGAATTAATCATTTTGATTCCACCTGTGAGAACAAGATACAAAATAACAGAGCGGGACCCCAGAGGACCAAGTGATGTCCCTGCCACAGTGATGTGGGGAGGCTCTGGTGCTAAAGTCCTATCCTGTGGAAAGATAAAACATCTACATCATATTTAGCTCTTACAAATCTTGGTCTTTTCTGTTATCTTTGGTATTTAGTGGATCCAAGGTGATAGCTACATTGGTTAAAGTTATCCAACAAGATTAAGTCAAGAAAATGTGCTTCCCGCTATAGGGTTTACAACTAAGTTTAGATGGAAATAAGTTGGGTCAACCTCTAAAGAGGTAAAGTGGGATGCCAGTGTTTAGTGAATAGGAGATAGGAACAGGGTCCAATTCTGCCACTATCTAGTTCAGAGACAACAGAAAATCACTTAAAGTCCATAAACCCAAATTATATCATCTTAAAATTCTGGGTTTAAACAAAAGTAGCTTCTATTTTCCTTCTGAGTTCAAACATTTTATAATGTTTTCTGGGTTAAAAGTATATTCTACTCGGGTTATGAGAAAATTAAATTTTAGCAAATAAAATTCCCTATAAATATATGAATATTACATTTTCCCAAAATGTCAGTCCTCAGCATTAGTGGTTTTCAGGTAGCACTGCATCGCATCGTGATATTGGAATCCTACCCTCCATTCTTTTTTTTATCAATGTATGCAAAGACAGCTTGCTGTTTAAAAGAAGCCTGTGGTGTTTCTTTGTGTAAAGTGAAGAATTTCTTAATTTCCATGTTGACTGCTCAGATTTCTTGAAGTCAAAGTAACAACAAATACCTTGCCAACAGGAAGTCTGTGCAAAATGAGTTTCCAGGTGATAAAAACCTCAGCCTGGTTCTAAGTCTACAATCACAAACTTTCCAGAGTTGTGGCTCTTCTTGACACACTGTGTTTCTCACAGGTTTCTTTATCGAATTTGTTCTTCCCTGAAGGGACAGTCCTTTAGTGCTGCTTAGACTCATAAGTCCCTTCCAACCAAGGCTCAATTGCCAATGGCAGTTCTAAGATTATATTTACTTCTTTGAGCTAAAATGTAAAGGTCACTTTGTTTATTAAAGCTAAACCTGGAGGCTAAATATCTTTTCTCAGTGTTCCCGGGGAAGAAAGAGGGTGTGAGAAGGAAGTCTAGGAGACAGGAATGCTTGTGAATTCAAACATATTGATTAATTGATATGAAATTGAATTCCCTGGTTCCTAGCTAAATTTAATTTGGCTTGTCCATTGTAAAAATAGAGCTCGTACTTCAGACCAAGAATAAATTTTACCTAGAAGAAGCAGCCCTCTGATGCTAGGAAAAAAATAGTTTTAACACTGGCCTGTCATCTTAACTTTAAGAGACAGAGTCAGATTATCTTCTACTAGAGAAAACAGCACCATTTTGCTTTGGATCTCTTTGTCCACTTCCAGTGCTTCAAACACCTTCCAGAAAGCTGGAATTCACAGGCAGTGGGTTTAACCAACCCTCCATCCCTGCCTTCCCAAATATATAATTTTGCTAACAGACATATTTTTCCTCTACTTCTGATTGACTGGAACCCTCCATGAAGCTACTAACTCGTGGGAGTCTTGACCTCACAATACCCTCACTTTTCAGCCAGCATCTTAGCCAGTTTTCCTAGAAACTGAACAGCTTTTTTCTAAGCTCCAGATACATCCTTTTCAGAATTAGTATCTTGTGTTTTTTTTTTTTCCCCCTCTGTGCCAGAATATATGAAAAACAAAGGGTTAGGAACAAACAGCCAGGTGTACCCATGAATTTTTAAACCTGGTCTTCTGAAAAACATGCACAGCAAAACCCTACAACTACCCTTGGGGGTGAAACATCAATCTGAATGCTAACCAGCGTCATCTCTGTTACGTGTCTACACTAGCCCCCGACAGATGGCCCATTTGCTGTACCCCCTTCAGTTGACACACCAGCCACTTGCAGCTGATGACTTTCAGAGGCTGGAGTTCTGCTTGTGCAATCTGGATACCCACTCAGCAGCACATCACCAGAGTGGTACAGGATGTACAAAGCAGAGCTTGCCCAAGCAATTATCTAAAAGAAAAATGTAAACAAAAAGGTACCCGTGGACTAAGAAGTAAGGTTCTCTTTCCTTGACTTTTCTTTTTTTTAATTTTTTTTAAATTTTTTTATTTATTTCTGTATGTGTATGAACGTAGTGTCTGCATGCAGGTCTGTGCACCCGTGTCGTGCAATGCCACGGAGGTCAGAAGAGGGTTTTGGATTCCCCTGGAACTGGAATTCTCCTGGAATTGGAGTTTCAGACGGTTCTTGGCCGCCATGTGGGTGCTGGGGATCGAACCCGAGTCCTCTGTAAGAGCGGTCGGCGCTCTTAACCGCTAGGCCATCTCTCCAGCCCTCCTTGACTTTTCTTTGAGATGTAAGGTACTGTCTCTTACTGATGCTATGAGGGGACGGCTTTCAGTCCTTCTGTCCATCTAGTTCCTACAAGCAAACAGGGTTATTTGTACAATTTTTATTTTATTTATTTTGAATATTGTGCTTATGAGTGTGAGTGTGAGCATGCATGTGGGCAGTGTACATGTGGACCTCAGAAGACAACTTGTGGAATTCAGTTCCTTTTTCTCCCTGTGTGTTCAAGAGAGTGAACTCGGATTGTCAGGTTGAGTAGCAAATGTTTGCAACCTGCTAATTGATTTCACTGGCCCTCTAGATCTTTTTAATTTAAGAGTAAATCTATGTTTTAGGTAGAACTACTGCAACCATTTCCACAAAAGCAGCTTTTGACATAAGGGATCAAGCAGTAATTATTCCAGGAATCTGAACTTTGCTGTCTTGTTTTGCTGCAATGCAGAGAAACCAGACTTCTGATATTAATATGCCAATATAACAGGATATACTGTCTCATTTGCAGTTTGACCTACAGCTGGTGTTGTCTTCAAATACTTCATTGCTAAGCTGTGGATATAATCTTCTAGGCAAGAAATGACACTCTATTAGTTATGAAATGCAAGGGTAGATTTACATAACATAAAATAATTGCTCACTTCCAGAAATTATTCCGAAAGATGTAAACTGTTTCTTGAATAATGTTTATATAAAACCAACATATGAATATAAGATTTGTTTAAAATTACGTGACTCTGATAGCAGATTTCCAGGATTGTACATAAAAGTATATAAATGTTAGGGTGTCTCTGTATTGCAGTTTAGCAACAGAGTAGTTGTATCAAATATTGAGGAGTCACAACTATGAAAGTTTAGGGAAGAAATACTTACTGGATTAAAGGATTTGCTTCTGCCTTTCAAAGGCACTTTGAGTTAATTCTATCCTTAAACCAATCATCCCACATTGCTGTTACTTCTTTGTGAATCTCCTCTATTGGATTGAGTTCTATAGTAAACAATGATTTATTACTCATCTTTGGTTTACCATCTCTTGGGCCTTTTACACAAAGTAAGCTTTCAAGTGACTTTTGTTGGTTGACAAGATAATGACAAAACACCTTTTAAATTATTTGACAGTTTAATCATTAGTTAAGTCACCAAGTACTTAATATTTGGTGATATTTAATATCTATATATTCACATTTTAATTTTAATTAATAAATATACTAATAAGAAGAATGATTATTTTCATGTATTAGCCCCCATCTTTTTTTTAGCCCCCATCTTAAGGGTTATGTATTATTAATCACTGATATTCCACTGGATGTTTACTGTTAGTATTACCATTTTGTATATTAACACACTGAGGCCCAGCACTATTTCATGGCTAGAATAGGATCACACAGGTAATTGGTGCTCACACTAATATTTTACATATGTATGAAGAGGTTAAGCTCCAGCTTAAATTATCTCACTCTCTACTTTGCTGTCCTTGTGCAGAGTGTGTAAGCATTGGTGGAACATCTTCATTTTCCAATGATGATGAGCTGAGGTCTATCATCTCTACCAGTGTCTAATATTGTCATTCTTTTATCTTTTCAAATAGAGAATGAGGACCAAGTATGGTAGCACAGAAGTTTAATAGAAGCATTCAGGAGGCAAGGGCAGTCAGATTTCTATGACTTCAAGGCCAGTCTGGTGTACATAAATGAATTCAAGGTCAGCCAATGGTAAGACCCTATCTCAAGCAAGCAAGCAAGTGCAAGCAAGCAAGCATGTAAGCAAGCAAACAAACAAACATATCTATTTGGGGGCCTGGAGAGATGGCTCAGTGGTTAAGAGCAGGTTCACTTTCAAGCACCGCATGGAGGCTAATGATCATCCATAACTCGAGTTCCAGCATATCCAGTGCCCCCTTCTGGTATCCCTGGGCATTACATGCAGGTGATGCACTTACATCCACGCAGGTCTGAAGCACTCAAAAGACTAGACAAGATCAAGAAAACAAAAGACACCAAATGCTGGAGAGGTTGTAGGGAAAGGGGGAATGTAAGCTGGTACAACCACTATGGAAAGCAGTGTGGAGAACCCTTAAAAAAGTCAAAATGAGTCTACTACCTGAGCCAGCCATACCACTCCTGGGTACATACCCGCAAGACCCATCCTACCGCAAAGATACATGCACAGATATGTTTATTGCAGCTCTTTTCATAATAGCAAAGAGCTGGAACCAACCCAAATGCCCCTCAACTGATGACTGGATAACAAAAATGTGGTACATCTACACAATGTGTAGTTGTGGAGTTCTATGCAGCGGTAAAGAAAGATGACATCATGAACTTTGCTGGTAAATGGATGGAACTGGAAGCCATTATGCTAAGTGAAGTAACACAGTCCCAGAACAAAAAGGCAAATGTACATGAGCTCTGGTGGGGTGCGGGGATAGGGTGGGGGACACAGGTCTAGATTTGATAATCTTGTACAAAATATATATTAAAAAATAATAAATAAATAAATAAAGATGGGGAAAAAAAAGGTAAATGGTTTCCTTCATTTGTGGATGCTAACACCAAATCCCCAGTTGGCAGGCAAACTGAGCAACTTTATTATTATATTTCATTGTATCTGAAAGCAACTGTGCTATTCCAATGTGAATCTCTTAATGGGCTCTAGAATTGTCCTACCACTTGTATTCACACATTGTAATTGCCATATATGGGTGGAAGATATGTAGTCATTTTCTAAAAAAAAGAAGAATGTAAAGTTACACATCTTTTTACCTGCATGCAACTTTACTGTTAAAATGTGAATCTGTAAACATGTTTTGGAATTAACCTATCATTTATTTTCAGAATTTGTAATTTTGATTTACGTGTGGAGTATATATATATATATGCATATTTTGGAATAATATAAAATTAAAGGGAACAGAAAAGAGAGAGAAAAGCATATTCAAAGAACTGATCAAAACAGTAAACTTGTACATTGGAAAGGTTATAAAATACTGAGAAAAAGAGGCAAGACAGGACATAACACGTATGACAGAATCCATGAGCTCTGGTGGAGGGCAGGGGGATGTAAGGGGTGGGCATGGATGGGGGAATGAGTCTAAATTTGATTAAGAAAATGTTATATGAAATACACTCAATAAAAATTAACTTAAAAAAGATATAAAATAAAAAAATAAATAAAAAATAAAAACAATGTTTTTCTAAAATAAAGAGGGAATATCTTGAGGTTCCAGGCAGAGCCTGAATATGTCATATGTCCTGGAGACATATGCAAAGTTAGAAAAGAAGTTTGAAGATATTTTAGCAACAGGAGCTATCATAGATTCTGGGACGATCTAAGTATAGAAGAGGTAAAGAAACACACTGCCATGGTCTCATTTCTGTTACTGTGATAAAATATCCTGATGAAAATCAACTTAGGTAGGAAAGGTTTTATCTGGCTTACAGATTCAGGTTAGAGTCCACACATAATTGTGGGGAAGTGAAGGAAGAATCACATCCACAGCTAAGATCAGAGAGAATAATGTACAGATTCTTGTTTGCATCCTTGTACTAATATTATACAGTCCTGGGCCAAACCCCTGAAATCCTGCCACCAAAAATGGTCTGGGTCTCCCTATATCAACTATCAATCAGGATAATCCCCTATAGGCATAACGCTAGATAGTAGTAATCAGATAGATGTACTAATACCTCACTTGGGACTCCTTCCTCTGAGTTGTACCAAACTGACATTTTAAAATAAGTAGCACACAGTTGTACAATGGGATACATAGTTTGAAAAGTTTAACTCTATCATCATTATCATCATCACCAATCATCATGTGACATTTATGTGCTTCTTTGTCTACTCACTGTAGCAGAATCAGCTAGATTGTAACATTTATTTAACAAATAAGTGTTAAATTTAATCAGCTAGATTGTAACATTTATTTAACAAAGAAATTTAACAAATTCATCAACAAAGTCATGGTTCAATAATTAAAACATGTTCTCTTTTTTTAGACATGCTGGACTCATGAAAAAAACATGTTGTTTTACACATAATATTTTTATTAATTCTTTGAGAGTTTCATACATGGATACGATCCATTTTGATCTTTTTCATCCATAAGAATCACTGTTTTGGTGCAACAGAATTATGATAGCAAAGTCATTCTTCTAAATGCTCACATCTTCACAAAAAGTATAATTTATAACATAAAAAAGCACATATATTTTAGAAAATAAATAACAATGGGCTAATACATAAAACAGGGCATCCTAATCTCATTTATGGAAGATAATCCTTGACTCAAAGTCATTTACATACACAGGCATGTGCATAAACACATGACAGCTATTGAAGCCTTTGCTAGTTTTCATTCTTCCAATACTCTGTACATCTGACTGATGAGATATATTGTACTAGCATGGCCGAAGGTGGTTAGAATCCAAGCTGTTCTGGGCCCTGGTGGGCTCATTATCCCTTACCCCATTTATCAGCTCTTTAGGCCTTGTTATCTTCACATCTTGGCTCCTTTCCAGCTTGTATATTGTTTATTGACTAAGGTAAAGAGGTAGGAAAAGTAGAGCATTCTCTAAGGGGTTCTGAATATGGTGTCAAGAGATGCCATGAGATGGATTACTGAGCACCTTCTCCTCAGCTCCCAGGCCAGGTTAGTAGAAGAGAGTTGCTGGGGGAAAGCTTCCTACTACAATTGATTTCTAAAAGGACATTTTTCATATCAAAATCTCTAAACATCTACTGTACAGATGACTCCCATTAGTGAAACTGACATGCGACCATTTAACAATCAGCCTAACTTACAAGTTAAACATGAAGTGGATATGGGACTAACTGTAGGGATAATATCAAAAATATAAAAAGAACAAAAGGCATTTTGAAATCTGTGTAAGACCAGAGGAATGTAGACAAGTTGATGAAAGAAAGTGTGCTTGTAGTAATTACTGTGTCAAAAGAGGCATTTCTTATTTATATAAAAAAATGACAGTGTACTTGGGGACCATTTTGTCATGTTGTTCCATCAGCTTCAGTTTGGAAGTATAATTAACATCAGTAAATTGAAATAATTAATCTTTCACTTTTGGGAAAACTTTATAGTGAAATGTTATTTGTCAGAAAAGACAACAGAGGATTGTTTGGGAGTTTAGACATCTGTAAACAATCCTTATGAAGGAGAAAGTTCTAGGTCAACGGCATAATTTAGTTGCCATGCTTCTTGAGTTTTTCTTGTGAAGAGAATGGATAGAAGGTAAGTTAGTTACACACACTTATTCTGTGAAGGAACACTGTCCCAGAAAGGCAGAATACCCACAAATACCTGTGACATTCTTTATAAACTTAAGGTCAGGTAATATTCACCTCAATTTCTAAGGACTTTGAGTTTAAATTACCAAAGGAAAACCTTACACTGATGTTTCAAAATTAACTCTAGGTTCTTAAAGAGTTTCTAAAAGGACTAAAAATAAAAAGTTGTTGGTCTTTCAAAGGTTGAGATGGAGTGTATTTATTTGGGGTTTTTGAAATTCCCTAAGATGTACATAGGTTCCACCTACTTCTAAGCCTCTTTTATTAGAATTTTACTGAATACAATTGTAATTTTATTCCTGATTTTTCTTATCCACAAAGATTTATATGTTAAAATTCTTAAAAATCATAAAATCTTTTATCAACACTTTGGTTCCAGTTTTATGACTTTGGGTAGAGGAAGTCTTTATAAGTCTTACCACACTAGGGTAGACCCAGGGTTTCCACTAGGGAATAGGTTTCATTCGCTAATCTCTTTCTCTCAAAATCAGTCAACTGGGAAACAGAAATGTAGCCTCTCCTCCTATAGTAGATACTGCTTCCCTTTCCGAGGAACAGGCACTGCCTGCACACTTTCCCCTCTTTGTCTCCGTAGAATACATTGGGGATCATATCCAGTTTACACTTACAATTTATAATGAATTCCTATCTATGCCAGTGCAGGTGGCATTTGAGATTTACAGCATCTTGTATGAAGTTTGTTTGTTTTGTTTTGTTTTTGTTTTGTTTTTTTTTTGGGGGGGGAGCATGGTCTCCCTTTAGCCCCAGCTGGCCTGGAACTTACTATGTAGAGCAGGATGGCCTTGAACTCAGAAAGATCCATCTGCTTCTGCCACCTGAGTGCTGAGATTAAAGGCTTACAACACCATGCAAGGCCTGAACGTCTGCCTCATTCCTGCTTCCTTTTGAAAAACATTACTTAATATCCATCCCTTCATATAATGTGTTTGATCAAATCCTCTCCCAATTCCCTCCCTCCCAATTCTTCCTCTGACTACCTACCTTTCCTTCTCAACTTCATGAGTTCTATTTCCTTTTTTAAAATATCCACTTAGTCCATTTAGTGCTGCTTGTTTGTTTATGAATGTGGTGCCATCTACTGGAACGTGGTAGCCTTTCAGAGGGCACACCCCTAAAGAAAACTGGCTGTTGCTACCCTAGCTGTTAGTCCTGTCTGACAAACATTGCTTCACTGCACATCTACTTCTTCTGGCTTTACACTCTCTTGGCTTCTCTTTTAAGATGATCCCTGAGCCTTGCCAATAGGACATGTGATACAAATGTTCTATTTTGAACTGAGCACCCCTAGTCTTCTCCTCTCTGTATGTTGACTAGTTGGAGGGGATGGGAAATCTCTGTGTTAATCACCATCTACTGCAAAAAGATTCACTAATCTATGGGTATAAATAAAAAAGTTTGGGGGCAGTTTACTACTATGTCCCTTTGGCAGAATAGAGGTAGGTTCTTTCCTGGGGCCTATGAACCTAGCCACCCATGGATTTTTTAATCCAGATAACAGTACTAGACATGGGTTAATTTTGTGGAGAGACTTCAACTACAATTAGAAAGAAGCAGTTTACTCCCATTACACTCATGCCAGTATTGCCACAGAGGTTCTAAATTGCTAGGGCACTCACAATGGCTTGCAAGTTCACAGCTGGATAAGACTATTTTTTGAGAGCTTTTATCCCTCAGTGCTACATGCATGCAACCTTCTAGTCTATGAAAGTGAGCCAGTAGAGATGAAGTTTCTGGATCAGTACCAGTTTGATTTTGTTATGTCATAGTATCTTACCATCAAGTTCTCAGGGGTAATCAAACAATTTCAATAGGCTATAATGTTTGGAGATTGTCTATGTGATCCATTAACCAACTGTTAGGACCAGGTCAGAAGGAGTTAACTGTAAAATTGAGTTAGCTAAATCAAGCCTGGTTCCCATGACTACCTTAACCACAAGAAGATAGTTCAACCCTGAGTTCCTAGTTCCCACAGCTACCTGAGGTCAGGATAAACTTTCCCAGCCCTGAAGGAGTGCTTCCCACCCCCTAAGGAGCCCATTCCTCTCCAAGGGTCTTCACATGCTAAACACAACCAATCAGCTTAAATGTCACCGCTGCTTGCATTGTGTTTCTATAGCCTCCCAATTGTATTTCATTAACAATAACCAATGCTCCCCATGGTTTGTGGTTTGTGTTTTTTTTTTTTTTTTTATCCTTAAAATCTCTCTGTAACAGACAGTCAGGGTCATACTCATCCCGGCATGGAGTGGGTTGAGTCCCTGATGCATCAGTTTTCTTAATTGTGTTCTGGTGCACCAGCAAATTGAGTGAATTTTGTATTAAAGATTGAATCCTGGGCTTGAGAGTTTTTTATGCAATTTTCAGACCCAACACAACAATTCTAGATATGGTAACCCACAGCTAACAGTGGAATTTTTATTTGATAGCTTATGATGTATTGGCACCCATCATATGGTAACTCGATTTAAACTCATTTTAAATATGTATGGTATATGTTTTAGGAAGAATCTACAGCAGTGCTTCCACACGGGATTTTCGAAGGACTTCCCCATACTCCCTCCTCTGCCTTGCACCAAATCTGGCATCCCATTTAATCCTTCAGGTTCCATTATTTCACTTTCCCTTTTCAATGCACCTGTGTTCTATCCTCTTCCCATTAGATCCTCTCCACACTTAACCCCTTGCCAGTTTTCTGACTTCTTTGCATCCTAAAATTAATACAGGTATATAAAAATGCAAAGCCAGCAAACACATATGAGAGAACATAGAGCCTTTGTCTTTCTGGGTCTTGGTTACCTCGCCAGGATGATTGTTTCTACCTCCAGCCAATCCCTTGTAAATTTAATAATTTCATTTTTCATAAGAACTGAATAATTTTCCATTGTGTATATGAACCACATTTTCATTATCCATTCATCAGTTGATAGACATCATGTTGTTTCTACTCCCTGCCTATTGTGACTAGAGCAGCAGCAAACATGGATGAGCAGGCATCTCAGTAGGAGGACAGAGTCCTTTAGGAACATATCTAGTTAGAACTATTTCTGAGAACCTTCTGTACTCTTTTTCTATAGTGCTGTGCCAGTTCACGTTCTCACTAACATTAAATAAATGGTTCCCTTTCCCAGCAGCCAAGATAGCATTTGTTGTCATTTCTTCTGTGATTGTAGCCATTTTGAATGGGGTAAAATAAAAGCTCAAGGTAGTTTTGATTTTTATTCCTCTGATGTCTAAGTAGCTATTTTTTTTTTTTTTTGGTCTTTTTGAGACAGGGTCTCGCTGTAGCCCCAGCTGTCCGGGAACTCGCTCTGTAGACCAGGCTGGCCTTGAACTCACAGAGATCCTCCTGCCTCTGCCTCCCAAGTGCTAGGATTAAAGGTGGGTGCCACCACACCCTGATCCTTTTTTTTTTTAAATAATCTTCAGCAATGTGTATTTTTTCTTTATAGCTCTCTGTTTAGTTCTGTGCTCCAATTTTTAATTGGGTTTTCTACTTTCTTGGTGTTCTTCTTTCATGTTTCTTCTTGGAGATATTCATTTCAGACACCAAACTTCTGTCAGATGCCTAACTAGTAAAGATTTGTTTTATATTCTCTGTAAGCTATCTCTTCACTCTAATGGTAGTGTCTCTTTCTGTATCAGAAACTCTTCAGTTTCAAGAGTTCCCATTGCCAATTCTTAGACTTAATGCCTGTACTACTGGTGTTCTGTTCCTGTGCCTATATAGTTCAAGTGTATTTCCTACATTCTCAACTCTGTTAGATTCAGGGTACCAGGCACTATGTTGAGGTCCTTGATCCATTTGGAGTTGAGTTTTGTGCAGGTGAGAGATAAGAAGCTTTATCTTTCCACAAGTCGCTTTCATGATTGACCAACACCATTTCTTGAAGACACTATCTTACTCCAGGGTGTATTTGAGCCTCTTTTTCAAAAATCAGGCAGCTGTAGGAACATGAACTTTTGTATGCTCAGATCTATTTCATTGAAGCATCTATTTCCATGTTTATTAAAGATCTGTGGTATAACTTGATGGTGATACCTCCAAGGGTGTTTTTATTGTTTGGGATTGTTTCGGCTATCCAGGGTCATTTGCTTTTCCATGGGGATTTTGAGACTGTCTTTCTAATTCTATGAAAATTGCTTTAGAATTTTGATGGGGATTGCACTGAATCTGTAGATTGCTTTTGGTAAGAAAGGTCATTATTTTCACAATATCGATCCCACCAATCCATGAGCATGGGAGGACATTTGGTTTTCTGGATTAGTTTTCAATTTCTTTCATCATTATCTTGAAGTTTTTCTTGTTCAAGTTTTTAACTTCTTTGGTTAAATTTTATCTCCAGCTGGTCTGGAATATGCTATGTAGAACAGGCTGGCTTCAATCTCACTTCTGCCTCTACTCCTGAGTGTTGGGATTAAAGATGTGTACCACTAAGACATGTTTTGAGGCTATGGTAAGTGAGGTTTTACTAAAGTTTTTCTAAGTAGTTTCTTGTTGGCATATAGGAAGGCCACAGTTTTGATGTGTCTTAATTTTGCATCCTGGTACACTGCTAAATGTGTTTATCATCTGTAGGGGTGTTCTGGTGGTGTCTTTAGGGTCTGTATGCATGGATACTTCAATATTTCCTTTTGCTGTGTGTAGTTCATTTGTCCAATTTGCAATTTCCTTTTGCTGTGTGTAGTTCATTTGTCCAATTTGCAATTTCCTTTTGCTGTGTGTATCCCATTTATGTCTTTCTCTCGTCTTATTGCTCTAGGTAAGACTTCAAGCAATATGTTGAATAGGAATGGAGGAAGTAGCAATCTTTGTTTTGTTCCTGATTTTGGTTGGAAGTTCTTTGAGTTTTCCCCCATTCTTTGTGATGTTGGCTGTGGGCTTATTGTTTACTCCCTTTATTATGTTGTAATATGTTCCCCATATCCCTAGACTCTCCAGGCCTCTTGTTCTGAAGGAGTGTTGGATACTGTCAAAGCCTTTATGGCATCTAATGAGGTGATCACATGGTTTCTGTCCTTAAGTCTATTTAGATGGTAGACTACATTTGTTTATTTACATATGTTAAACAATTCTTGAACCTGTGTTATGAAGCTGACATGATTGGTGGATAATCCTCTTGACGTGTTCCTGAATTCTGTTAACAAGTATAGGGAGTTTTTGTATCTATGTTTCTCAGGGAGACTGTCCCACAATTCTCAGTTTACCTTAGGTCTTTATATGATTTAGTTTGGGTATCAGCATAATACTGGCTTTGTAAAAATAATTTGGAAGCATTTCTTCTTTTTCTTTTATACAGAATAATTTGAGGACTACTAGAATTATGTGTTGAATCCATTTGGGCCTGGGCTTTTATTTGCTGAGAGATATTTAATTACTGCTTCTATCTCACTGGTTATCTGTTTAAATTATTTAGTTTATGGGGCTGTAGAGATGACTCAGTAGTTAAGGCTATATATGCCCTTTCAGAAAAACCTGGGTTCTTTTCCTAGCACCATGTTGGGCAGTTAACAGCCACTTGTAACACACGTTTCCAGGAATCTGTCACCCTCTTCTGGTCTTCGTTGGTATTGCATGCATATGGTACATGCACATAAATGCAAGCAACATACTCTTATGCATCAAACTCACTGTTCCCTGTTCTGATTTATTTTGGATTGAAATCTGTTTTTTCAGGTATTAGAATAGCTATACCTGCTTGTTTATAGATCCATTTATTGGAATAAATTTTCCATCCTTTTACCCCATGGTGTCTATCATTGGTGGTGAGGTATACTTCCTGGAGGGAGCAGAAAAAGTGGATCTTGTTTTCTAATACAGTCTACTACTATGTGTCATTTCATTGTGGGATCAAGTCCACTAACATTAAGGATTATTATTTTTTTTTAATTTTTTTTATTAATTTTATTTATTTCTGTATGTGTATGAATGTACTGTCTGCATGGAAGTTTGTGCACCTGTGTCGTGCAATGCCGCGGAGGTCAGAAGAGGGTCTCGGACTCCCCTGGAGCTGGAGTTCTCCTGGAATTGGAGTTTCAGACGGTTCTCGGCTGCCATGTGGGTGCTGGGGATCGAACCCGGGTCCTCTGTAAGAGCGGTCGGCGCTCTTAACCGCTAGGCCATCTCTCCAGCCCCAAGGATTATTATTGAAAGATGTGTATTAATCCTTTTGTGTCCTACTAGGCCTCTTTTGATCACCTGTTCTGTCTTTGTTCATTTATTCCCTGTGACCTCTTGGGTGTGTTGAAACAGGAGCATTCTTCCAGTTTCCTCTTAGAGCTGATTTAATGATCATAAATTCCTTTAACTTATTTCTTATTATGTAAAGTTTTCATTCCTCTTTTAAATTTAAATAATAGTTTTGCTAGGTATAATAGTCTGGGTTGGCATTTTTGGTACTCTCAGAACTTGGAATACATTGTCCAAATCCTTTTGGCTTTAAAATTTCTGTTAAAAAATTTAGATGTTATTATGATGGGTCTGCCTTTACAAGTGACTGGAATCTCCCCTATAATAACCTTTAGAAATCAAACATTTACCATTTCATATGTTTTTGTACAGTTTGGAACTTTAGAGCCTTGCCTATATTATCACATTTTGAGAATATTTCCTCATATAAAGAAGATATTCAATAGGTTCTGATTGAGTTCCTATGAACGTGTCAATAGAGCTGGGAGTCCTGGTACACAGACATGCAAGCCTGACAACCTCACTTCCCACATAAAGTTTGTATGAAAGAACTGACCCTGCAAAGTTGTGCTTTGACCTCTAGACGAGTGCTATGCTACATGTATCCACATGCACCACACACACACACACACACACACACACACAAACACACACACACACACACACAGTGGTGATAAGTAGAAAATTTAAGAAGAAATAGAAAGCTCTTATCCAGCCTAGTAACACACATTATTAGAGCAAGACTCGGCTGTCATCCACTTCAGAGGTAATAAGAGACATGAAGTAGATAGACAGGGAAGCATGGAATTTTATCTATCCTATACTAGGTGAATCTACTCCGAAGATCCAAATTAGAACTTCCAATGTGGAAACCATTAGCAAAGTGCTATTCCAGAGATCTGGGTGAATCAAGCTAGGATTTCTATGGTGAGACCACAGATGGTAACAAACACAGCCATCTAAAAGTGTGGGATGGAAGCCGGACGTGGGGGTGCACGCCTTTAATCTTAGCACTTGGGAGGCAGAGGCAGGCGGATCTTTGTGAGTTCAAGGCCAGCCTGGTCTACAGAGTGAGTTCCAGGACAGCTGGGGCTGCAGGGAGACCGTCTCAAAAAGACAAAAATAAATAAATAAATAAATAAATAAATAAATAAATAAATGAAAAATAGTGTGGGATGGAAAGCAAGAGAAAGGTGGAGGAAGTTGATATTTTAGGAAAGCACGAGGCTTCTTGGAAGAGAGATGCTGTAGATGAGCAAGCAGAGCACTGGAGATTCATAGACATCCGTCACTTCCACCAGCCACCAGCTCAAATATAATTCAGCCTTATGACATGTTTACTGGCTTCTCATTTCAGAGTTGAAAATCCTTATTAAAGGAAGCAAGGAAATTAATAAATGTATCTATCAGAAAGTGTTTGAGTGACTAAAGAAATGGCCCTCCTCAGCAGCTAAAAGCACTGGCTGCTCTTGCAGAGGACCTGGGTTCAGTTCACAGTGTCCATATGGCAGCTAACAACCATCTATAACTCCAGTTCCAAGGGATCCGATGCCCTCTTCTGGCCTCTGTAGACACTGCATAACATTGGTAGGATCACATGATGTAAGCAAAATAGTTGTACATATTTATGACTGTAAATTCTTTTAAAGTAATTTTTTCAAAAAATCGAAAAGAAAGTATTTGGTAAGATACATTTTTTCCAACTTTATTATTGAAAGGATAAAAATGATTTAGCTACAAATTTATAAAAATATTTAAAATTCACTCAATAAAATAAATGTATAAATACATATCATCTATAAAAACTCATATAAAAATAATACATAAATTCATAAAATAACAGAAATAACCTGTATAGAAATATTTACAAAAAGAAGAAAGAATGTAATTTGAAATATTTAAAAATAAAAGAGAACTTTAGTTTTCTAGAAAATTCACTTTGAACACAGAAATCCCAGCATTATGTACGCCAAACAGTACTGAAATACATTGATTTCTCGTGTGTGTGCATGAGGGGGGTGAGTACATGTATGAATGCACACTTGTGTCCCCCACATGAGGAGGATACTGCATGCCCTGCTGTAACATTCTCTGCCTTGTTCCTTGGAGATAAATTCTCTCACTCAACCTGCAGGTTGGCTGGTGGCCAGCAAGCCCCGGTGACCCTTCTGTTTCTGTCTTGCATGGAACTGACATTGCAGGTGCTCCTATGATTCAGCCGGGATTCTGGGGTCTGGAGATTTGAGCTCGAATCCTTGTGCTTGCCCATCAAGGGGCTACCTGATGAGTTGAGCTCCAAATGTACTCACGTTTTAATGAACACACCCTATAGAATCCACAGGCACTGAAGTGTCCTTAGAGAAGTGCAATAGAAAAGTCATATCTCCAGAGATAACTCATGTTGTGGGATACAAGGGCCTTACAGAAATGGTATTCACTCATATACACTTCTGCTGCAAACCAGATACTGGTTTTTCATTTGTTTCTAAACTGACCTTTCACAGATACACTAGGATTACATACCAACCACGGATATGAGAAATAGAATTTCAAAACTATATCGACATTATGATCCAATTGTCTCAACCTTTGAAACCTTCCTGAGTACTATAGATTAAGCACTTTCCAAGCCGTAAGAAGGTACTTTATCCCACTATTCAAATTTAGTTCATTCAGTGTGATGATCAGTTCCTAATAGACATCATAGCTGCAAATTAAACTAAAAGAGTGTTTAAAGATAACAAATCACTTGGTTAGATTAAATGATGTTTTCCAACAAGTATTACACAGCCTGATGAGTATGATAAGGAAGTAGCTAGGGATATTAGAAAGGATTAACTGACTCCTTGAAAAGGAACCTTGGATCTCTTAAAGCTTGTATTCAATTGCAGTTGGGGCTGCCATGCGGAAAGAGAATAGCTGCAAATTACTACTTAGTTTTACAAAGTAAAGGTCATGGAAAGAGTGCAAATTGCAGTCGACATCAAAGGAACTAGAATATGTTAAATAGAAAGGACCTCACGGCATTTGTATGAGATCTTAAGGTTATTACTCATTTAACTCATTTAACTAAAGATTCCATGATGCTAAGTACTTTATTCCCACATGCCAGGAAGATGAGACAAGTTGCCCACACGCACTCAGCCTATGGACTGTCTTTCATTCACAGGTTTCAACCCTAAATTCAGAAGAAAACGGAACAAATTGATATGCATATGCAGCATCTGAGAATGGCACTTATTCATTTTTCTAGGAATGTATATAGATATTACAATGATATAAAGGACACAAAAACTGCTGCATGGAAAAACTTTTATTCCTCAGTATTGAGAATACTACAAGGACTACATATTAGACCATAGTCCTTCGGGATTAAATCCTATTTGACTTAAGAGGAAATCGCTCAAAGGAGAAAACATCCCTTCAAATATGCAAATGTGTAACTGCATGTCCCTTTTCAGTGTCTTCTCCCATTCAGCACTTATGTTGTAAGTAAAGCTGTGTCTCTATATTTTAATCCCCATCATCCTGAAGTGAAAACCAATAAACGCACTAGGGAAGAACAGAGTATCGTGATTCTACTCTGATTTCTTAAAGCAAACCCAAGTAGTTTCCTATTCTTATATTTTTCACTTCGGTGGGCTTGTGTGACTCTTGAGATCTGAGTTCTCCTGAGGCCAAAGGAAGGTACCAGGGCATGGGCTGAAGAGCCCCCCCTTCCCCCTCCGCCCTCCAAACTGGGATTACGAAAAGGCATCTGAAGGAGGCAAGCAAAGCAAGCCTTCAACATAGTGAAGATGTATTTAGGACTCACATTGGAATACAGGCAAGGAGAAGCCCATATGCCAGGATTACGAAGAAGAGACAACACTGGAAAGGGGCAGGATAATCCCGTGCCATGCTTTACCACCCTATGGAAGACTCCTGCAGTGGGATCCCTCTGGGGATGTCCCAGGACACAGACATCAGAAACACAATTGGGAACATATTTAAAGAACTACAAGATCATAAAGAACAAATAAAAGAACTAAGAAAAGAGAATGAGGAACTCAAGAAAGACATAGAATGACAAGCTCTGGAAGGAAGTAGAAACACTGAAAAGATCCCATGCTGTAAAAGATAAAGAAACCAACCAGCGAACCAAAGAGCTACAAGAAGAGATCGAGAAGCTCCAAAAAGAAGTAGAAATATTAAAGAAATCAGAAGAGGAAATGAATCAGGTAACTTCTATAGCTACTTGGTTTGTCCTGAAATTCGGGTCAATATCAGTATCAAAAGAATTTGCCAATGTACTTGAGGAAACAAGGGAGGAAAGAAAGAAGCAGACAGAGACATTCCATCAGTGAGGAGGATGCCCAGGCTGCAGATAAAGAACTTTTTCCTCCTAGTGTTGGTGTCTGGATGGAAACCAAGTAGCAGCACTGAAAGTTAAGCTGCCTCTTTTGAAAATATAAACTCCCCTTTAAATGGCACATAGACATGATACAAAAACAGTTTCAATGACTAAGCACTGTGACTCTGGATTACATCTCCCCTCCAAGAGCCCTGAGGTCCTATTGCTTGTTTCTCCCTTTTGAGCTCAGATGTTGAGTTTGCAGAACCACGCAAGAAAAGTGATTTCTCTTAGCTAGTAATTTCTGGCTGTGGTTTTGCAGGCTTTTCATGGAGATATAAAACAGGTCCTGACCACTCAGAGTCATTAAGTCTCCCTGGCAACTTTCTGCAAGGGTAGTGATATTAACAGCAATTGCCCTGGCCAGATTCCATTCGGAGTAATTGCATTCCACCAGGCAGTTTGTAACAAAAGCTTCTTCCCATGCAGTCTTCTTCAGCATTCTGCCAGTACTCCACTGACTGGCAGCTGAGCTCCAGATACTTTTGGGTCACAGCAGAGGTTCTGCAGTGAAGTCATTTGGAGAATATCAAGTCCCAATGCCACAGGCTGCCTTGTCATCTGCAAACTTCTCCACTGGTTCACAATAGCAAGACTTTTAAGACTTCCTAATTTCCAAGATCCAGCCTGAATTTTTGCTTTTCCAGAGCCCTTCAAATGCCTGTCCAAGCTTCCTCTTTATGGAGTTAGCATTTGTTAGGTCCCCTTACATATCTGTGCCTACAGCCCAGCCCACTCCCAACTCTCCCTCCCCTCCATATCCCAGCTTAGCAGGAAGAAGACAGAGCAGAGTCCTCATCCCCCTATCCCATAAGAGTCTGGGATGTTAGGTCTGGCTAGGCCAAAAAGCCAAGATGGCATAGATCAGAAAGACCCTCCTTTCTTTTTCCAGTCAGGCCAGATGCCCATGAAACCTCTGGACCCAAGACCCACCTCCAGGTCTGAGCCCCTGACCTGACTTAATTGGCCAGATTCCAACATGTCACCATCTCTCCTCCCCACTGTAAAAGGCTCTCCCCACCTCCCAGATTCCTGCTTTCTCCTGGTCTTGGAGGGCCATGGATTCACCAGAGAGAGCGTGCATTTCCTGGAATAAAAGCCTGCCTTGGTTTACTTTTAATTCTGACTGATTCCGCCCTTTTTCTTAGGGTTGGATACTTCTTAGTATTGTTTAAAAATATTGAAATTATCTCAATAAATGCAGATCATTTATGATTGTGATTATTTCCTGGTACTCATTCCCATGTAAGGTGCTAACAGTATGTAGATTATCATCTATATCACCTATATTCATGAACTAAGAAAGAGTGCCCCCCCAAAGCTGTATGATTTTGTGTGTTTATCAGACAAATATAGTTAAGGCAAAGTGACCACGTGTCTCTTGTTAGCTGAAGTGGAAATGAAAATCAGAAAACTGCTGTCTTTACCTTAATCACAGTCTCTTCTCATTCTGAAATTACCCTTGTTCTATAGGTGACAGTTCCCTACTATGTTTTTGAAGAAGCTACTTCAGAAAAATGACTATTAAGAATCCTGTTCCTGGAGTATTTCTGTGTGTCCTACATCTCAGTTAATGGCTTTTAAAATAAAAACATAGATTCCTTCTCCATGTTAACATTTTTCCTAGGTGTCTTGTAAGTATCTGTAATTAAATTGTGACTGTGCAAACAAGAAGGGGGCTGGGAATTGGGAGGTGACAGGTTTTCATGTATCCCAGGCTAGCTTAAAATTAGCTATGTAGCTAAAAATCACCTCAAACTTTTGATCCTCCCATCTCAGCCTCCCAAGTACCATCACACTTGGGGTTTTTTGGTTTGTTTTTAAAAACCATTTACTGTGGAAGTATAATGTATTATTCTTGAATATACATGAATATACATATTATTCAAAGCCATAGTGGAAAACTGAACCTACCTACAAAGTTGTTATTCTTTTTTTATTGAAGTTTTGTGCATTAATGTGCTGCTCAGAATAAAACTGAGGGCTTCACACATGCTAGGCAAACTGAGTATCACCATAGCCTTGAACCTTACTTTTCAAATAGTGAATTTTATTTTCATGTATGATTGCTTTTTACTCAATAATCAAGAGAGACTGGATGGCTTGTACTTTCTCATTTTCCATATGGAATAATGAGTTCAAGGTTCTAGTACTGATTCTGAAATAAAACAAACCTACTATGCAGTTAAATAAAAGGTTCAAACCCCTCTGATGTTAATTCCATGCTGTACTCAGTAGCAGAGAACCCAGTGGTCTATGTTAACCTAACATAAGGCCACTTATGCCTGGAGGCAAGTGATCACTTCCCTAAACTAGCAAGTACAAATTATCCTCGATGGAAAAATATTGGAAAATTTTTCCTCCTTGGCAACTCTGTTATAAACATTTTTCAAAAGAAATGCCCAATTGTCTTTATATTTAGAAAAGGCAATCATTTTAGTAAAAATCTCAGTATATACCATGTATGTAGTGTTCAGGGTTTAAGCTATATATTTCATCTCTGTGGTTTTACTTAATGATCATTGTCCTCCCCAGGATGTCTTCGCCACTGCACAGAGTACATCCTTCAATTCATGTACATCAGGCCTGGGATTTGAGTGGGAGAATGGCTTCGTCAGTGGTGTGAGAAGGAAGTTTCAGCACTTTCTTTTGGCCAAATAACATTGGCCTTAATTTTTATGGTTTTCTTTTTTTTTATTTTTTAGTTTTTGATCTTTTTTGAGACAGGGTCTCCCTTTAGTCTCAGCTGGCCTGGAACTTGCTATGTAGACCAGGCTGGCCTTGAACTCACAGAGATCTGCCTGCCTCTGCCTCTGCCTCTGCCTACTGAGTGCTGGGATTAAAGGCATGAACCACCACACCTGATCCCTGCTTCTGGTTTTCTTGCTGCAAAATTTTAAAGCTAAGCCAAAGGCAAAAAAGGAAATAAAAAGGGTAGCAAACTTGATCAGAGAAAATCTGAGAGAATCTCAAAGCAGTTTCCCCCTCTACTGCCAGCTGTAAAGAAAATGAGATGTAGGATTCCAGCCAAGGCATGTGAACTGGATTCAGCCTTTCCCTAGTCACTTTTTAAAATTCATATTCTCTCTCTCTCTCTCTCTCTCTCTCTCTCTCTCTCTCTCTCTCCCATTAGCCTATATTGTAGTTCTAGCTCTCCCTTTCCCCTTCCCTCTTCCTCTGGCTTTCCCCTTATCCCTCTCACCTGGAGACTTTATAAGCCTTTATAAGTGTATAATTTATAAAATAATGCCATGAGCTTGTGATAAAACCCAGCCTTCAAGAGTTCTTTACCAGGATCCAAGAAGCCATAAGATCAAAAACATAAAAATAAAAAAAAAAACTCCTCCAAATAAAAATTTCCAGACAAAGCAAAGACTCCTTAAAGTTCTTAGACACTGGGAGTGACCTTTGACTTTGTATCCAGTGCTGGAAGGGTCAGGGATAAAGAAACCCACTCTCTTTTCCTGGCTGAGACACTGTGCATCCTGACTGCCCTTTTGAGAAGACAGCATGATACAGTCTGCACTGGTTTCCCGGGAAGGCTGGCCCGTCCTGCCAGCTTTGCTCTGCTAGACCTGTTTAATTCCACTTGTCACTGAAGGAACTTGATAGACATGGCAGCCAAACTGCAAGCTGGAAATGAGTGACAGTGTCACTTTGGTAGCACTAGGGCAGAGGAAGGCTGAGTTGCTGAGTATTAGAAAAGGGGACATAGGCTGGTACAGGCCATTCATTCTTTTATGGGCTCTACCAACCCACAGAGTCTCCTTCACTACAAAGGTCTTCAGGTCTCCTGTGCACACGTGAGCATCTGGCTCACTGATGAAGAAACATTAACTTCCTCTGTGTATTCATCTCTCTTTTTTTGCAAGACAGGAGATATTTTTGTTGTTCCTCATGGTTTTCTTCCTTTGCGTTTTCTGATTTTACTTCCAGGCACATTTACTGTTTGTGGGTAGGAGACTCAATATGACTCTCAACTGAAAAGTGTCTCTGTTGAATATCATGTTCCTCTCATTTGAGGGAGATAGAGAGTCAAATTCACTGACATTTTGTGAGGAGCTGTAAGCCTGCTCATAAAGGGTTAACTCTGAAATAGCTTCAGAGCTGTTCCCTAAAAGTGCAGGTGTGCAGAGAAGCTTCCTGCCTGCACACCTGATGTTCCGGAGGAAGCTTATCGCAAGCAAACAGTTTCTGCTGGTGCAGCAGCCCACGGAGGAAGCTTATCGCAAGCAAACAGTTTCTGCTGGTGCAGCAGCCCGCTTGATAAACTTTTAACTTTTTACAAGAGTTACCCCCTACCTCCTCCCTTCTTCCCACCTCACTGCCCTATAAATTGTACGTTTACCCTACAATAAATTAGACCTCGACAAAGAGCTTGCCTGGTCTCGTTTCTCTCTCTTGCTTATCTTACAGGTTTTGGGGTCTCCCTCGGGTACATGTCCCTGCAGGCAGGGTCAACATTTCACTGGCTTCTCAAATAATTATTTTCACTCACAATTTACTAAATTTAGGAAACTTAACTTGAACCTTCTTTGTCTCCCTCAAACAAGGTGTGTAGAGAAAGAAACAGAATAACACGTGTCATGAGAGCGGAAGTGGGGCCTACTGCAAGAGAGGAGGGGTGAGAGGAGGAGAGGAGAAGAGTGTGAATAAGCATCGACAACAGCAAAGCATGTGTGAAAAGTCATAATGAAACCCAGTACTTCCTAAGCTATTCAGAAAAATGTAATAAAAATATTACCCTTTCATGGGCTGGGACTGAAACCCTGCGTTTGATCCCCAAATGTGAAAATCCAAGCTAAATTTTAAAAATGCAACCAAAAATAGAAATGACATGGGGTTGGAGAGATGGCTTAGTGGTTAAGCACACCAGCTGCTCCTGTGGAAAGGTGAATTGGGTTCAGTTTCCAAAACCCACATAGTGATTAACAACCATCCATAACTCCAGTTCTTTTGATCTGATACCTTCTTCTGGGTTCCGTGGGCATTGCATGCAGGTGGCATACTTATATGCTGGTAAAACACTCATACACATAAAATAAAAATAAATAAAAAGATATAAAAAGAATATAAGATCACATTCTTTATTGATCTGAAGTTAAACATTGATAACTCCCTTAAATAATGCTGTAGAGAATGACACAGTTTAGACTCTATTACCAAATCTGGTTTTATAAAATTCCTGTGCTGTATTTTGTATTGTTCAAGTTGTTCTCTCAAGGGCTCTGTGAATAGCCATCTGTATCTAACAAGGCTGTGTGGGATGCTTGTGTTTCATACCAAGACAGAACCACTTGCTGTGCAAGGGAGCAAAGGTAGAGCCCTGGAATAATGGAGTGGAACTTTCACACAACATTCCAAGAAGCCGTCCTCCCTGAGCTGAACAAACATCTTTGAAAACCCTGCAATATTTTCTCCCTGGGCTCTGCACAGTTCAATTGCTTGTAAGAACTTTTTGCTATGAAGTGACTAAAAATTATTAATTGCAACCCCTACTCAGTTCATTTGTTGGTCGAAGAGCAAAGGGCTGTCTGAACCCTAAGCTTTCTTATTTCATACCTAGGGGTTGTGAATCCCAATTCATTACAGTTGAGCCCATCGATGGGCTCCCTGACCTCTGTGCCACCCACAAATCAAATGCTAAGCAGATTTGTCTTTCCAGGAGGAAAATGATGAGCCTGAGATGTCAAAGTGACAGTTAAGTTTAATTTCAAATCAAATCCTATGTTGTCCAGTAGAGGGCAACTGGTTCCAAAAATATAGCTTCAATATTTTACAGTTGTATCACCCAAACCAGGAGACTTACCTACTTCTTTTATTTTCATTTTAAAAAGAATGAAACTAAGAGTTTCATTGACATACAGTGCCTTTCCATTAGCATGGTTCCCATTTGTGTGCATGAAAGTATAGTTCTGGGGATACATGTGGCAGAGCTGAAGGGATGGAAAGAAAACACCTGGCTGAATGCAGATTCTCAGAGCTGCTCTGTCAGAATTCCTTATTTGAGCCTTGGAATCTGTATCTTCACATGTTTGCTGGGGATGTGTATATGTGCTGAGGTTTAAGAACCTTAGTAGTGATTTAGCCACTTCAGTCCATCTACCCCCAAAGGAGACCTAGAAAGATTTTAAGGATTTTCACATACATGAACAAAAAAGAAAGCTACCAGAATGTTCTAGAAATAGCATGCTGCTTTGACTGGCTAAAAACAGTCAAACGAACAAACAAATAAACAAACAACCCAGGACTGCCACTCCTGCCTGTTTCACTGAGTACACACTAATATCTCCCGTGCATCTTCAAAGGGAGATGCTACTCTTTAATTAATATGTGTGTACCATCCCTTAACCAAGAAACTTCAGGGAATTTCCAAACAGTCAGGTCCTTATTCAGTTTTCAGCTTGTGATCTGACCAATGTGCTTCCTGCGGCTCAGTTTTCTTCAGCTTCACATTGGTGCTGCTCATACCAGCCTGCTACTTTCAGAGTTCCCTGTTTTGTTTCTTATCAGTTCTGGTCCAGTGTGGCAATGCTCTCAGAGTATCTCACAATGTATGTTATAGTTTGCAGTTCATTATGATCACTGGTTTGAGAAGCAAGGGTTGTCACTGCTCTCATCTATCTCTGAGAAGCAGAGATCTGGGCCACTCCAAATGCTACTGAGATCAAGAAGTGAAGGGATTCTCTGTTCCAACTTAACTTTAGTTGCAAACAACTCCTTTATACAATTTTTCTTTGTGTCTTTTCTCCCATAATTGTAATAGATCCTTTTAAACATTTCATGGAGAGCACAGGTAGGCCAGTTTATTCATTAGGGCCCTGTGTTTATGTTTAACATAATAAATGTTTTATGTATGTGTACAATTTGCATAGGCATGTAACTTTCTTTAGGAAAAAATGGTGAGAAGAAGAGAATTTTCCTCCAGGAAATCATGTGGTAGTATTTGATCTTACAGAAAAATGTAAAAGTCAGGGGTGGAAAGATGGTTCAGTGTTTAAGTGCATTAGCTGCCCTTGCAGAGGGCCCAGATTCAGTTCCTAGCAGTCACATGGCAGCTATCAAACATCAGCAGCTCCAGTTCTAGGGTATCTGATCCTCACTTTTGACTTCTGCAGGCATTGAATGCACATGGTGCACTTACAGAACAATAGTACACATAAAATGAAGATTAATTTTAAATAATTTAAAAGAAAAATGCGAGTCTTTATAGTCAGTGATGATACAGCTTAAAGATTAAAAGTAAGAGTGGGACCATGGGAGAGTACATGAATAACACTATGTAAGGAAAGAGTAATTTTTCCTGTATGGACATATGTGATGGTGAAAGGGATATTTCTCAGCTGTAATTCTGTTCACTGGCATCATTCATACAAATAGAATTGGCCTCTAAGTATGTCTTTGCGCCATTGTCCATGTTTATTGTTCCTCATGCCTTTGAGCACAGGCGGGTTTAGCCAACAAACACAGATACTCTGCTGGGCCACCAGGTAAGTGTCAAGCCAGAACGGGGAATTGTGTCTAGTTACAGGAATGATGTTTCAGATGTGAAAACTCTATGAGGCTCTTTCCCATCCTCCTGACACAGCAGGTTGATCCTGATCACTATTTGCACCTGTCAACTTAGAGATACAGTGGAGACATCTTCACAATTTCTCTTACTTATTTACTTTCTCATTCATCACAAATGTTTATTGAATTATTCCTACAGGTCATTCTGGGTCCTGGAGTAGAAGTGAGCTTTCTTGCACTCCTCTGTATCAAGTGGGTGGCAGAATTCTGAAGGCATCAGTCTGATCTTCCATAGCTGTCAAGGCCTTTATCGTGAAATGACAAGCAGGCTGAATCATTACATGCAAGCAGACAGAGAATGCCACATCTGCCATGCCTTTACATTTCCTCTGTGCTTTGCATTTCTCTGGAATTCTACAATTCATTTGTAAAACATGAAAATTATTAGGGGCCTATGAAGGAGTACGTATTGAGTTTTAATAATACTAGTAAAAAGGAGTCTTCTTGGCAGGAAAATTTCTCATATACACTTACACTAATGGTGACAACATGCACAAGACCCATGTAAGCTCAAGCCAAACAAAATCCCAGCATAGAGGTGGGGCAGTGGATAAGAAACCCCAACCTTAGTTGAGAAGCAATCAACAACCAAGAACTAATGGGAGGTGGAAGGTTGTTTTATTAATTTTTAAGAGTGTGATGTTAGATATTTAACTAGGCTCTAGTGGATGGATGTAGACTGAAGACATTTGGGAAAACAAACGTGGCTATATGGCATTTAATAGGGCTATAAGTGGCATGCAGGTAGGGGAGGTAGTCTAAATATGATCAAATATGTTGTATGAAATTAAAAAATTAATTATAAAATATAAAGGGGAAAAAGAGCCTCCACAGACAAGCATACAGGAGCATGGAAAACATCAATTGGGAGCTGGAAAGGTGGCTCAGCAGTTAAGAGCATGGCCTGCTCTTACAGAGGACTCAGTTTCTAGCACCTATATAACAGCTAACGACCATCTGTAACTCCAGTTCCATGGGATCCTAGGTCCTCTTCTGACCTCCACGGGTATTGGATGTCCCAGGTACACTTACAAACATGCAGACAAAATACAACACGGGAAATAAAAAAAAATCAAAAGGAAAAGCATGAATTGTGAGTGTAAGAACATTAGCTAGAAATGTGAACGACTGTACTCCAGCTGAAGACTCCTTAGTCTCAGGTGTGGGAGGCAATGGTGTAACCTAGCTTATACTGACAGTAGTTTTCAAATGGTGAGTTGATTACTCATAACACAAGGACATTTCTAGAATTATTTCATGTTATGATATAAACACTTGAGGGGTCTTCGTATTCCTTCTTTGACAACAAATGACCTTAGGTAAGGAAAGCAGAGTGGGACAAAGAAGGAAACCAAAGTACAGAAAGAAACAATGGACTAACCAATTGTAAATGGTCATATTCAATTTTTATAGCTCTATCCCACATATTTATTTCAAAGTTCTTTGTAATTCCCTTGAGTTGGGTTTATATAGGAGGAACATAATGAATCATGGGCTGAACTTTGTATTTGTAATAAATATAGACAAATGTTTTGGACTCTATAATCTTCTGGGCTTTATCACATGCTCATAACCAATTCCCATTGGTTGCTGGGTAATAGGATGCTGGCCAGAACTCTCTAGGGAGCTAGCTGGCTTCCCACTCACTGTTTTACACTTCTAGTACCTACCACCAAGGCATGAAAGATAGGGAAAAGATAAATGTTTGAGTCTCTTGGGATATTTTAAGCCTTCTGCAAATATAATCTTCACAAGTATGTACAATTTCAAATAGTGAAGGGGGTTATAGTGTAACTGTGGGAACCAATGTCTGCGCAGAGCAAAGAACTACTTGTATTATCTATTTGTAACTCTACTAGAATAGGGAGAAGGTGGAAGAAGAGTCTCTTTCCACAAGTAGAGGACAGTGTTTTCTGACAAGTTTAAACTTGATTAGATCTGGAAAGTTAAACCAAACAGAGAAAGGCAAATTTCAAGCTCCATTTAATTCTAGCAAATTGGGACTTTCTAGACTCCTTGTGAGCAAAGTCAGACTTGTTTGTGGGCCACTGTTTTTATCCTATGGCTATTTCTACCAAAATAACTTAGTTGATAGACTTTAGTTTCAAATCTCATTAAAATGTCAGCAGCATCATACCCTTAGGGATGGAAGATGGGAGAAAAAGATCTGAAGAGTGCAAAGATGACAGAGGGGATAACATGCCTGTTTTGGGATCCATTCCTACACTTGTTTCCTTAGATTAGCACATTTTTATACCACTGGTTAGTCAGAAATCCTCATTTTCTTACTATGAACAGCCATCTGTCATTTCAGAAAATTATTTCAAACTCTAAATGCCCTGATCCCAAATCTGATGATAGGGAAGGAGCATAAATTTACTCAAAATGCTATCATCCTAGCAGGTGCTGGACAGTTACAGAATTTGACAGGTAGAAGGCTCTATGCCTGACTTCCCACACTCTGGGGATTTGATCTTTGTCAGCTTGCCAGAGAGTATACCCAGCTATGCCGAGGGCCAACTGGTCTTGCAATTAGCAACATATCACAAAGCAATTGGAGAGTTGTGATGTTTGAATCTAGAATAAACCTGCAAGCCATGTCCCAGGTTTTTCTAACTCTTTCATTTATTTAGGGTTTTCCTTTATGTGGAAACAGAAGGTCATTGAACTGAAATTCTTCATTTTCATGGTAGTCTGCCTCTTCTTCCTCCAGAGAAATCTGCATTTTGATTTCTTGGTTTTGGAAGAAAAAATTGAACAGTACTAGGAAGAATGCATCCCACCAGTGGCACTGGGCACTGAGCCAGAATTACACGGAGTGCCAAGCCCTGCAGGAGGGAGAAACACAAGATTGAAAATGGAGCCTAAGGGTAAAGGTCATCTCTCTTGGAACAATAGGCATCTGTGGTAAAAACGGAGTCTTCTGTGGGAGTTTGGAAATGTCAGCAAGAACTTTCAAATGGAAGCACAGAGGCCTTGGATCCAAGGAACAAAGGCAGCATTAGGGAGTGGAGAAAAATTGTAAATCTTTTGTTTATAAAAGCACTAATAAAGTATGAATGGTAAACATGTATATACATATATATATATATAATATATATATTATATATTATATATATGTAAATATAACACAAATCTGAAACAAAAGTACATAGCTTCCTACATTTCTTCCCAAGATTTGACAACTCTTTTCCAAGCATAAGTTTGGATCCTTTCCTGAACACCAGAATTAAAATAGTGCAATTATATGAGTCAAGTTGGATGGGTTTGACTCATAAGAAAAGCTGCTCTATCCACTGAAAAGTGTATTTGCTGATGGGGAAAGAAAGCATCAGCATTTAAGTTGGAGCTATTATCTCTTTCAGGAAATGTGAGCTGTTTTTCAGAAAGTAGTGGAAAGATCAGGTAGCAGTCACTGCAACACTGACTTCCCACAGGCGCTCCTGCTTCTCTCATTGTCATGTTTCAGTCTGTGGCTCTCATCTCCTCATCTTCCCAATGTTTACCTGCCACCCTGATCCAGAAGTCTGCCAGGCCATTTAATAAGTTGGTAAAGACTCGACCTTCAAAATCAACCCTCGGAATAGATAAATGATCTGCCAAAGGAGTACCACATAAGGAAAGAGAAGATTGTAAAATATATCCTACCAAATCATTAAGATGCCAGGACATGAAAAGCATACTAGTGCCATGCAAACCTCATGGTAATGTCCACCTATATATCTGTCAGTGTGTGAACTCTATTCACAGACAGCAATCAGAGAAAGAGCTCAAGTAGGAACTCAAGGATAGGAGCCCTGGGGAAATATGGCTTGAGGTCTTTCCCAGGGGTGCATACATATCTAGCTTTCCTATACAGCTCAGGACCACCTACCAAGGGAATGGTGTTACCCACAGTAGACTGGATCGTCCTATATCAATTAATAATCAAGACAATCCACTATAGACATGTGCACAGCCCAATCTGACTAGGAAATTCCTCCATTGAGGATTTACTTCTTGGGTGATTCTAGGCTGTAACAGGTTGGAAGTTGAAGCTAACATCGGGTCACTCCCATCTTCCCACTGGGCTGACTGAAGACCCCTCATTCTGTTTTCACAACAATTCTAGCATACAGTCAGCTCCAAATTCTGAGAGCCTTTATTATGGCATATACCACATTGTATAGCTTGATTGAATCTGTGCAATGGGATGGCAAACTCCTAGGGTCAAAGCTTAGTCTGGATCCACTTATATTTCACATTTATATTCATTTTGCATTCAAACAATCTGGGGTCAAACCTTTAACAAAGTGGGTGTTAATTTTTTCGCTAATATTTTGTCCTTAAAGCTGATTAATACTCCTAATTTACCAGTTACTTAAGATAAATGCTGAATGCACCAAATATATAATAGGATGAACTTTACTTCTATTGATGCAGTATCTGTAGTCACATTGTTCATTTCCTGATTTTTCATGCAAGTCAGTATAAAAGCTTGTAACATTAGAAGTATGTATCATTATTACATAAGAGTTACAGTTCAAATGCTCATGAAGGTGTATCGAGGTCTGCTTAAACATATTTTATATTAATGCAAATTAATGTGTTTAAGACTCAAAATAGTGATTTAAAACTGTGAATCATTCTAAAATATACACTATGCTCCCTGAACCCCTGAACACTGTTTTTTATTCATAGTATGTACACTAAAAGATTATTTTCATCTTCTTTTTACTTTCTCCTTTGACAAATATTTGTCTCTCTGAAAGCTTCTTGGAGTCCTCAAAGGTATTGTTCTGTGTACCTACCTATTATGATTCATAAGTTCCATTTGTACATATGTCTTCTTTAAGAGCAAGAAGAGTGTCTTATATGTCTATCCTAGTTCTTAAGAAGAGACTTGGCATAAAATAGGGATGATTTAACTTTTAGTTCAGTTGAAAACTGACAGTATACAGGATGGCCATTTAAATAGATAACAACAGGTCCAACATTTCTTAGCTGTTTGCTGTGTGTAGGTACTGTTCTTTGCTTCGTTTGACTCTTTTCATAACTGCTTTACAAAGTTGACATGATAACTGCATTTTAATTTAAAGAGGAGGAAAATATCACAGACAAGCTCACAGTAAACAAGTCAACAAAACCTCATCTAAGAGCACCCAACTTGGCTGTGGCTTACCTGGAATGTAAAGCCAGGTAAAAGGACCCCATGGTTCATTATAGGAATCATTAACTCAGGACAAATATATTCACATTGAAATACATAATGACTAACTTCAAATAAAGTCTCTCCACAATGATGGGAAATAGGTGCTAGGTTCTTCCATATGACACATGGAGAAAATACAGGTTGTACACAAAAACATAAGAAGCCACTCAGGAGAAATGGTGAGATAGCGTTCAAAGGACAGACATTCACAAGTACAGGCAGAAGTAAGAGTTACATCTTTAGCTAAGAGGATGCTGGGAGCCTAGATCTAGATGTGCTATACACCCACATAAGACAAAAGCAATTTCAGTGACAGCCATCAACATCCTTTACCCATTTGAAACCACTCAGAGAAGAACAGAGAGATAAGGGTCAATCACACTTCCTCTAAAAATCTTAAAAATTTCTTACTAAATTACCCCTCCTTTTTCTAAGACATCTCAGATTCTTTAACTTCTACTGCTGGAAGTGTTTACTGTTGCATTGCTTCTTCTACTATTCACTGTTCTCCTTGCACTTCATACTCGGTTTTGCATTTTGCTGATGTGCTACCTTCAAGTCTTTGTAGCAATCCCTGCCATCAGCCCCCTTGGCATCACAACTGTGCCTTCCCTTCCATGCCTCTTCCTTCTCTTATGTGTGAGAAGTGTGTATGCCCAGGATGTTTTGTCTCCCCTGTTCTCTACTTTTCAGAGTCATCTTGCTTTTCTTTTCTTGATATAAGCATGCTCATTTCCTGGTGATAGATGCTGGTATCTAGTAGTACTTAGTAGTTTAGTCCCCAAATAAATAGTAGAACTCTCCTCCAAACGGTGAATTGTATACCTTCTACTGGAGGATTTTAACCTCTGAGTCTTTAAGCCCCAACTTTCTACCTACCAGCTATCGCGTTTTCATTCTGGGAAACTTATTTTTAAGTAGTTGAATTATTACTAAGAGCTATGTAGACTAGGTAAGACAAGGAAGTGCATGTTGAAAGGAAAGGTTAGGTAACAGAAGATGTTTGAATGGAATCTATGTAGCCCTTGAGGCTGGTTATGCTCTCTTATTTACTCCATGGCAGAAAAAGTGGTTTCATTAAGGAATCCTCCATATTGACTGTTTTCTTGATGGTGCCAAAAGAAAGCTTGAGTCATGGTGCAGGTAAAATGTATTTGAGTGAAGCTTTTCCATCCTGGCTAATGTGGTGAATTTCCTGTAGTGGCAAGTTTTCATTTCCATCCATCATGAGGGCAGCCGGGACTCCTCACTAGAAACAAATGTTCTAGATACAGCATGTCAAACACTAGATGATGGAAACCCCTGAGAAACTGTGGGGAGTTCCCTGGAAGCAAACAGGGCAGAACACTGAAAGCAACTCTGACCATTTTCCACAATAGAGCACAGCTAACCTAAAATAATGTATTTGACCTTCATAAAAGGGTAATAGATGGGCATTTAACAATAGGCCAGCCAGACTTTAGCTCTAATTCAGGCAGATGATGAGGTAGAGAGAAAAAGATAAGTAGTGAAATAGAGAAGTATATAAAATCTGTTTCACACAAAAAAGCAGAGAGTGTATTACATATATTTGAAGAATGTTCAGGCCCTGCAGGATGTCCTTTTACATTGGCAAATGTGATCACCTGGCCACTGGGGCCGCCTGCTTTCCAAGAACTAGCAAGAATTTTAAAGCCATGCAGCTTGGGTGATGGTGAGATAGCTCAGCAGTTAGTAGTACTAGCTACTCCTGCAGAGGGCTGCGGTTCAGTTCTGAACACCACGTGGAAGCTAACAACCACCTATAACTCCAGTTCCAAAGTACCTGACACTGTCTTCTGGCTTCTTTGAGTATTGTTTGTATGTGTGCATTTACATAGATGCAGGGAAAATACTCATATAAATAAAATAAATAAAACAAAATTTTTAGATCCCTCGGCTTCCAGGTCAATCTTACTTTATCACAGTTACAGATGACAAATTTAGACTACCTTATTTACACTAGCACCAACAGGTAAAAGTGGATGAAACAATAATACAGATTTCTAGTTTTAATAAAGGTTATTAAACCTTTATAAAAGGTTACTCTGTGACTCTATCATCTCTCCATTTATTTATATAGTTAGCTACCTGTATTTTTTTCTTTAAAATGTAAATATGGCTACTATAATACTATCTTTAAAAGCTCAGTAATTCATAAACTTAATCTTCATACTCATGGAACTTAGTTTTTCAAATCACTGATTCATGATTAATTTTTAATGTACTACACACTAAATATGCTAGACATAACATCTTATAAATGGGGAGTAAAAAAAAGGGGATGTAGTTATGAAAATTATTTCCAACAAAAAGTACTAAATACTACTTAATGGTGCATAAAATAAAATGTCAGTTGGCATGATCAGGTCTATGAACTTGGGATAATTGGCTGATGTGAGTTCTGAAGAGAAAAGAAAGACATGGATTTTTAAAAAAAAATTTATTTTTTCTTTATGTGTATGAATGTACTGTCTGCATGCAGGTCTGTGCACCCATGTCTTGCAATGCTACAGAGGTCAGAAGAGGGAGTTAGATTCCCCTGGAACTGGAGTTAAAGAAGGCTCTCAGCCACTATGTGGGTGCTGGGGATGGAACCCAGGTCCTCTGCAAGAGCAGTTGGCGCTCTTAACAGCTAGGCCATCTCTCCAGCCCCAGATATGAATTTTTTATACTACAAGCATCACAGTTTATTCCAAAATCAGATGTCCCTGCTAGGTTTAACTGTCAACTTGACACAGTCTCAAGCCCCCTGGAAAGGGAATCACAATAGAAGGATTTTCAGATCAGATTTACTTGAGGATATGCCAGTAGGGAATTGTCTTGATTGTTAGTTGACATGGGAGGGTGGCTTTTGGTCACAGTATTTGATATAGCAACAGAATGAAACTAGAATGCCTGATAATATTTTAATAAGTTTATTAAAATACAGTACATCAGTTTTAGAGATACACAGCTAAATATTGGACAAAAATCACCTAGGTTCTTGATACAATATAACATGCTGTGCTAAAATAAAAAGGAATGGTTTCCTCAAAACTTCTTTATGAATGTTATCATAGGTGCTTTGATTTATAGAAAATCGTGTAGGGCATGTGGTTGTCACGGGACACACAGCAAGTACAATAGTTAAGATCTGTGTGTGTGTGTGTGTGTGTGTGTGTGTGTGTGTGTGTGTGTGTGTTCTTTCTAGCTATATTCTTGAGAACCTCAGAGTTCCCTGGTACTAACTTGAGGTGACAAGGCACTTAGCATTCTGTCCCTGATTCAAAGAGAGCTCCCTTTTATTATTATGCAGCTTAACTGAAACTTGGAGGTATGGAAAATTGTTGGAAAATCATTCACAGGAAAGTAGTACATGCTGTGGTATGCTTTCTTGGATTTTATATTTTTGGTGTGCAGGAAAAGAGCTGTACACTGCTCAGTGGATCAGAACAGAACAAACTCAGATGTAACCAGAATGGACCAAAAAGACAATCCTTCCCTGACAGGTGCCCAGGTAAGGTGTAAGCTGATAGTGTTTATTCACTACTGAAATAGTCACTTTCATTGAAGTTTAGGAAATGCCACTTCCACTGTACTCTGAGTTCATGCATGGCACTTTGTGATGAATGAAATATATACTTAAAAAAGATTAGAGAAAAATGGATGGGCTTGTGTACATAGAGAGAGATAAAAGAATTAGGGTAGAATGAACATGTGTTGAGTGTCTGCCAAGGGAAATGTCACACACCCGCTTTGATGTATTATACAGTGCACTAGTTCCCCTTGGCCTCTCCAGATAATGCAGAGTGAGTGTTATGCAAAGTCCTGGCATTTTAAAGATTAATCATGTTCTTCTTAGTTAGAAAAGATACAATTATTGGTTATGGACTAGAAATGAATAAAACCTATGGGGATTCTTTAAAGTCTTCTTGGTTATTCACGTGAAAGAAAAATTAGTCAAAGCTGGCTTCACAGAGAATTTTCTGTTCCAAAGAGAAATCAACATTCAGCCATAGTTGAAGTCATATACTCAGCCATGTGCTTGGCACTACTTGTATACACCAAGGGCCCTGCTCAGCATGCTGAAGACTGGAAACCTGATAAGGGTTGTTGATGTCACTCAAGGCCTCCTGTTCTAGGGGAGACTACCACACAATCTGACTTTCTTTTTGCCAGATACATGTAACCTCAAGCAAGAAACTAAATTCTTTGGAACTCAGGTTTTTAAAAATCTATTAAAGGAAGGAGTAGACTTTGACAAGTCCCCTTCTTTGAAGGTCTGGTTCCATAACTGAAAGATTTCTTTAGTGATAAGTTAGATCACACCATCCTTACCCCTTTCCTGTTCCCTAGTGTCACATACAGGTCGTGCAGACCATCCAAACAAATGACAGGAGGAATTAAGGAAGTTTGGGGGTGGTGAGAGGGGTGGGCAGAGACCCAGGTAGTCAGTCATCAAGTCCTTATTTTAAAAATGCCACAGACAGCATAGTGATTAAAATCTAAACATCTGGAGAAAAGGCAAACAGTGTTTAATGCTGTCAGGTACCAAGAGACCTGTGGGGATGATCAATGCATTGTGGGGAACAAGGGTCCTATTTATAGGATGAAAGACTTAGAAGAGTCTCTCAGCAGGAGTAATATTAATTAAGAAGTGGTAACAGAGGAGTAGAGATGCAAAAGCAACTCAAGAAAAGAAAAAAAACTAACACTAGACTTTTTTTTTCTCTTCAAGGAACACAGTGTGCAAAGCTCACAAGATTATAGCAACTGAATGAATTGATTGCTGCAAGGTAAATTTATACTCGATTTTCCCTGTTCTCTTCTGTGTCGTTTTGTAGGCTTTAATCCTCGGAGGACATTACCACATATCTTTGGAGGGAGGGCAGCCAGGGTTGGTTGGGGACAGTGGGAATGCTACTATTGATAAAACACAGAGTAAAAAGATATTTTCTTTTAGGTGGAATACAAATGAACTCGACAAGATTTCAACATTTTTTTTTCATTTCCTACCTGTACATTAGCCCTCCCACCTCTCTCTGCATCAAGCTACTCCTTTCATGTATGAGTTACATCATCTCACAACAGACTGTAAGTGTATAGCCCAGAAATCTCTCAGAAATGAACCCAAGGTAGGGGAAGTATTTCCCTGCAAAGACCTGGTAACAGATAGCCAGCCTGCTTCTACTTTGGCACTGGGATCCCCCAAGCATTGTTCTTTTGAGGCCACCTAATATATCACAGACTAGACGTGGTGTTTCTTCTGCAAGAAAGTAAGAATGAGTCAGCCCCAATGTGGAACAAAAGTGCAAGATTGATGGTTGTTTGGGATTGCCAAGGAGGAACCTTTGAGCACCTCCTTAAGGAAAACATGACATCTTTTAAGGAAGGGAAAAAAGCCCTCCAATTCAAGTGATATGTGTATGTATGTATGTATATATGTATGTATATATATATATATATGTATATATACTGTAGCAATACAAGTTGGAGAGAACAACAATAAAAGAACTGAAAGAAAAAAAATCTCTGGAAAGACTCAGAAAAAGATGCAGGACATGTAGGGCAGAGTGCAGGGACTTAGGTGGGGTGGAGGACATGGAAGGGGAAGCCATTCTGGATTTGATTGAGAAATGAAATATGACTTATGGAAAAAAAGTTTGATAACAATAAAAAATGAGTCAGCATAATACTTGTGAGCCTGATCTCTGCATCCCTTGGTCAAGGGTTCCTAGACTGACATTTGATGATGTGACAGCTTTTATTGTAACAGACCTAAGTGAGGAATGCTATTGCAAACTTTGTGGAACTTAAAAGATAAACATCCAATGGAATATCATCAATTTAAAGTGTAAATAATGGCCTGGTTTATTCTGGACTCTGGTTTCAGTAATGCCCTTAAGATTCCTGCAAAGGAATGACAAACCCTGTTTGAGATACGATAATGAAAGAACCACCTTTATCCTTATAATGGCTGAAACTAGCAGTAACGTGAAGACAAACAGATTTCTTTCTGGGAACAGGTGGATGGAACTGTGACCATTTTATTCTGATAATCCTCATTAATGCAAAACTCAGAAATATATGGCACCTAAGATACTGACTTGTTTGGTGGCACTCTAGAGTTTTGAAAGACTCAATAATAAACATTTATATGATCCTCTTTTTCACTGAAGTGTTACAGAAATCCTAAACTGAAGTAAATTTGGCTGTCTTTGTCCTAGGTAATTAGTGGAGTCTGATAATTTTCTACCTTTTCTTCTCTTATTCCTCCTCCTCCTTTTTACATAAACCTTATTGATTGAGGAAAATATATTCACATTCTAAAATGTTGCACAGGTATTATCTCCTTGGTTCAAATATATTCATTTGGGTGAGTACATATTTCAGGTTGATAAATTCTCTCCATAAACAAAAATCTGTACACAAATACACAGCTGTGCCAACTTCATTGATTTTGCACCACTGTAAAGACCTTCACTGTACTCCAATATGTTTTAAATATGCCGGCACATCAGATAGTGACCTTGAAGGCCTCATTCATCTGCAGAGAAGATGCTTTGGTTTAGGTTTACTCATAATCCGTATGACTCAAACAGGTCAGGACTACCTTTGTGTCTCTTAAGTGTCAGGTCTAGAGAAAGCTATTCTTTCACAGTTATGTACAGTTATTACCCTTTATCTCTAGAAATACATGTTTCTAAGCCTCAATTCAGCTCATCTAAATGCTGACTGCCAAATGCTCTGTACTAACTCTGTAGACTCACTGCAGGTTTCCCACACAGCCAGCATGGCAGTGTGGATTACTTAGTAGGGGTCTTTGCATTCCGTCTCAGCCTTCATCGAGTCTTAATGGCTCATCTGGACCTGAGAGCTGCACTCTTCAAATCTGGATCATACAAACAGCTTTGGTCTTGGAACCATCATCCTGATTTAATTCTCTCTTGTTTGTTTGTTTATTGTATGGTGGGGGGAGCGGTTATGTGTGTGCATGTGTGTGTGCGCGTGTGTGTGTGTGTGTGTGTGTGTGTGTGTGTGTATGCCTGCATGCCATGACACTTTTGTGGAAGTCAGAAGACAACTTGTAGGAGTCTCTTCTCCCCTTCCCACATGTGGGTCCTCTTTGTCACATTTAGTAGCAAGTGCCTTTACCCACTGAATCATCTCCTTGGCCCCCATTTCCCTTTATTTCACCATGCAAACCTCATTATCTAACATAAAGTTGGTTGATGGCTCAATTAAATTTTCTAAAAATGTGTACTAGAACTGAAATCAATAGAGATGAGAGGAATCAATTTAAAGCTAGCAAACAACTAAATCTCATTATAAAACCAAAGGCTCTAACTTCAGGTCCTCATTCCCAGCCTATGTACAGCTGATCAAAATTGGTTAGATGTAATTACTGATGATGGCCCAGGAACTGGTCAGTAAGGAATGTTCAGGGTTTTGCTCTCTTATTGAGCTTTGCTCTCTGATACTATGATCCTCAGCCAAATGCAGCTACACAGATTTACATTAATTAAAGTGAAATGAAATTTAAAATTCAGTTTATCAGTTACATTATCCATATTGAAAATACTCACCAGCTACAAATTGTTAGAGTCTAGAGTATTAGACAGATTAGTTGAATATTCTGATCATCACAAAACGTTCTCCTGAACATTCTTATTTATAGAGGATAATAACTAATATGACTCCCAATAATTACATGGAACAGGAGGAACAGGGTGATAAGAAAGTAAAATGAAAACTCTGATTAAGCCTGTATTGCTCTGTGTCAAGCACTTGCAATGTCTAATTTCATACAATCCTTAGGTCTGCCCTCATGAACAGGTGCTATTGTTATCTCCACTTTTAAGTTGGAGGACACTATGCTTAGGGAGATGAAGGAAATCATACTTAAGTATTCAGGGATGAGCTCAGCTGAGACTTTACTTGAGGCACTGAAATTCAGAGTCTCTGCTCATCTGTTAGCTTGCATCTGCTGAAGAGTTTGGTATGTTTACAGCCAAAGGGAATATTGAACTGTGCATCAATGCCTCTCAAATATTACACATGGATTAGGAACATATGAGAAGTTTTCTCAAGACACCTGAGCCCTGATCCAAAGTAACAGAGGAGACCATGTTACGCTCTTGAGGATGACAGACAGGAAGACAAACTGCAAACACAGTCAGCTCACTAAACAATTCAAATGACCACTCTGAGACATGGGCCTAGTCAGCCCTGCTAGTAGGGTAACAACACAGCATAGGACCTACTAATGAGCAAAACACATGACATTTGGGCTTTACATCTCAGGATTCACAATGTGATGACACCAATTTATAAAATAAGTATGTGATACCACATTTCTTGGCCCTTGAGACATTTCTCATTTGTGAAAGAACATTTTCTTTCTCAGAGCCTTTCTGAAGTTTACTGCATTCCACTTAAAGGGGAATATTATAGAGGCATGATGTAGTAAAGTTGTTATTACCAAGGAGAAAACAAACAATATAGTCACATTGGGGCCTGTGATTCTTACCCTCTTATGTTCCCTGAACCTCAGGATTCTCTGCTATAACATAAGAGTGGTTTGTATGGTAATTCCAAAAGCTGGCTAATGAATGGCCTGGAGAGCTTCAAGTCACCTCTTTAACACCTGTCACTCCCAGTCACATGCAATGTCTCCATCTTGATGCTGCTGTATACCTTGAACAGATCTTGGAAAGTTTGACATGCTTGACTGTTGTAGTTCCAGGCATTCCTGAAAATGCTAGTTCATGTAGTCCCTCTATGACAAGAGAAACGAAGGGCATCAGATGAGTGCTCAGCCTTGTTTTGTCTTGTCAAGGTTTTCCCTAAGTCTTGGGACTTCCTGGTTACAGTAATAGTCAGGATAGTCAGCAGTCCCCTCTCAGTAGGACATTTTCCCTGGAACTGTCTTCCTGAAACGGGAGCAATAATCTTACTTCTTGCATTCCTAAATTCACATCAGTTAATCTGAAAATTAGGCATCAGGCATTTTGTCATCTTAATACCCATCAAGTCATCTTTATATCTCTTCTCCTAGCTTCACTATCGTGGATTTTTAGGTAGCTGGAAAGGTTATGCAACCAAAACAAGAGTCACAGTACAAATCAGTAGCAAGCTATATATCTGTCTTACCTTACGCTTGTTAGTAGGACACACATAGAGGTAGCTCAGAATTGTCTTCAACCCCACTTTATCATTCAGCTTCTCATAGGTTGTCCCGTAATCAGTTGACCTGTAATGCAAAAGAAGCTTTAATGAGGACAGATGTATATGACATTTAACTGCTTGTCAGTTTAATGCATGTTTTACATAGTAGAACAGCTCTCAGGAGGCTTCTAAATGATTCATGCAGTATATAATGATGCTTAATTATGTACACAGTACCATCATGTGAGTGGTTAACATTTGCATTTAAATTGAATTGGTAAAAATTAAAACACCATCTCTCTACTGCTCCTTAAAGTACCCACTTTGCATAATGGATGAGATTAATTCAAAAAGATTAAGAGAGGAGGGTATTCCTTGAACTGACCAGAAAAAAAAAAGTTTTTAGTTAAACATGACATTTTTTTTTCTTTTTTTTTTTATCAAATCTAGACCCGTGTCCCCCACCCCATCCTCCCACCCCACCAGAGCTCATTCATTCTGCCAAACATGCTTTTCATCTCTTTGTCAGTGTTTCTCAAAATTCTCCATGTGGAAGTTGACTGTTTTGAGCAGAAGTTCACTGTTTCAGTCAGTTCTTTGATGCAGTTCTTTCTGTTGTCGTTGTTTACAATATGCATCACTCCCAACTACTTGGACAAAATCTCTAGGGGCCATGCACTAGAAATACTTACAACTAGGTAATTGGCACTAGCATCCACAGATGAGGGATACCATTCATTATTTGTTTTTCTGGGACTGTGCTACTTCACTCAGCATGATATCTTCTAGCTCCAGCCATTTTCCTGCAAAGCTCATGATGTCACCTTTCTTTACTGCTGCATAGAACTCCAATGTGTAGATATACCACATTTTCTCTATCCACTCATCAGTTAAGGGGCATTTGTGCATTTTTCATCATTTTCATTTTAGGTGTACGAGTGAACTACCTGCATGCATGTACATGTACCCATGTCATGAATGCCCTTGTGAAGGTCAAAAGAGATCATTGGATCTCCTGGAATTGGAGTTGCTGGCCATTGTTTAGCCACCAATGTGGGTGCTAGGATTTGAACCTGGGACCAGTGCAAGAGCAGTCAGTGCTCCAAACCACTCAGCCATCTCTCCAACCACATACAAATGGTATTTTCATTCATGAGTCATAGACTATATGGAACATTAGTTCCATCAAAGGTCATTTAGTCTCTGCCTATTATTTAAAAGCAAGAAAATTTCTTTATAACAGGTAAAATTCCACAGCCTTCATGATGGCCTTTTCTGATATTGAACAGTCCAGAGTTACAAATGTACCCTTGGCTCTGATGTTCCATCTTTTATAGATCCTCTACCCTTATTTAACCACTGATCAATAAGCTATGAATTCAGATGAAATAAATTGGGTCTAATCATCTTTTAATGAAGGTTGACTTTATATTCCAGAATTTTAATTGCATTACATCATCCTAAGAGATAACAGTGCAGTAGGAGTAATTATCTGTGTTTGAAGAGAGGGATTAATAGATCTAAATGATCTGCTTAAAGAAAACAGCTGAGAAATAGGCCAATGAGAACTTGAATCCAGGTATTCTGGCCCTGTGCTCTTGGTTATTTTTATTTTACTTCAGCTTTTTTTTTTAATTAAAAAAAATTTAGATATGTCATTTCCACCTAGCCTTCGTGTCTTGCAAAAAAGGCTAGGTGGAAATGTCAACCACATTTGTGGACATCCTAAAATTTAGCAAGATCTACTCAGTTGTAAGATGCAGCACTGAGACCTTCTCAAGTATCTAACAGCTTATACTATGGACAGAAGAATATATGAATAGTTATAATGTGTTAGTTACAGTAGTCAAGATACATGATTATAGTACTTAAAAAATAAAGTTGTTTTAATCCGAAAATAACTGACTTACTTTTTTATGCTGAGACCTTTCAAATTTCTACAGGACATCATGACTAAAACTAGAGACCACTGTGTTCACAGCCTCATTCCCATACCATGAGGTCCTACTGGGGCGGGGGTAGGGTTAGGGAAGATGCCTCAGTTAATGAAGTGCTTGCCACACAAGCCTGATGACATGAGGCTGACCCCCAGCACCCGTGAAAAAGACGAGTGCAGCGGCACGAGTTTCTGACTCTATTACTGGGGCAGGAAGAGACAGGTGGATCCTTAAAGCTTCTGTCAACAGTGTTCAAAAGAAATGTCGAGTCCAGTTTCGGTTAGAGACCCTGTCTCAAAAAATTAAGGTGGCGAAAGATAGAGGAAGACACCCAGTGTCAAGTTCTGATCCCCACATGCACACACATGGGTGTATCCCTGCAAACACACATATGCACAATAATATGGTGGAAAGCAACCAAGGAAGACATATGCCATTGACTTCTGACCTTCATGTGCACATCCACCTATGTACATAGCTCCACACACATGTCACTGACTCTTGGCCTTCACATGCACATCCACATATGTATAACCAACCCCATTCCCGACACAAAGAGCTTACTTTAGACAAGACACTTGTTCAAGAAAGTGGTATAGATGTATTCTTGGAATTAAGAATTTATTCCTACTTGATATTCAGGATATTTCATCTGAAAATGTATATGCAGATTACATCAAAAAGGCAGTACTTTATAGGGCTGAGATAATTTTCCATAACATGAACATGTAGGACATTAAGTAAAATGAACTGTTAAAGGGGAGGAAGTTTGGAAAAGGGGAAGTAGGAAGAACCACATAGAGTAGGGGTGACCCTATGTAAAGACATGTATAACTGGGTCTCTTCAGGGCCAGTGTCTGTGCCCCACAATCATGCAGGCACCTATGTGACAGCCCTAGATGGTGTTTCAGAATTCTTTCACAAACCACAGTGGTGTTTACTAAAATCCTCCTCTCACACACATCCTTTCTTATCCCCAAATTCCAAGTGAATGTGAGATTATCTGCTCCTTCCTAAGAAACATTTAAGATTCTTTCCTCAATCAATCCATGCTTAGTATTTGGCTTTCCCAACCCCTTCGTTAGCTGTACTAAATCCACGTTTTTGTTGTTGTTGTTCTTGTTGTTGTTTGTTAGTTTGCTTGTTTTCTAGTAGGACTTTCTTTTGTTCTTAGTTTTGTTAACTGTTTTCCATCTTCTTGTATTGTATGGATTTTCCCATATTTATTGTCTGAACAATATTTCAAAAAACAAATACATAATCTCTTTGGGATTGATGGGAGGAAGATGAGCTCCTCAATGCTGGTATATTGCTACATATCACCCAGTGACTGACAGAAGCAGTAGGACTTAGAGATCAAAAGAGATCAAAAGAGTCACTCAAAGTTTCTAGTAGAGTGCTGGAATAGGAGCCTAGCAAAGTAGAGACCAGTGTATAATGGATGAAATGAAAAGGTTTTGCATACTTTCTGTAGCCCAATATCACAAACCATAGTTTACAACAGCATCTGAGGATTGTTTTATAAAGATTTTCTGGCAAAGCATGCTCTTTTTGTACTGTGCATGAACATGTGTGTGTTTGTGTGTGTGTGTGTGTGTGTGTGTGTATGTGTATGTGGTCTGTCATGTTCACATGACAAGATGTAATGAAGTGAATTCCTCAGATATACATTAGCAAAATATTTTTAAAGTATGGTACTTTATTATAATATCACTTCTCCATGGATCCAGTTCTTTTAAGGTATCTGCTATTGTTTTTGTATGATCTCTAACAACTTGATTACACACAGAGAAGAAGACTACCAGAGTTGATTAAATCTCCATTCCATTAGTCCAGATGGTCTCAACATTATAGCTATTATAATAATAAACCTATAGAAATTTTTAAAGTATTTTTACACATATAAATGCATGGCTTGGCAGTTGTCCAAGAGTGTTTCACGAATGGAATGCAAGTGCTGGAAGGCATCAAAGCTGGAACTAACCATCAGCTGGCATATACTGGCATGGAAACACAGGAGACAAATATTAAATGCTCACAATCCAGCTGGTAGATAGTTAGTCTACTGGTCTCTGAGTACCTGCAGCTCCAGCCTTACCATCAAGGCATCCCAATGGGGCAAATACTGATTTTCCTCACCATCCTGTAAACAGCAGATTTTCAATGGACAAAGCAGAGGTCCTCATGAATCTTGCTCTAGCATCAAGCCTAATAGAAGGGCTGTTTGATCAGTGTCTAGGGAGACGGTGATTCTAGGTGTGCTGTGGCCTGGAAGAAAAACCAAGTGCCCCTGTAATTCACAGCACTGTTCCCCATAAAGTCATTTGTGGCAGTGTGAGTGACTTAAAATACAGACTTTGAATGATTACAGGAGATTGAGCAACAAGTTGATTGTGAACCAAGGTAATAGTTAATTTTGATGGTGGTGGTGGTGGTGGTGGTAGTGGTGATTTTTGTTTGTTTGGTTTGGTTTTTGACAGAGTGTCTCCCTATAACCACAGATATATTGGAACTGCATGAATAGACCAGGCTGTTCTCATCTCCCCAAATTTCACCTGCCTTTAATTCCTGAGTGATTGCTGAGATTAAAGACATGCACAACCACACCCTGACTAGTTTTAAATTTTTTAAATGCCATGTCTAAGAATAGGAAAGAGGATTAATTACCCTAAATCAAAATATTTGAAAAGATTTCAGCTGACAAATTTAGTGTTCCTTTACTATATTTTGTCATAAATTTCATTATTCTAATTCACACTAACCCATTTACTTGTATCATTCATGTAGGATTTTTGACACTTATTTGATTATAATATACATTGCTGAGTGATTTCAAATATGATTAGTGTTCTCAGCACCACACTCTGAGAAACACAATATCACAGAAAAAAGTAAAAGAATAATTGTCGAAAGACATGAAGTAGGCATAATCTGGACTAATGACTCTTAATTAACCCTGGTATAACCATGTGTGCTTGTATTTTGTGATCTGGCAGCTGATCTTGTTTGCTGGAAACCTTGATTTGATTCCCCACCCTCAAAAATAAATGGGTGTATGCTGGAGAATTAACATGTCAAAGCACTGAAAGACAATGTGCCACCATTACTGAAAGAATGGAGACTGAGAAAAAAATGCTAGTTGATAACATGAAGGTTGATCCCAGCTTGTGCTTCCCCAGATTCAGCTGGGGAAAATATTTTAAATAAGATCATGGGTGGTAGACTGACTCAAGGACACAGTTCCCAGCCACAGTTCCAGAGAAAGTTCTAGCAGCATAGTTCTAGGCACAGAAAGCTCCAAAAGTTATCTGTTGGAATGAGTGTCCACAGAGTATAGGCCCCTCGTACAAAATAAAATTAAGAGTTAGGCTTTTTGGTTCAGGTAATTATAATGTTGGCATGGTAATGCTACAAATGACCATGAACTTGGTTTTATACGGAAAAGAGATAAGCAAAATATTTTAAATAAATAAAATTTGCAAACAGAAATACCTACCTGTGTTACCTACACAGTGAATAGAATTTATAAAGATAAAATCAAAACAAATGAAAGAACAAAAGAAAGTGTTTTTAAAATATGTACTCATATTTTAGAGTAATATAAAATTAAAGGAGGAAAATATGAATTCCTAAACATAGAAAAAAGACTGAGAGAAAGATGGAGGACAGTTATGGCAGAATGCATGATCTGGGGTGGGGGTGAGGGGAAGGGAAAGGGGAATATGCCTAAATTGAACTGAAAAATGATGTCTGAAATACACAAAACATCAATAAAAGCATTATATTAAAAATATGTACCACATATAGTTAAGATACAATGTGCGTAGGCTTGGATTCTCAACTTGTACCACTTGTTAAAAATATTCTTAAATAATCATTTTTTTATCTGCAGTATTTTTTTATAGATTGACTATCTATACATAAAGTCTGTCAACACCTACACTGTGCTAGAAGAAGCTGAAATCTTAAGAAAAATCATTTCAGGAAAATAACTGTGCAAACGATTAAATAATAAAAGCTTCCCTCATTTGCTTTTGATCTGCAATCCTTACTCTGCCCTCCTACAAACAGATCATAAATTGTGACTTGTGAAACATTTGAAGATATTTCTCTACTTAAGTATTAACTAAATACATAGAGCTGAGGTGAGTTGCTCTGAGGAAGAGGGAAACCACATCAGAGGCATTCTACTTCCGTTTAGCTAGCTTACGATTGCTTTGAGATATCAAAGTTTTCCAAGTCTCTCGGAGAAAGGAACAAGTCAGATGTGACTACCTTCAATAAGACATGACTAGAAATCTCATAGTACATGATCAAATGAGAGAGTAAAGAAACAGAATCATCTCTAAGCTGAATTAATTCCTAAAAGTACTTAATAGAAATGGCAGGCACTGCTGAACAACCTCTAAATCATAGCTTTCATTACTAATTTTATAAAGCATGTTCCTTGATGATTTACTGTATTCTTTGCCTAACATTTACTAATACCCATAATGTTAGGCCTCAAGGCCAATCTAAATCATTCATATTCTTTCAAATTTATTTGATGGCAAGACATGCATGAAGATATTAGAATATCCAAATTTATTTTTGTCACATTTTATGTTAGGACTTGGATCAGAGAGTTGATAGTATGAACTCGAATATAATCTTAAATTTTTAAAAAATTTATTTATTTCTCTCTCTCTATATATATCTTTTTTTTTATCAAATCTAGACTTGCATTCCCCCTGTCACCCCACCCCATCAGAGCTCATGCAGTCTGCCAAACATGCTTTTCATCTCTTTCTCAGTCTTTCTCAATATTCTCCATGTGGACGTTGACTGTTTTGAGCAGAAGTTCACTGTTTCAGTCAGTTCTTTGATGCAGTCCTTTCTGTTGTTGTTGTTGTTGTTGTTGTTGTTGTTGTAGTTGTTTCCAATATGCATCACTCCCAACTGCTTTGGACAAAAGCTCAAGGGGCCATGCACAAGAAGTACTTACAACTAGGTAATTGGCACTAACCTCCACAGATGAGGGATACCATTCATCGTTTGTTTTTCTGGGACTGTGTTACTTCACTCAGCATGATGTCCCCTAGCTCCAGCCATTTTCCTGTAAAGCTCATGATGTAGTCTTTCTTTACTGCTGCATAGAACTCCATTGTGTAGATGTACCACATTTTCTCTATCCACTCATCAGTCGAGGGACATTTGGGTTGGTTCCAGCTCCTTGCTATTGTGAAGAGAGCTGAAATACACATGGTTGTGCATGTATCTCTGCAGTGGGGTGAGTCTTGTGGTACATGCCCAGGAGTGGTATGGCTGGGTCAGGTGGCAAGTTCATTCCAAGACTTCCAAGGCTTCTCTACACTGCTTTCCATAGTGGCTGCACGAGTTTACATTCCCACCAGCAGTGGATGAGTGTTCCCCTTTCCCCACAGCCTCTCCAGCACTTGGTATCATTTGTTTTCTTGATCCTAGCCAGTCTTATTGGAAAAAGATGATATCTTAAAGTGGTTTTGATTTGCATTTCCTTAATGATTAGTGATGTTGAACACTTCTTTTTTTTTTTTTTTTTTAAGGGGGGTGCACCATTCCTGGAGGTACTGCAATACCGAGTACAATGCCTAGAGTGAGACGGGAAAAGCTCCTATTTACCAAGTCCTATTTTCAAATTCCATTTAATAATTGTTCCTCTGGATAGAGAACGTAATCAGATAATTAACTGATAAGAACAGAATTACTACACTTGATCTTAAGCCAAAAGGCTGAGAGCGATTTTTTTTTAACAACTTTTAAGGTGTTTCTCACCTATCTCTAATTCCTCACTTGTGAAGTCCTGGTCCAGCTCTTTGCACAACATCTATTGAGTGGGTCATATTGTTTTCTTTCTTCTTTGATTTTTTTTTTTTTTTTTTTTGGATGTTAGTGCTCTGTATGGTGTATCACTGGTGAAGGTGTTCCTCCCACTCTGACTTATATTTAGACTGTGGGATTTCTCTTTCACTTCCTTGACTGTTTTCTTTTGGAACAGGTGTGGCAATAAGAGATAACATATATGCTTTACTCATGCCTTTCCTTCCTGTGTGTGCGTTCGTCGCTCGATTTGTACTTACTCTATTTTTGGATTGTTACAGAAGCATTTTTTGGAGTTAATGAGGTCCCATTTGTCAATTGATGGACCTTAATTCATTTGCACACAGGCTGCTCTAGATTTAGGACAGTTTTTTCCATTGCCTATTTCTTGTTAGTCTGCTGCCAACTATTTTCTTCTATACCTTCAGAGTTGGCAGGTTTCACGTTAGAAGGCTTTGGATCCATTGCATGGAGATTGAACTATTTGTTTTTGTTGTGTTGTTTTGTTTTGTTTTTTGTTTTTTGGTCTTTTTTGAGACAGACGGTCTCCCCTTGCTAGCTTCAGACTGTCTAGGAACTCACTCTTGTAGACCCATGTGCGCCATTGAACTACACAGATACACTTGCCTCTGCCTCACCAAGTGCTGGGATTAAAGGATGCACAACACCACGCCGGCATGAACGTTTGACTTTTTCAGGGCAAGAGAGTAGGGGTTTTAATTCATTCTTTCTGCAAGTGGTGATCCGTTTTTGCCACACCACTTGCTGAAGATGCTGTTTTCTGCCAGCTCCATTTGTGTCTTACCTAGACCCCTATTGTCAAATAATGAGACTCCGCTGAAATCCTGTATCGTGCTCAGCTTTCTGGTCTGTCGGTTTGTTCCATTTACAACCCCGCCGGCTGAACACGGTCTCTGTTCTTCTGCACGACAGCTGTTTTTAGCCCTGTAGTATAGTTTGAAGTCTGGTATAGAGATACCCACTGCGTAGCTCTTTTCGCTCAGGGTTGTTTTGGCTATTCAGGGTCTTTTTTTTTTCCAAGTGAATTCAAGGGCTTTTTTGTTTTCCAAGCCTGTGAAGAAACTCTTGGGGATTTTGATTGGGATTGCATTAAATCTATACAAGAGTTTGGGTAGAATGGACATTTTTAAAATGTTAATTTTCCCAATCCATGAGCATGGGAGGTTTTTCTATCTTCTGATATCTTCTTCAATTTCTTTCTGTAAAGGTTTAAAATTTTTGTTGTAGAGATCTTTGGTGTCTTTGTTCTAAAATTATATATATATATGTATAAATTATATATGTGTGTGTGTGTGTGTGTGTGTGTGTGTGAGAGAGAGAGAGAGAGAGAGAGAGAGAGAGAGAGAGAGAGAGAAACAGAGAGATACAGAGAGACTCGCTATGAATACCTGGCTGGACCAGAACTCATGAGAAGCAGGTTGGCCTTGAACATGCCTTTGCCTACTGAGTGGGATTAAAGGCATGAGCCACCTCCCCTATCAGCTTTTATATTTTTATCTAACTTTTATTGCAGAGTAGAATACCATGCTGGAGAACTATGACACATAATGTAATAATAATCTAACTCTATTGAGAGCATACGGTGTGATGCTAAAGGTCTTAGAAGGAACCTGCTCCACACATGCCTGGCATCCACAGCCTGCAACTTTATCCTTCATCACACTGCCTCTATCAAAATCTATAGGAAACGAGGCCTATTAAGACAATCTACTTCAGCATTTGTTAGCAAAGTAAAAGGAACTAAAGTTATTTGCTGTGTTACTTGGTAGATACCAAAGCCTGGCTTTTTCTTTAACTACAGAACACACAGGGAGAATCAATTTTAAGAAAACCATTAAGAAATCAATTTAAGAAAACAGAAACTGCTGCAGTGATCTAGAAGGAAAGGGCATATATGTTTTATCTCTGTGGGTCTTTAAATTTGAAGTCATTTTCTTTTTTTAATATTCTATTATTTTTATATTTATTTATTTATTTATTTATTTATTTATTTATTTATTTGAATGTTTTGTCTGCATGTAGGTTTGTGCACCCGTGTTGTGCAATGCCGCAGAGGTCAGAAGAGGCTGTCAGATTCCCCTGGAACTGGAGTTCTCCTGGAATTGGAGTTACAGATGGTTCTCAGCCATCATGTGGGTGCTGGGGATCAAACCCGGGTCCTCTGCAAGAGCAGTCAGTGCTCTTAACTTTAGGCTATCTCTCCAGCCCTGAAGTCATTTTCTTATATCCAGAATGTAGTTGGGTCTTGCTTTTTGAATAGATAATATTCTGAATATGGTGCATTCAGAATATTACCATTTAAAATAGCTGTTGATAATTGTGCTGGATTGCTTTAGTGTCAACTTGATACATCTGAGTTGAGGAAGCCTCAATTGGGGAATTGGCTCCATTGGATTGACCTGTGGACACATCTGTGGAGTATTGTCTTGATGGTCGAGCAGTGTGGGAGGGCCCAGCCCACAATGAGTAGTGCCACCCTGGGCAGGTTGTTGTGTACTGTATAAGAATGCAGGCTGGGCATGAGCCAGGGGAGCAAACCAGTGAGCAGCATTCCTCAATGGCCTGTGCTTCAGTTCCTGCCTTCAGTTTCCTGCCCTGAGTTCCTGTCTTGGGCTCCCTAAGTGATGAACTGTGACCCAGGAGATGTAAGCTGAATAAACCCTTTCCTCCCCAAGTTGGTGTCGTTCAGAGTGTTTTGTCACAGCAATGGAAGACAAACTAGAACAATAATTAACATATCTAAAATTATTACTTTTTTCCATTTGTTTTCCTTATTCTTTGCTTCTACTTATTCTACTTATATTTTACACATTTTCTATCTTTTAAGGTTTTAATAGTGTTTAGTATGTGTATTAGTCATTTTTCTGTTGCTGTGATAAAACCACCATGATCAAGGGAGCTTATAAAAGGAAGAGTTTATCTGAGCTTACGATTGACAGTTCCAGGGAATTAAGAGTCCATTGTGGCAGGAGGCATGGTGGCCAGGGCTGGAGCTGAAAGCCAAGCTTCACAGATCAATGAGCATAGGAAATCAAGAGAGAGACTGGAGAGTGCAAAGTTTGTTAAACTCACTAAGCCCGCCCCAATGATGTACTTCCTCCAGCATGGCCACACCTTCTAAGAACTCCCAAAACAATGCCACCAACTGGGGACAAAATGTCTGGATACTTGAAGCCGATGGGGGCCATTCTCATTCAAACCACCACAGTATGGTTTTAATTTTTCTTCTTTTATGCTGGGTAAATTATATTTCTCCTCATTATTTTGTTTTTAAAAGTTTTATTTTTTTATTATTAATTTTATTTATTTATGTATGTGTATGAATGTACTGTCTGCATGCAAGTTTGTGCACCCGTGTCGTGCAATGCTGCGGAGGTCAGAAGAGGGTCTCGGATTCCCCTGGAACTGGAGTTCTGGAATTGGAGTTTCAGACGGTTCTCGGCCACCATGTGGGTGCTGGGGATCAAACCCGGGTCCTCTGTAAGAGCGGTCGGTGCTCTTAACCGCTAGGCCATCTCTCCAGCCCCTCTCCTCATTATTTTTAAGTTATAATTGTAAAATTCATTTAAGTACAATCCGAGTCTACTTCCAAATTGCGCTACACTGATTCATAAGTAGTGCAATGTCTGCATAAGAATGTCACTGACGTCACTTAACTTGTATGCAAGCAAACACACATACATGTGAATATGTATGCTGAAATCCACAATCGCAGCTATTGTTTTCACTAAATAGGTATGTTAGATCACCATGAAAAGAAAAAGAAAATAAATTTTAACTTCAGGGGTCTACTCTCTGATCGTCTTGTATTTTGTTGATCTAGCTTTTGACTTATATTTGGCCTTCAAGCCAGGTCTTCTGGAAAAGACAGATATAGATATATAAAATATAGATGATAGATAGATAGATAGATAGATAGATAGATAGATAGATAGATAGATAGATTAAGGAAGACCCTTAATTTATGTCGGTCTAAGCAAGTCCTCACATCTCCTTCACTTTTAAAAGATTTGTCAGGGCATAGAATTCTGTTATTGGTATTCTTCTCTCAGTTCCTTAAATATTCCATTGTACTTGCTTGCTGCTTGCATAAACTTGAGATGCCAGCTCTAATTATCTTTGCTTGTCTACAAGTATGGCGTCCCCCTTTCCTGACTTTGGCCAAGATTTTTTTTCTTCATCTTCGATCTTCTGAAATTGGAAGAGGATATTAGGTAGATATTATTTTTGCTTAACAATTAGCATCTTTGATTCTAAAAGTTTATAGCTATGTTTTGTTATCTGGATTTGCAAAATCGTCTAATATTTTCCTCTCTTTTTCCTGTTGCTACCTCTTTCTCTTCTGATAGTCTAATGCCACACACATTGCAGGTCAGTAGTTGCCCCACAGTTACTGGATATTCAGTTAGTTAATTACTGTGAGTTCTGCAATTTTAGGGTTACTTTTCTTTGGTTTTACATTTTTGAAGTTTTTACTCTGAGATCTTTAAGTCAGAGATTCTTTCCTTAGCTGTGTCTATTGAGTCTATTGGTACTATTTATTCTGTTACAAATTTTCTTTTGACTTTCTTGTATTTTCATCTTTATGATAATATTACCTGCCTGTTCTTAAAGAAGACATCAGAATCAACTTTTTCTTTTAAATCACATGGAATATTAAACTTCAAGATGAGTAGCACAATTTCATGTGAATATTTGAACAGGGGAAAAAAACCCAGAATGCTCTGGCAACTTTTGAAATCTTTATTTCCCATGATTCCTTGAAACAGAGGGGAATCTTTCTCTGACATTCACCATGAAGAGCTGCTGGAGTCACTGAAGGCAAAATTAGGGAAAGTATAAGCCCTGCCCCTCATTACCTCAGACTTTTCCAGAAATTCTCATAACTAGTCACTACTTCCTGTAGAAATCTCTGCTTGTGGGCTTGTACTTTGGTAAATTGTGACTCCTCAGGCCAACCTATCTTATTAGTTGAAGGGAAAATACTTGCTCTGAGACCTGACATTTCTGAATACTATCAGAAGAATTGCTCAACTTGTTGTTAGGAAGGGTAGCAACTTCTAAGCTCTGCTTTAAAATAAGAAAGTTCCTCCTTTCACGTTTTACTGACTACTAAGAGCTTGGTGGGCCCTGAACATGTCCTCATTTGCCTCTCACTTCTCAGTTGTCAGGACAGTGGTGGCATGTATTCCATGTGAGAGAGCAATGACACAAAGCTTAATGAACAAATGCTAAAGCTAGGATGAGGTAAGCTGTTCCTTTAAAAATATCTGAATAGCTTGGATTTAAGACCCCAGCCCTCAAAGAAGGAAGGCACACAGGGCAAAACTGCCAAGATCACAAGGCAAAGACTCAGGCTACCAATTGAACCCTGGGGACAGGAAGTATCTGGCCATTACTCATCACTGCCAATGAGATGTCCAGCAAATGGAACACTATTCACCTCTAAATCATGCAGCTGTGGCAACTGTGTTTTGTTTCTTTCCTGAAATCATTAAGGACAGCCATTTTCATTGCTCTTTGTGCATTTGGTAGCACAAAAATAGCCTGCAAAGCCAAGGGCTCATTGGCTGCCTTGCAGACTTTGCTTCTTAATAACTTAGGGTGCATGAGGTTAAAGCAGTGAGAATAATTCAGGGTTTGGAAAATGTTTGCAAGTGAGTCTACATTTAAATAACTTCATTATCATTCATTGACAGATTTTTTTCAACCTGTCAGTGCAATTGATATTTCTATTACCGTGTTATAACAAACCCCTGCACATTTTAAATACAGCCACCAGATTCCATTAGTCTACCCACTGTCAAGAAAATATCTCCGAATCCATTTTTCATAATACCTCAAGAATATAATAGGCAGTCTACATCAAACGATGACGTGGGACTGAAGGAAATTGTTTCCTGCTTTCTAAGGATTCTCCCCTGAAATATGGTTGCTGTCAGCCTAAACGTATAATTTAAACGTTCTGTTCAGACGCTGTGGTGCGTTCTGAGCTGAACAAATTTCCTTCTGTTTCTTGGGCTCACTAAGCTTCTTAGGATAAATTGCAGAATCAGCTCAGGGGCTAAATGCTGGATTAAAGGGAAGTTATGTAAATGTGTTATTAAGATATTTCTGCTCTTTTCTATTTTATAGAAATAGCAATGGCTTACTAAGATATTTTGGTTTTAGAATTTTAAAATTTTATTTATTTTTATTTTGCATGCATAAGTATTATGCATGCATGTATGAAAGTTGACCTGTGTCATGCAGAACCCAGGGAGGACAGACAAGGGCATAACATTTCCTTGGAGTTATGGATGGTTGTTATGTGGGTGCTGGAATTCAAACCCAGGTCTTCTGTAAGAAGAGCCAGTGCTCTTAACCTCTGAGCCATCTCTCCAGCCCTGTATGTGCACTCGTGTGTAGGTGCCCACAGAGGCCAGAGTGGTCATTTGATCCCTTGGACCTGGAGTTAGTTGCAGTTGTGTACTGCTTGACTTGGGTGCTGGCATCCTAACTAGCATCTTCTGGAAAAGCAGTAGTTGCTCTTAATTGTCAGTGATGTTTCCAATCCCAGACTTTTGTTTTTAAATGGTTGGAAGGAGTATGCATATGCCAATAGGTTTTTTAAAACTTCTCATCTTCCTGGGCTTCCTATGTATCATACTTCTAGGTGTATCTTCATGCTGTGCCTAGTAGTTAGGAGTAGGTGAGATAAGACATCTGAATGCATTTCACTGGAGTGTTGAATTCATACTTCTCAGAGGGAAATGTGGCCCTGAAGCATACTATATAATAGTGTGGCACTTTTTCTGCTGTAATTTAAATTTAACAGTAATGTAGATAATAATAAAAGTTAGAGCTGCTCTTGTCTACCATATCTGAAAGTCTATATTTTTTGAGTAGAAAAAAATCACCAACATTTCCATTGGGACCTGTGTATCTAACTATATTGGATAAAAAAGAAGAAATTAATTAAAAAATAGATAAATAAAAAGAGAGAAAGGAACTTTAAACAGAGAGCTCATGCTTAGCATTTTAGTAGAAATAAAAGTACTATTTAAAATGTATTTTCATTCTTTAAAGTTAGTGTATATATGTACATCAGTGTGGGAGGCTGTGCATTTATGAGTGTGGGTGATCATGGTAAACCAAGATAGTGTTGGATCTCGATTTGTAGCTAGTTTTGGGGGGATATGGGTGTTGGGAAATGTACTCAGACCTTCTAGAGGACCAGTACATGCTCTTAACCACTAAGCCATCTCTCGAGCTAGAAGTACTAGTCTTAACAACTGGAGAGATGGCTTAGTGGTTAAGAACACAGCTGCTCTTGCAGAAGATTCTGGTTCAATTCCCAGCCCCCACATGGCAGCTAACAACCATCCATAACTCAAGTTTCAGGGGAATCTGATGCCTTCTTCTGATGTTCATGGGCATTGCATGACATGGGTACATTTGCATACATGCTGGGAATATACTCATACATATAAATAATAAACAAAACAGTAAGAAAAGAAGTAATATTCTTAAGGCTGAGGTCTAAGACTTCTTTCTTACACACATTCATAGACACATTTGACATACAAACACACATAGGGCTGTGCACTCCATTCTCTACTACCTGTGCCCTTTTTTCTTTCCAATTTGCCTTCCACCTCCCAGTGCAGGCAAGTGCTATTTCTACTTAAATAGAACATTCTATATTACTCTACATAAATCTACTCCTAGTAGATTTCATAGGTGCAGCTTCTCTCACAGCTCTGTGACTTTGGGAGTGTGATATTCACCACTAAACAGACAAGGTGATTCCAGTGCAGAGAGCAGGGTACACACATTCCTTCCCACTTTTCGAAATTCCACTTTGCAATCACCCTTGCTATGATGCCACTCCTGACCCTGACAATAAAGCCATGGCTTTTGTTCTTCCAGATGCATCAGACTCTTCTACATAGTGCTGTCACTTTCAATGTCTGTGGGTTTCTGTAATGGGCTCCATTCTGTAAATGTAGGGCTAGTCATGCTTATACTTTCACCCTTCTATCACAATTCATTTATTTAGTTCAGTCTGGACTCACATGTCTCTTCCTTCATTGAACTAACTATCTCACAACCCTCTGCTATACAGGATGACACTCCTTTGTAAATAACTTCAACTCCTTATTGCCTTCCTTCCTTCCTTTTTCCTCTTTCTTTCTTTCATTCTCCATGTGGAAGTTGACTGTTTTGAACAGAAGTTCATTGTTTCAGTCAGTTCTTTGATGCAGTCCTTTCTGTTATTGTTGTTGTTGTTGTTGTTTCTAATATGCATCACTCCCAACTGCTTTGGACAAAAGCTCAAGGGGCCATGCACAAGAAGTACTTACAACTAGGTAATTGGCACTAGCATCCACAGATGAGGGATACCATTCCTCGTTTGTTTTTCTGGGACTGTGTTACTTCACTCAGCATGATGTCCTCTAGCTCCAGCCATTTTCCTGCAAAGCTCATGATGTCATCTTTCTTTACTGCTGCATAGAACTCCATTGTG